>HG995331.1:6846938-7446938 GCA_905333045.1 Lysandra bellargus | reverse complement strand
CTCATATTTTTTTTACATTTCGTTATTATATTGGAACTAGGTAAACCGGGAGTCACGGAATAACAAATTGGGGTTTACGCCCGCCTTAAGTACAAATCTCTATTTTATAAGACCCTTCTAATAATATAGAGATTTGTACTCAAACAGAGTGACGGAACGCAACTGAAGCTGTCTAGAAGCACGTAGAGAGGCACTAATATGCTGAAATGAACATTTTCGCTGTCACAACACCGCTTCTTTGGCGAGTTGTAGAACAACAGCGTTGTTACAGTTGTTTACGTACGAGATGTAGCGAGAGTATGACAAGCTGGGGCTCTATTCTCACGCTTCGAATGTGACTTCAATCGCAGGCTATTACCGCCGCGAGATACAAGGGTCTTAATATACTAGCAGTTTGCGACTGTCTGAGCAGGATGAGCATTGAATCCGGTCTTGGATCCGTCGCGAATATGTTGCGGTAGCGCAACGTGATAGCGCTCCACGCGCCCTTATAATACAGGGTGCAATAAAACCTTTCTGCCAAATTTTTCCAGGACTTAGGTATCATTAGGAGAGTATACCAAAAAAATTGGGTGTTATTATTTTTTAATGACATATTTTATCACATTTAAAATCGTTGCAGAACGCGTCGTCGTCGAAGAAATAAGCACGGGCGACGACACGTCGTGTCCATTAATTGTAATGTTTTTTAGGATAGCTTTCGGATTAGTACTGAGTGATTATAAAAGAAAAAATACGTATATTTTTATTTTTAACAAGGATCAATATATCAAAATTTGGCAGGAAGATTTAATTGCACCCTGTATAAGTTCGAGTGACAAAAAATAGTTGACCAGTGTAATCCACACGCCAACCGCTAGTATGATAACGACTTAATAGTGTCTGTGCTCACTCAACCTGCGCTCGAAACTGCATTCGATTCACGAGAATAGACACCCTAAACGACTAGCGAGCGAGGCTACGCAGCTGCTCGTCTTGCGAACATTGTTACACGATGTATGCAGCCGGGCCAACTTGTGACGGTTGTCACAATAGCGACAAATAAAGATGTTGACTTGCTTTGCTATACAGTATAGTGCTATAACAGTGAGAAAGTCATTGTAATAAACTCCTATATCTATTATATAGCACAGGTTAAATAAGAAATTTGTGTAACACAAATAAATTTTTAAGTAGCCAGTCAAAAGAACTTAAGTCGTATTATTTATCTAAAACAACCAGGACATCCATCAGCATTGATATTGTACTATCGGTTGGAACGAAAATTAAACCAATCTTGAAATATCACACGAGGAAGATTAAAGGTTCGCGCATACTATGCTGGGCCGCAGCGTGTCGGAGCGGAGCGCATTACAGGCTTTCTTCGTGCTCATCCTTTTTAGGGTTACAACAAATGTGATTTTTTTTGCTATTTTTGCTCGATATCAATACTGGCAACGAGTAGGCACTTGGAATGTTCCCAAAATACTCAGTTGTATTTAAATAATTTAATATTCAATTATAAAATTAATATAAACTTAATTATTAAAGGGGGCTCCCGAACAAAAAATATTGTTCGGGATAATTTTACTTCTATATTGGTACGGACGACTTCGAGCGTGAGTCCAACTCGCACTTGACCGATTTTTTATAGCTTTCTGAGAAAGCGAACTTAGCAAACTGACGGACTGCAGGCTGCAGTGTGTGACACGCAGTGCCTTCATTTTTGACCATTCTATTGAAATGGCACTGCGGCTGGCCGTATCGCATGGATACAAATCCATACTCCTAAAATGTAAGTTGCGACGACCTGACAGTGTACGATAATTTATATACAAACTTTATTATTAGCGAATTCAGAGGACTTTTGCGCTCCGCCCCGACGTGCAGCCCGGTGAAAAGTGCGCTTTCTTTAATTGGAATCAATCAAAGTTGTCCCCACCGCGGGCCGTAACTGCCGTAACTGTCAGGAGCACCGCGCTCAAGTTTACAACTCTTTCTATCGCCCAACTCAGGCAGGGGATTAAACGGTGTTATAGCCTTCGTAACGACAACTTTAATACTACGATATTTTTTATAAAAATGACAGTAACATCCTTATTGATTCATTCTATTTGCGAAAGTGCATCTTTATTATATTTCTATGTATGCCTCTTCACGCTCAAATCACCGAATTGTTTTGGATGAAATTATACACATACAGCTACTTTGAGTTCCGGGAAAGGCGTGTTTGTACGGTATGAATCCCTTCCCATGAAAACGTCCCTTGTCGGCTTATAAATCTGTTAGTTTAATTAATTATTTTTTTAACCACTTATACATAGTTTTCATAGCTTTATCAAATAATTCCATTATAATTTCACAAAGCAACTAACGACACTTTGAGCGAGCAAACTAATTTGTGTGTTGCATGAGCAATCAATTGTAGATTGCTGTTGACGAAGCGGAGTGCCGCCATTACGACCATAGACAATGTCTAAGTTCCGAAATAAAACTCAGTATACTGGCCGGTGTTCGAGACGTCATGTATCTGACGCATATTATAATTGTTCTAGTATTCCACGGTGAGACAAGTGTGCATGGGCGTACCCAGGTTTTCAGCTGGGAGGGGGGGGGGGGGGCAGCATGGTCTTGCACCCCCCCCCCCCTCCTTACCTTCTGTAAAAATAAATAGAAATACTTTCGCTGTAATTAATTTACAACCTCACCTCCGACAAATATCTTTGTCATCGAAATATAATTATTAACTAGGATAATATACATTTTATTTGAATAAATTGTTAGTAAATCTATATTAAAAAATTCTGAACCGAACAATTTTGTTTCTTAATATTTATTTCCAAACATATTTTAAATAAACATGAAAAATAGAGAAGATCCGCCCCTAGTAACTACTTACAATTTAATGCTAATCTAAAATGAATCTTATCGCGATGCGTATACGCTTGGTCTTTGGTTGTGTGCAACTGCAGGGTTATCGTTTTGGATTGAGATTAATCCCCGCCTTAAGGCAAATCTGTTCCTAAAATTTGTAGGTCGATGTCTATTAGTGCGAATATTCGCACTAATAGACATCGACCTACAAATTCGATATCGACGTAAAGACGACGTGACCGAATCATTTATTAAAAAACTATTCCGTTATTTCCTTAGAACTATAAAAAAGCTATCCATTTTGTAAAAAAAAACCGGCCAAGTCCGAGTTGGACTCGCCCATGAAGGGTTCCGCAGCAGCAATAAGGTTTATTTCTATGAAATTAAAAGGTGTTTGATTTATTTTTATATTTTAGTTGATTTTATGAAAGTTAAATTAAGGTTTACCATTTATGACGTATAAAAAAACTACTTGTTAGATCTCATTCAAACCAATTTTCGTTGGTAGTTTTTATAACAACGTACATCATATATTTTTTTTAGAATTATAATGCCCCTACTTTAGAAGTTAGAGGGGGGGGGGGGACACACATTTTACCACTTTGGAAGAGTCTCTCTCGCAAACTATTCAGATAAGAAAAAAATGATATTAGAAACCTCAATGTGATTTTCGAAGACCTATCCATAAATACCCTACACGCATAGGTTAGACGAAAAAAAAAAATTTTATGTTTCAGTTGTACCTATGGGGACCCCTAAAATTTTTAATAATTTTTCCATTTTTGTATCAAAATCTTTCTTAATGCGGTTCACAGACTACATCTACTTACCAAGTTTCAATAGTATAGCTCTTATAGTTTCGGAGAAAAGTGGCTGTGACATACGGACGGACAGACAGACAGACATGACGAATCTATAAGGGTTCCGTTTTTTTTGCCATTTTGGCTACGGAACCCTAATTATATCATTGTCATTTAAAATTACGAGATGTTCGAATTTGAAGCGTATTCTTATGGTGATATCTACGAATAATAAAACCTAAGGAATCGTAACTCCCATACTAATACAGTTTTAAATTTGGTTCCATTCGAACTGTCATGTAACGTCAGCCTTTATACCGCTCAAGGTCACCTAAATATTGCAAATGTATGAAAAGTGAACCTAAGGTACACTTTTTTGACAAGTATTTTGGAGCATGTTTTTTGACGGAGTTACTCTTCCTTAGTTTTTATTATATTCAAGATTTTTTCACAGAATCACCATGCCATTTTTCAATATTATGTTCGGTTATTTTTTTACTTTGTTCCTTTTTGAGTCTACGTTAATTTTGGTGTAAGAGAATTCCACATAATTTCTTCATACTGGAAGCCTAAAAATCAGTCTTTTCGAACTGGCCGGGCCTTAAAAGATATTTTGTTTCCAATACTTCATTTTACGCAGAGTAGATAACACGTTTTGAATTTTCACTTTCCAGGAAAATTGACGTTTATTTTACCTTCCAGGGGGGGCCGCTGCCCCCCCATGCAAGTGTGACGTATTATCATGACAGCTCAACAAAGGCACATAGGTATTGGTGCAGGTTAGACGATCACTTTTTCATCAATCTGATCCATCAATCTGATTGACGGAATATTGATTGATGGTTATAAAAAGTTTATATTAAAAATATGATCAATCCATCAATTCGTGGGTTAGACGATCGGATTTCCGTAAATCTTTACCAGATTCATATGAGAAGAATCAACAGTTTGGCGTCGACTTTACACGTTATGAGCTACGCTCAGTACACTGGGTTATATTTCGGAATGTACCCGCTTTCGGTGAGACGTTTCCAGTTGTTGCTGGCGAGCTGCCAGATATCAGTGAATACCGATCTATTGAAATTTAATTAACTCACAAGTGTCGTGTGCTAATTATCATGTCAATATTAATTGTTAGACGACTTCCAGTCTACTTAATATAATTAGGAAAATTATTATAATTACATTTTCATTAGAAAGTTTCAAGCTGTTCTTCTAAAGTAGCAGACATGAGCATTGTTAAACTATAAAGACTGTACATACTGGTGTTTTTATCTTTCAATTTTTTTTAAGTTTTTTTTAATATAAAATGACACCCTCGTAGTGACGAATAAGTAATATGTTTTTTACTTTTAACCACTTTACTAATAAAAAGATTCATTTGATCATCATGAATCTTTATTGGTGAGGGGGCTTAGAACGGTACGGTTTTTAGAACGGTAAACGATCAAAGCGACCCAGAAAAAGCCACCTAAAATGCAAAGTCCTTCGCTCTCTCAGGAGCATATATAAGAGTGAGGGAGACAGCTGAAACCATTATAATGTTATTTCCATTATCGCATTCCTCGTACCTCGTCCAGATTAACCGTCAATGATGGCCGCGTCATTAAACGGTCGGATGGGTTTATGCAAATGGCCGAAGTAATTCAATATGCAGCTCAATTCCTCTCGTAATCGGAATCCAGTTAACTACTGACTTCGATATCGAGAAATGGTCAGTCGATTTGTTAGATCCTATCGTGTGCTTCAGCGAATTTCCACGGAACAACGTTGAGAAATCCAGATTCTGGACTCTCGAAAGATAAATGACTCTTCTATTTTCCGAGATTTTCTTTTTCGTTTCTGTTATTCTAATCTGATCGATCGATTTCTGGTGGTCGTTCAGGATTTTTCAAGCTAAATATATGAATGAAAATGTTTTTGAATTCCTTGATTAGAGCGTGAATCCGTTAACGAATTTTAATTAATCGAATACCATTGAAGTTTATTTGGGTAAATTAATTATAGTAGTAATACTTATTATCGAGCTGACTGAAAAATAGCTTAAAGTTTGAACATGGAATTTATATTTATAAACTTTTTGCTGAAAATTCAATTTCTAACGTAGAAAACTTAATATTCGTTACTTTGTCTCTTCACAATATATTTCCAATTCCATCACGTGCAGAAGTGAAAACAATTTCATTTTTAAACCATCCAATATGCCGTAAAACAGCTTCGTGTGAGACGATCAATCACGGAGGTTTCAAAGGACAATGGACACGCGAACCTCACACGAATGTGCGCCGAATTCCGACTGAATTCTTAACCCTCATGAGTCATGACATATTATGACATCGACGACTCATGACGCGACGTGCCGGCCTAAGATGCGCAAACGAGAAAATCTCGAGATATCTCACTCTCGTGTGTACTATATTGTCGATAACGACATAGCGTCAAAATCATTTTTTTAACATTATGACGACAGATCTACACGAGAAAAAATGTATGTCATGTAAGGGTCAATAGAGATGAAGAGAAATGCCATCAAATATCGAGAAAACGAGTAGACAAAAATTTCTCGTTGGCGTATGCTAGAGGGGGTGGGGGTACGGGGGAATATGGAAGAATATGTTAGTTATGCACTTTTGGATAAAGACCGCTTAAAGTTGAGTTTTATAATTTATTTGCTATTTTGTTGACTTTTTTATATAAGTAACAAGTAAATTATCAATCCTACTTGTATTATAATTGTCAAAATTTTTAAGATCAATTGATGGATGGATGGAAAAAGATCGATGTTCCCGTAGGCTTTTAATTACGACCACAGAGCCGCAAGTATTAAATGTTTTAAATATTCAAGCGGCAAAAAATATTTTTAAAGATAAAGGTAAATGCCCAAAAATGTATGGACAAAAAACCTGTAATCGATTAAAACCATTTATATGGGGCATAGTACATCTACGGTATCCCAAATACAATGTCCTTTTTGGATTAAACAATCACCAAGTACTTTAAAAACGATCGGACTTTTCTTATAGGAATATATGACATTTAGGACGACATAATGCTACAATTAACGATAATGTGACGATTAGTACGTAGTAAAAATATCCACAGCCGAACATATTATAACCTCCTCCTTTTTGAAAGTCGATTAAAAACACATTTATATTTGTCCACCGATTCTTATGTTCATGTTATTTAATATTAAAATATTTATCACTTTTATATCTGAAAGTATAGAATGTCAGTTTGGTATAGAAATGGTATAATCTGTAGAGATCAACTACGATAACATGGCGCGCCCCTCCAAATGACTGTTTCAATGTGTGCAGTCACATCCTTATGAAAGAGTTTGTAAGTATGTAGTAAGTATTCAACCAATCACAGTACACGTAATATTTCAGTTTTGTTGGTCAACTAATCATAACTAGCCTACTGCGCAAGACAACGCACTTCAAGTCGTTTTGACAACGCACTTCAAACGTTTTAAATTTTGGAGAGGGGCGCCAAGTTATCGTAGTTAATCTCTACATGTATTTTTAACGATTATTACATGATATCAGTTAACTATCTACGTCTTTTCGAAAATAAAAGGGCAAACAAGCAAACGGTCACCTGATAGAAAGCAATTACCGTCACTCATGGACACTCGCAATGTTAGTAGAGCTACAGGTGCGTTTAAGAGGGAATACCTACGCTTCTTCCGAAAAACGTACGGTGACATCTCTTTTTAGGGTTCCGTAGTCAACAAGGAACTTTTATAGTTTCGGTCTGTCTGTCCGTCTGTCTGTCCGCGGTTTTGCTCAGAGACTAGGATCTACAAAGCTTTAATTCGGCATGCATGCACATATTAATGATGCCGACAAAATGGTATATAAGATCTTTAAAAAAGTTTAAGCTAAGTACCTCCCCTACACATATTTTAGCAGGGATGATTTTTTCTTTCGCGTCCACCCCACCGTGTGAGGTGTCATTGGATAGGTTTTTTAATAATATTATGAGTATAACATATCATTTTCCGATTTAGTGATGTGAAATATGAAGTTTTAAAGTGGAAAAAAAATCTTAAGAGTCTTGCAGTGCCCCCCCCTCTACCAGCTAAACAGTTGCTTCTGGAAAAATATTCACGGGAGTAGGAAATATGCTGAATTTAAAAGAAAAACTGTCACGGCTAAGAAGACTTCATAAGTTATTGAGTAATAATCGATCAACTAAAAAAATTAACAAATCGGATATTTAAATACATTATAAAATATGTACATTCATTGACCATTCAAAAAATATAAAAAACTAGCGCTACTACGGAACCTTATATTGCGCGTGGCCCAACACGCACTTGACCGGTTTAGTTTATTTTCTTTAAATTGTATATTCTTATACAACGTGTCACCATCGTTTTTACGAGGAAAACACAAAACAAAGGAAAAAACTACATAGTTGATTCAAAGCGCTGTCTCAAAATCTCAGATTTATTTTTTCAAATTATCCGTTTCGGTTATGGTTTTGAATAAAATGATTTACATATTTACAATCTACTATTAATGGTCTACTTTGCTGGATATAAATTATTTTAATGTCACTGTCAATTAACAAGTCAGCCTCACGATATCCGGAATATCCCGGACTGCCCTACGTTGGGCGCCACGTGCCAGCAGCGACGACCGCACGGCTTGTGGCTTGTGGTTACAGCTTACACTTGAATTTCACAACTCACAGCCCGATAGGCTTAGCTTGAATTCTCTGATCTAGACGAATATTGGTTGCCTAATATGATTTGGGGTTTCCATCACTGGTTGTAACTTCAGTCACCTGCATTTTTAAACAACAATAAATTTATTATCTAATATATACGTAACTTAGGTAATATTAATAACGCTATAGACAAAATCTTGAGACGAATCACAAAACTCTTTATTGGCACTAAAGTCGCGCTTACTTTAGATGTCTATCCACCAGCTTCAGCTGTTGTTTTAACTTTAATTTACGAAATATTTTAGCTATCATCTTTGGGCGCCAAACACTCCTCATTTAACTTAAATCACAAATAAATGCACCAAATCAACGAGCTGATGATTATCTAATCAATTATTATCCTATTACATCATCTTATCATAGAAAATATTAACTTATACAACAACCTTTTAACCTCTATTGGAGTAATTAAACTCTAAACGGCTTTTAACCGCTTTATATTATTGCTTTGAGATGTATAACTCTAAGCTATTCCGGTATACTACCTTTATTAAATTGCTTAATTAAATTTACTATTAATAGGAAAGTTATGATCCTAATAATAATAATTATTGTTGTTACAATTTTACGACGAAATGATTACTTCAATTGTTGTTGGCATTATTTTCATTTAATGCCTTCTATTCCTGCTTTTAAAGCTAAACTACCGTCAGTAAAATATTTATTCTACCGTCGATAAAAATTCATTTATAAAGTGAATATTCAAATTACATTCATTTTTTCCCGTCCCATCCCGTCAAAATTGAAAAAAGTGCAAGAAATTTCAGTACTGATATATCAAAAATAGTAGTTAAAAGTAGACCCCCTTATTAAATAAGATCCAAACTGTTTAATATTGTACGTTAATAATAGTTATTCAAAGTTTTGATGCGTTAAGAATTTTCACGACTTAAGAAGTCGCTTAACAGAGACAAAACATTGTATACAGTAAATATCAATACACACAACGTATACGTACGTACATAACGTGTATTATCTTATCAGTAAGTATAGCCTTGCTTTTGTTTAGATTAAAATAAATAAGAGTAAAGACACTTGGGTAAGCATCAAGTGTGCCTCCATATATTTTTATCTAAACAAAAGCAAGGCCCAAATGAAGCCACATTTTTCGGCAATCACGTGAAGAGGATTAGCATTCACGGAGGAAGACAACGAGATGATGTTAATAAAAGACTATAAGCTACCTCTTGTCTGCCGGCGCCAATAAAAAACCGAATAACCTCCTCGGCGAAATGGAATGTTTCATAACATTACCGTACAAATAATAAACCAAGGCAAAATCGGAGAAATACCTCGCAAAATATTCGGTCCTGTTAACATTATTATTTCATAAGTTCGCCTGGCTTTATTAATATTACTCGCGACCAACTATGTAAAAATAGAAAATACATTCCGAAATTCACCAACTGTAACATTGTTTGTTTCGTTTTCAGGTCTCTAGACGTTTCCTTCGTTTTAGTGGCTTACATTTGCAGATTAATTACGAACCATCCTATTCGTTCTCTACTTAACATAACAGTGCTTTAACAATTGTATTTTAATAAAAGATACAGCCATCCTTTTTAATTAATTCAGTCTCCATTTCATAAAATAAAAGAGTGTCAATCTGCCGATGAAATACGGGACGGTAAAAAAAAATAACTGTCAAAAGTGACAAAGAGTCCATTACCGCCGGGTTTGAATTTGGAAGGCAGATAACGGTCACAATACGAAATGTAAATCAAAATCCAATTACAGGAGCAGGTGTCGGTAACTGCCTTCCACCGCATTAACCTCTTTGTACCGCCATTAGCTCCGGACACATCTACGAATATTCAAATCACGACAAATTCGCGTTTTATTGAAATTTATGGGTATGAATTTGATGTCTTCAGCTGGCAGCACCGGCGCGACGTCTTTATTGTCTTTGCTCATGGATTTACGTGTTACGAATGTGCTGGAGTGAAATTGTTGGATTGGGTACTGAATACCGATTTTATAATACGTCCTAGATGTTGCACCGAATGTCGTTTGTGGCCCGGAAACGTTATTTTGCCGGGATCCAAACTATTTAATTTTAAATAATAATAATAATAAAATAACGTTTATTCCACAATAAGATACCACATTACACAACAATAATAAATCACACGTTAAAATACAATATCTAAAGAAAATTAAAACATCACATACGCAAAAGACACGAAATTATAAAAAAAAAGAAATCAAAAAGTAGGAATACTTAATTATTATTCATAATAATCTCATAAGGACGTAATATCAACATAAGGACGTAAACTATCGGGACAACCCCAGTGTGCATAAGGGTCAGCTGTACGAGTAGTGTATTGTTATGTCCATTGTAGAAAAGGATACCACTCAGGCTTATTACCGTGGTGTAGGTACACATCAGTGCCTGGTGTTATGTGGTTCCTAATAACAGCCATCTAGAAATAGGGAATTTTCTTTTTCAGGGCTTTAAAATATCTGCCTACCAAATTTTAACAAAATTGAATAGTTCGAAAGTGAAGACAGTGCTGGTTTTAGTACTACAAGCGTCCTGGGCGAGAATTCTTCGGTAGAGCTGTTAAGTTGGTGCCCTTTTGTTTGCCTTCAGCGCCCCGGCGCCCTGGGCGGTCGCCCAGCGTCGCTTCCGCTCTAACGCCGCTACTGAGTAAAGAGGCATGAGACCGAAACATCCTTTTTGCATGTTTTGCATTAGCACATTAGTAGAGAATGATAAACTATAATCTTATTAATTTACCGTCATTAAGAATATAAATGTGATTTTCGTCAGTCACATAACTTACAATAATAGTTTTCATCTAAAATTATTACCTTGCTTTTATTGATGAATATTATTCCCCGCAACCGAATTCATTTTCCACATAAACAATTTTGTGAACTTCAATCAGTTAAACATTTACTGATTGTGGTCAAATAATAAACTGTTTTGTTAATGATTCAAGTGACATGGTCAATTTGCCTTTAACATAACAACGTTATGGAAGTAATAAGTAAAAAGTATTTAGGTAAATTATTTGTTAACTTTTAGTAGATAAAAATAATAATAATTTGCTACTTCGTCGCTACATGTATTTTCGTTTGTTATTTTAAAATAGACGTTCAGCGCGACTTTGCCAGCGCAATAAAGAATTTTCAGGGAACCGTACATTTTCTAGCATAAAGTAATAATGTCCTTATCCTCAGTCTACTCTATACTTAGTACTATTAATATATATTCTGTGTCTATACTTGAACCCAGTCACATAAAATCGATACAGTAGTTCATGAGATTAGCGCGTTGAAACTTATAAACTGTTCAACTTTATTAATTATTAAAAAGTAAAAAAGTATGTATCCTATGTCCTTTCCCGGACTCAAAGTATCTCCATGCCAAATTTCAGCAAAATCGGTTAAGCGGTTTGAGCGTGAAGAGGTAACAGACAGACAAACAGACAGACACGCTTTCGCATTTATAAAATTAGTATGGATATTATGTAACAGTCATCGGGATTAGTAGTTGAAGAAAGCTTGCAAAATCCTAAATTCAATCAGCTTTATCGTTCACAGTATTATCAGTAGAGATCTACAAGCGAGACTTGAGATTTGAATATGAAAATTACGTAGCTAGGAGTTCTATGTATGTAGTGGTGAAACTTACGCAGTTCAATTTTAAAGCTTATTTCAGTTGATATAAGTAGTGAATACAATTATTATAATACTCCGTTGCCTTATATCAGCGCTACAGCTTGTACGTGAGTATGTTTTTGAAAAAAAAACATTTTATCACTAAGGGTCAACTCAGACCGCAACGCGACGCGTAGATGCATTTCTTTTGTACTGGATTGACATATTTTAATTGCGTGAGACGTGTTGCAAATCTGTCAAATCCATACTTTAGAAGTGCATCTACGCTTCGCGTTGCGGTCTGGATTGACCCTTTGGAAATTGGAAATTATTCTAATTTTGCACATTTTCTATTGTGATTTCTTAATAAACTTTATAAATTATGGAGCACCGACATTAGCCGTAATGGCCGCGACGTAGTTAGCTCGGAACAATATCAGAACAATATCAAAAAACTTTCTTATCAGATAAGTGTAGTTCAGAATTTGTATGGCAATATTGGGGGCACGTAATGTATGGCTCTGTTTGTCCGCTGTGAATTGCCCCAACTTTATGCTGAGTGGAGAACATTTTATATTTATTACGGTGATATGTAATAGTTTGATACATTGGTAATATTATTTATTAACTTGACGTTGCCACTTAGGCTGGATTTAAATGCGTCCGCGCCAACGAGCGGCTTAGTCGCTACATCGCTAGATCATAAGCAATAGTAATGTGACGATTCAGTTAAATATCGATGCCGTCGCACTGTCATTTACATAGAGATCAACTACGATAACATGTGCGCGCCCCTCCAAAATTCAAAACGTTTGAAGTGCGTTGTCTTGCGCGGTAGGCTAGTTATGATTAGTTGACCAACAAATATTGGTAATAAGTGACATTAACTGAAATATTACGTATACTGTGATTGGTTGAATACTTACTACATACAAATTCTTTCATTAGGATGTGACTACACACATTGAAACAGTCATTTGGAGGGGCGCACCATGTTATCGTAGTTGATCTTTACAATAATTATTATTATTGCTTGCGATCTCGCGATGTAGCCGCGAAATAAAATAAAATATATTTTTATTCAAAATCGGCATATTATAAATATACACTTTTGAATATTTAAATCGAGCCTTACGGAGCAATTCGTTAACGCGCGGAAACTCTTAATTTTTCCGGGATAAACCTTTTCGATGGCTTTATCACTATACCAAATTGAAAATTCTATAAAATCAATTCAACGGTTTAAGCGTTGAAGGTAACAACGGCTTAAGCGTTAAAGGTAACAACGGTTTAAGCGTTAAAGGTAAAAGATGGTATAGATGATAAAATTAAAATGCTAATCAATATAATAGTGTATGAAATGTGCTTGAGGAAAAAAGTTGTAAGAGCTAACGGTAAGATACTAAAAAAGTGTCCTATGCCTGAAATATTTAAATCCAAATTAACTTTGATTGGCCATTATTTGCTCCTATGGCTGAGAAATTGAAATTGAAATTAACTTTGCTGAAATAAACTTTTTATTTGTCATTCGCTCCTATGGCTGAGAAATTAGATCCAAATTAACTTAGCTAAAATACACTTTTGATCTACCATTATATTTGATGTTTTACAAATTTTTGTTGCAAATCTTTTTCCTTTAATTTGGCATGATTAATTTTATAATTCCTAATTTTTGAAAGCCCTCGAAAAAGACGGCGAGATGATGCCTACAAGGCATCATCTCGCCATGGATGCATACAAGCCAGGTTGGCCTATTGTGGCGTTAGATGGGAGATGAATGGAATAACTTGGGGGAGGCCTTTTGCCCAGCAGTGGGATACCATTGAAAAAATACGTCTTACACTCGGGTACTGCCGCCCTAAAGCTATTAAAGGATTTTTTATCAAATTATGCAGAGGATTTTTTTATCAAATTACGCAATTATAATTCCCATACGTCTAGTTGCACGCACACAAACACCGTTCCGGGTATGTCAACGTCGCACCGTCGGTGCGGCGAGCACCACACCCCAAGGCCCGGCCTACACCGAGCCGAAGTCTGCCGAACAAAAACGAAGTTAGACGAATGTTAGGTGTTCTTCGTTACGGAATTTCTTGATTTGGTCGCCGCGCTCAAAGCCCGCGATAAAAGCTATGCAATAGATTAAAAACTTGGGGAAGCCTTTTTCCAACAGTGGGACACCTAAGGCTCTAAAGTCTAAACAATAAAATTTCTAATGTGTATCAGACCTTACAATTCAACATGGCTCATAATGAGAGCTGTATTGCGTCACTGCCATCATAAATTACCCTTATTATTTTCAGACCGCCTTCGCCACAGAGGAATCCATACATCAAACCTCATTACTGTTATTTGTCACGTGACTGTTTCAACGGCATTACTAATAATCAGCGTGAGATTTTCATGACATATTTAGAAATATTTGTATTTTAGGTCCACTATGGAAGTAATTTTCAATATGTCAGACCACCTTCGGCCAATCTGTTCATCATAATTTTTTCAACCTAAGCAATCGTCAATTGTTGTGGTCAAATCGTAATATGGGTCGTTACGGCTTAGAAGTAGTCGCAAGATACCTTCTATCCATACTCACTAATATTATAAATTCGAAAGTGTGTCTGTCTGTCTGTCTGTATGTATGTTACCTCTTAACACCCAAACCCCTGATCCGATTTCGTCATTTAGCAAATTTATACTTTACGTAAAAGGTTTTTGAAACTATATAATATAATATATTATGGTCTTCATCAAGCTAATTCCACGGATAACCATGATATGCAGCTATCTATAAACAATAATTGAATTATTGCCGTGATACTTAGTTCTTTTGCCATGTAGTACCCAGCTCATGCAAGTCCATGTAAAGAAGATTCCGCGACGTGTCGCTCCGCTGCAGCGCTGCTTTTTCACCTTAATACTCTAGTCTTACCGTTTTTATGTCCGTAGTATCCAGTCCCAGAGGAGGACCCGCTGCCGGTGGAGGAGCCCTGCGGCGCACCCTCGTCCTCCGCCTCCACGAGCGCCGTCGGCTCCATGCTCACACCATCACAACACACACCACTGCACTGATCTGGAACGAAGTAGACCACGTGTATAAGTCTGTGATGTCATCATTGTGATGTATTAGGCTCATAATCAACGTGGAAAGAATGTGTAAGCGAGATGAAACGAGAGCCCAGATTTTGGGCTCCCACCGCGTACTTATTATTTGGGACTCGCTGCGCCCGAAGAGATGGTGTAAATGAACGCATCTCTACCCACTAAGCCTCAGCGGTACTTCAACATCACCGATATTGCCGAAGCCGCGGATACATCAACAAGGCCTGAGTTTAAAAACTGGGCGTGATTATATAAACATGGGCGCCGGCAGGGGGGTGCCAGGGGGTGCACTTGCACCCCTTGGGAATCTCGAGATCAACAGGAATTATTGAAATAAAAAGCATTTTGTAACTCTATTAACATGCCGTACAAGGACAGTTCGTAATGTTTCGGCACTAAATGTTTTATATTGACGTAAATAGACAGTCATTATAGTTCGTAAAAAGTGAAAAGAAAAGAAAGAAAACTAAAATCTGCACCCCTTGGAAATTATTTCTGCCGGCGCCCGTGTATATAAATACACACAATTGTGAAAAAAAATAGCGCAACCTGTATCATATTTACTAGTCTATAGACACCTCATCAAAGGTTAAAATCGGACCAGCGGGGCTAAAATGGTAACATTTAGCAATTCCTCTCAATCAATTCAGCAAATGAATTGTCAAAACTGTCAAACTGACAAATGTCAAATCAGTACAAAAATACAGAAATGAATTGCAAGCAAAGTTGCATATTGCGATTTTAAAGAATTGAATCATATTATGATTCATATCATGATTCAACAAAGCGACCATTAATTTTAGCCCCGCTGTAGCTTATAGTCGCTACGGTATCCTTCCTTGTGCCTTTGCCGCAGTCGGAAAAAACAAGTGTTA
Organism: Lysandra bellargus; assembly: GCA_905333045.1. NCBI lineage: Eukaryota > Metazoa > Arthropoda > Insecta > Lepidoptera > Lycaenidae > Lysandra > Lysandra bellargus. The sequence goes on along the minus strand of HG995331.1, from coordinate 7,430,962 downwards.
GTAGTATTATTAATTGCTTGTAATAAACATAACAATAGTTTTTATTATACATTACTCACAACATTAAAGTTCATATATCAAGTTATAACACCCTGTAACTACCCTCATAGTGGCGTAATGAATACAGATGATCATTTTTATTGCGACCCTGAATCTGCAGTGAGCTAGTGGATTTCCTATCATTTTATTGATATTAACGGCGACCGTAAAATTTATAGACCTAATATTAAGAGCCCGGGTAACCCTCGAAATTCTCATACATACGTAATACCAAAATCATTTTGTCATACGAAAATATTTAACATGTTTGAGTTATTTTTCAGCATAAAATAGTTATTACCTAGGTTCCTGACCAAAAATAATTTCAAAATATTTAAACACTAAAAAAAATTTTTTTTGTGTATAAATTTTTTTTACTAAATTTACTACTAAATATTTAAACACTAAAAAATAGAGTAAAACACTCAAAAATTTATAAATAATTAGTAAATTTACTACAAAATATTTTAATACTAAAAAATATTTTTTAGAGTTGAAATATTTTGTAGTAAATTTACTATTTATTTATATATTTTTTAGTGTTTTACTCTAGTTTTAGTGTTTAAATATATAGTAGTAAATTTAGTAAAAAGAAAATAATTTTTTAGTGTTTTACTCTATTTTTTAGTGTTTAAATATTTAGTAGTAAATTTAGTAAAAAAAAATTATACACAAAAAATTTTTTTTAGTGTTTAAATATTTTAAAGTTCATTTTTGTTCAGGAACCTAGGTAATTATTATTTTATGCTGAAAAATAACTCAAACATGTTAAATATTTTCGTATGACAAAATGATTTTGGTATTACGTATGTATGAGAATTTCGAGGGTAACCCGGGCTCTTAAGCGTGAATAATGAGAAAATATAGAGGTCTTAGAGTACTGTATGGAAGTAACTATTGGTACGTATATTATAATGACCTTACTCATGAAAATGTTTAACAAATCCTAAAGTTGCACATTGTTTTGTCCTTGTCTGTTACATTGAATAAGGTGATATAATGATATTATACATTTTACTGTATACATAAATGCTATACTCAACATTGTGTAGTATCGTGCCTGTTTAAGCATTTTAAGCCTTTCTATACTATAATATTATAAAGCGGAAGAGTTTGTTAGGCTATAGGGGAAACTTGGGACACTAGATCCCTGTGGGACACACGGTACACTCAATTTACGGAAATTCTACCAAAGCAATGCTTATTAAAGCTAGCTACACTTTTTGTCTATGGCACAAGCAAACTTTTATTCACAGTCGGATGTGTTAACTATTTCACGTTTCAAAGTGACAGGTCTTTTTAGATTCTATGGCGGCGCAAACACATTTTGATGAGTATTTAAAGATTTTAATTTATTACAAAAAAGTATGTATTTGCAAAAGAAACAGTTTAATTATGTAAGATATTTGATTAGCTATGCATTTTGATTGAAATATAACGTTTATTTAAAGTATAAATTCGCTTGCGAAATAATTTCTAACCTGATACTACAAAGGAGACTTGGTACATTTTTTTACGGGAGACTTGATTCTATTTTTTGTATGTATTTCTTCCTATGGGAGACATGATTCGCTACTGTTACAAAAGTTAAAAAAATGTTTATCTTATTACTCATTATTGACGGTTATTCCTTTAGTTCCTTAAGTTGACCTAAATTTTTTTTATTATTCCTGGAGAGAAAATAAAACTAACACTTGATAAATGGCCATTTACTTCTGACTAATGACCCATGTGTCCCTGACTATGAAATACATGATCCTCTACTATTTATGAATCTAAACCATGTCTCCCTTACTATGGGAGACTTGATCCGCCCTGGATCAAGTCATCCAACTAGGAGGATCATTCCTCCCTTACATACGGGACACTTGGTGTAAATCTGTTTTTCCAGTTTTATTTCAATAACTTTTACAAATATAGTTTAATCCTAATTGCCAATACACAGATAGTACTTGGTTAAATTATGCATCGTTTAGTCAAAACATGTGTTATACCTATTTCTCAAGAAATGTAGACGTGAGGTCATAAATTCAAAGTGGGGGATCAACTGTCCCAAGTTTCCCCTAGGCTATATTTTATCACGCCAAGATCTATAGGAGCGAAGAAATAGAGGAAAATGTGTAAAAAACGGAGAGAAATTATTTGAAAGGGCTTATTTGAACGCGTTACTCTCAGGAACTACTGGTCCGATTTTAAAAATTGTATCAGTGTTAGATAGTCCATTCATCGAGGAAGGCTATATTTTATCACGCTAAGACCAATAGGGGCGAAAAAATAGAGGAAAATGTGAAAAAAACGGGGGAAATTATTTGAAAGGGCTTATCTCACGAACTACTAGAGTAATTTTTCTGTTATTTGGATCGGATAAGAAGTAGATCACGTGAAAGATTATAGGCTATATTTGTGGACTAATTTGTCTGTGAAATATCTAATTACGCTGGCGAAGCCGCGGGGAACGTCTAGTAGAACAACAAAAATACTTTCTAATTTTCCACTTTTTATTCCTTATCAATATAATAATACTAGCTGTTGCCCGCGACTTCGTCCGCGTGGACTTCAGTGTAAGAACTTACAGCGCGCGGTGTCAACAAAATTGGTGTCAAATTTAAAAGCTTTTTAAAACCCTAGTACCCCTTAAATCAAAATAGCCAAAAACAGCTGTGCAATGTGCACTGTGCACATAATATTTCATAACTTTAGCTTTACCCATAAACTATTTATCATAGATTGGTAGGTTTAAGGTTACGTCACTCATCAGTCATCACTGCATAGATAAAGTACTGAGTAGTGATTATACTTATACATTATCAACGTGTATAACAATCGAAAGAATCGAAAATCTTGATTTATCATGGTACCACGTCTTATAGAAAGACATATGAGCAAGCGATAGCGCGATGTAGGAGACGCACGGCGCCATCTATTATGAATTTTTGGAACTAACTTAATTTGACCAAATTTACGCATTTTCTCCCCCTTACAACCCCTTTTTCCAGTTAAAAAGTAGCCTATGTCCTTTCTCAGGCTTTAGACTATCTGTGTACAAAATTTCATTACAATCGGTTCAGTAGTTTTGGCTTGAAAGCGAGACAGACAGACAGACAGACAAAGATACTTTCGCATTTATAATATTAGTATAGATTGGTATAGATTGCTTATTGCTTCACGTTTTGTGCTCGGGATGAGTTAAGTTTTTTTAAGATACGACAATTCCGCTTTATTTATAATTGACTTTACTCCTTCGATCGTGGATTCTTGGAAAGCTATTGTTATTCTATTGTGTCTCGCTCACCGGTGAGCTTCGTGATGGGTTAAAACCCCTTAATTTATAATATTTTATTATACACGAAAATCTAAGGAAAATACACTTCATACTTTATTATGTACTTAAATACCAACAACTTGAAACGAAATTCGGCAATGTAAGCCATGTGTAAACTGAAACAAAGCAGCTAATATTAAAAGTAGTGCAGGCGCAAACTGGCGGCGATGAGAGCGCAAATTGTGGTCGAGTGCAGGCAATATACCGTGATGTTCCCGCAATGCTCATATGCTAGACGAAAAGCTGACTTATATTACAATAGTGGAACATGTAACTTGCCCAGTTTTAGTTCCTTAATGAAGAACAATTTGTATTTTATAAAATTAGGGAACAAACAAAAGGACACTCGCAACATCAGAAGATTTGCAGGTGAGAAGCGGGACTTTTAAGAGCGAATAGACTTTCTTGTTGAAGGTTTGCAGGTCGTAACTCGTATTGGTCCGGAAATACAGCTGGCGACAGTTTGTTCTGGAGAAAACTCCAAATTTTCTGCCAAACACAGTAAAAACTGTGTTTGGCAGAAAATTAACTAAACTGCAGCGCTTTATGCTGACTTTCGCTGTTTAGATTCATATGGCAGACCTGTAATTTAGTCGGGTTATCTTAAGCCAAAGTGATTTTCTATCTATATATATATATGTTACGCTCAAAGACCGAAATCGCTCAATGAGCGAAAAAATGGCTCACAACGCGTTGTGGCCACAGTGAAACAGCCACGACGCGTTCTGGCAATCACAAAAAGGCCATAACGCGAAATTCGTGTCGTGGCTGATATGCTATTCGTTTTTCTTGATTTGTTCTTGATTGATTAATCATCCATAGGTATGGAAGATTATATTTGAATTACCACGCGTACTACAAATATTTTTTCTTTTACAAAATCACTGCATATCAAGTTTTTCATTATTATTTGTAAAATATTCAGTATAGTTCCATAATATCCGTACTAATATTATTACTGTCTGTCTGTCTGGCGCAAAGTGCTATTGTTTGTTATTGTTTTTTTTTAAATATAAGGTAATCTGATCTTAATAAATAAAAAGTATTTAGTTTTATTTTTATTTATATACTAGCTGTTGCCCGCGACTTCGTCCGCGTTAACATAGTATAATAACAAAGATGGATAGTTTCCCCTTTTTGTAGATCATTTTATAAAGGGTAAAAACGGGACCTTATTTAAGCAAACGTCAAACGCAAACGTCAATAAACTTTCATGTTTCTAACTTAAATAATGACGGACTTTCATTCAAACTTTCAACCATAATTTCGCCCCTTGGGGGTAGAATTTCCGGAAACGCTTAAATACGTATCCATTCATTTTCAATCAGTAGCCCAAAAAGCTGTTGCCCGCGACATCGTCCGCGTTAGCAGTTAATAACGGAGATGGATAATTTTCTCCTTTATAAGGTCCCTTACTCAAAGGGTAAAAACGGGACCCATTCACAAAGATAACAATATGTGATATCTAATATATAAAATTCTCATGTCACGGTGTACGTAATTGAACTCCTCTGAAACGGCTCGACCGATTTTCGTGAATCTTAGCGAGCATATCGGCTAGGGTTGAGAATCAGACAACATCTACTTTTTATATTGATAAGTGCATTTGTTGAATAAATAATAGTAAATTATTACAACTCGAGACTGAGGGCGACCATTGTTTGTGCGACGGGATAGCGATCGACGTTGCCATGGCGACATACTTATTTAGTCATTTCAATAAAATTATATGGGCGAAATATTTTATATTATGGCAAATCAACGTTTGCTGGGACAGCTAGTAAATGATAAAAACCGATTTATTAAAATTCAAGCATACATTCAGCATTCCTTAGTAAGTTCATACATTCCTTAGTACTTACAAATTACTGTTAAGTATTTGAAACATACGCCAATAGATCGACAATATCATAAACTACATATTCCACGTTTTAATTTTTTTAGGTCAATTTTGAACTAAGATAAGTAAAAAATAGGGTTTTGGTGTGATCTCGGCGACGCGGCAAATGTATGGTCAAGGTCGTTTGCTCGGGGGATGGCCTTAATAAAATGACACTCGAAAACAAAGTATAATATGTTTAGTTTAGGTCAGAAAAAATTCGCTTTGAATTAATAAGTTTGTACAGAATTAACTTTCCTACGATTTTATAATAATATGTGTAAAGTAAACATAAAATATTGTTTATCGCAATGTTTTATATTAAGTTTTTAAATAGCTAGCAATTAAGTTATAATATTTTTTTTTAAGAAAGGAATCGATGTTCTAACTGATTTTTGTATTATTTCACTTTATACGTAGCGAAGCACGTACCGGGCCGCAAGTACACTATAAATATTATATCTATAGATAACAAAACCGTAAAAGTGAACAATTATCAATTTTTGTGAGCACAATAACTTTATTTCTACTGCGATACCCTTACTCAATTAAAATCAGCGCCCTGATTGGCCACGGTATAAATTGTTTGAAGTAACGTTGACAAATCCGAGATATTTATGGTAATATAAATATTATGTTGTGATAGCGGGCACGCAAAACGTCGAAAAGCCTACCAGATTCGGTGACCTGACTCAACTAATAGTTTAATTAAAACACGAATAAAAGGGTTAAATAGCGAAATTTTCCATCAATGGTATTGTCATGCCCATATCAATGAGTATTCTATATTCTGTTAAAGTAGATGTTTATTCGATTTTATTATCTCGATAGTGATAAAAATGAAAAATTTTGTTAGTCTCACTAAAACTCGAGAATCTTCTTAGGATGATTTGGAAAATTTTAGTCTTTAAATATTCGTGGAAGTCCAGGGAAGGTTTTTATATTGGTAGATGAAGCCCGCAACTTCGTTGCGCCAAAATTCGTTTATCGCTCGGGAACCGTACATTTTTCCGGGATAAAAAGTATCCTATGTCCTTTCCCGGGACTCAAAGTATCTCCATACCAAATTTCAGGAAAATCGGTTCAGTGGTTTGGCCGTGAAGAGGTAACAGACAGACAGACAGACAGACACACTTTCGCATTTATAATATTACTAGATGACGCCCGCAACTTCGTTGCGCCAAAATTCGTTTATCGCGCGGGAACCGTACATTTTTTCGGGATAAAAAGTATCCTATGTCCTTTCCCGGGACTCAAAGACGTATCTCCATGCCAAATTTCAGCGAAATCAGTTCAGCGGTTTGAGCGTGAAGAGGTAACAGACAGACAGACAGACACACTTTTGCATTTATAATATTAGTATGGATCTAATAATAATAATAATAATCAGGCAAAAGGATATATGTTCACCGGGTCATCTAGTAAGTTTTTAAATTATTACTAAAGTAGTAATACAATTCGTAAACATTTAAGTTTTAACACTTATAAAAACAGTAAGCGTATTTAAAGTGTTAAAAAAGGTACAAAGGATTTTGTCGCAAAAAAATTGGGTTTATATTATGAATTTGTGTCCTAATATTAATTACTAGCTGTTGCCCGCGAATTCGTCCGCGTCAACATAGTATAATAAAAAATACCAGTCCGCTAACAAATATGAACAAAGTAAAATATAACCTCCTCCTTTTTAGAAGTCGGTTAAAAAGTAGCCTAAGTTACACCTTACTACATCAGCTATCTACCAAAAAAAGTCCCGGCAAAATAGCTCCAGGCGTTTCAGATATTACCCGGAACAAACAGACAGACAGACGTACAGACAAAAATTGTAAAAAAAATGTTGTTTTGGTGTCTGCATCGTATATAGATTCATATGCATGTAGTAAAAAACGGTTCTTTCAATATTACAAACAGACACTCCAATTTTTTATGTAGTAGTGTAAATGTCACAAATATTGTAATTAGATTTCGACCCTCTATCGCATAGGAACACTTATATTGGCCCAAATTTTAATAGCTAGGCGGGAAGCCATAAAAATTTAGCTGGGGTAGTGAGAGGTCATTAGGTAAATATAGTTGAGTTAGTTATCGCAGTCTGTTTACAAATGTTTATAGTTATTGTGCGTGATACGAATGTTACTAAAAAGTGAAATCGTTTTGTAAGTTGGGAATAAAATATATAAAATACCGCGTCTGAAAATATTAAATTTGAAAATTTTTTGAGCTTGGTATTGATACATTAATTTATGGATCAAAATATGATTTGCTAATAAATTGCACCATCATTGTCATAATGTTCTTCCAATGCAACATCATTGGTGTATAAACAAATGAAAAAATTATGCCAATAAAAATATATGGAACTGCCCGCAGCTCCGTTGCGCCAAAATGAGCTTATCGCGCGTGAACCGGTTTTTCCAGGATATCCTATATCGCATTGAGTCCCTATCGTATCTTATTTATTTATTTATTTATTTATTTATTTATTTATTTATTTACTAGGCATATCAACAATATGAATACAAACTTACATTAATAATCAACAATTAGGTCCTTTTACAGCATTCATATCAATTAGAGCTATGCACAACATTAATATTAAAACACAATGCAACATTTAAGACTTAACAACTAGTAAAGTTAATAAAAATCAATTATTCAATGTCAGTAATAAAAATTATTCAATGTCAATAATAAAAATTACAAGAAATTTTGGATAATGTCAGAAAGAATAAATTACTTATAAAATTACAAAATAATAATAATGTCCAGTATAGTATTATAATTAGCATTAACATGTAAATTTTCAATTACTAATACAATAGAATAAAAGAAAAAATACAATATTATTTAATTAATTAATTACTTCTACAAAAATGACAAATTATTACAAAACAATCTAATATGATATTAAATAATAATTTATTTTACAATAATAATTTATGAGCTTAATATTTTTTTCTTAAAGGATGTGGATCCTACCTTTCAGCAAAATCGATTCAGCGGTTTGGACGTGAAGAGGTAACACTTAACAGACAGACACACTTTCGCATTTATAACATTAGTATGAATTACTGAAAGCAACGACGTTCATATTTTATACCATGATAAAACTCAATAACGTAAATCGACTTTATTAATAACAATTTAATATTCATCATTAATTAAAGCGCACAAAACGAGAGCCATCTAAAATGCCATTCACATTTAGAACGCTTTTAATTAACGCTCCATGGCTCCTGGTCTACGTTATGTTTGGCACGCTTCCCGCCGCTTCCCGCCGCTTCTCGCCCGTCGGCTCTTTTTCTAGACGGATGCGGACGATTTCGGCGAACCTGTCACTGGAGACATCTGGCGATTTTAGTGTTGGCACGCAGGTTGGCACACACTTTATGTTTTAATATGGCCGATGTTTGCTAATCCGTCTTACCTCTCAACGTCTCCATTCATTCATAAAAACAATTTTATTTTAATTTCATCCAATATAAATACTGTGTACAAAAGATAATACTTACTTAATGGTAATTACTTTTTTATATTTTCTAATAGTGTTTAGTAGTAGCTATATTACTGTACTCGGCGAAACATGGCGGTAGCGGTCATTGATTCCCTGTCAAAACTTGTCATTTTCTATAATATAAACCGTGATTGACAATGAAACGTCATATGTTGTCAATCGCGGCTTTGTATTTAAAATGACAAGTTTTTGACAGGGAGTCAATGACAGCTACCGCCATGTTTCGTCGAGTACAGTAAGTATAGTTTTTTTTATCGGGATTAGGGAAGCCTATGCCTATGTGTTAATCAAGAGCGTAAAATACCGTACCAAATTAGAGAAGTTTTTGCGTAAATAATTAAAAAATTTACACATTCACCGTAAAGGGGTACGAAGATTTTGGCCGACCTACTTGTCCGCCATTTTGTTTTTTTTTTTTAAATCGCGTTCACGAATAATTCTTTGAAAAATGGATAGCTAACATTAATACAAACAAAAAATAATCTTGGACAAAACCGCGTAAAGTGTAACATTTCGAAGATATGAGCTGCCAAAGTTTTACCATTGGAAATAAATATTTTAGATATTGCAACTCTAAGGCATGGTTAAACCAAGTGGTTTCTCTTCTATGAAACAGTAGCTACTCTGTAACACGCCGCCGCGTGATGACAAAGTGCAATCTAGCTCAAACAATAATTTTATCAACTACATACCTAATGAGAAACTCGCGACGGCGTGTTACAGAGTGGCTACTGTTTCATAGACGAGAAATCACTTGGAATAACCATGCCTTAGAGTTGCAATATCTTAAATATTTATTTCAAATGGTAAAACTTTGGCAGGTCATATCTTCGAAATATGACACTTTAGTCGGTTTTGTCCAAGATTATTTTTTGTTTGTATTGATGTTAGCTATCCATTTTTCATTTCATTATTCGTGAATGAGATTTAAAAAAAATCAAAATGGCGGACATGTTGGTCGGCCAGGCTCCATACAAAAATCTTCATACCCCTTTTTATCTATTTTATTCACTGAGTATTTGTGTGATATTAAGATAAAGGTATTCTATATATTTCACAATGTTTTTTCATCCATTAGGTATAATATTATGTACACATAAAAAACTAAAAGCAATATGTACTTATAAAAACAACTTTGATCAATTTATGTTTCTAGCTACAATAGAGTTAAACAAGCTATTGTTAAATTCACTATGTTCAATGAATTGTTAATACAAGCGATATAGAGTGATGTAGAATGTATCAAAACAGCAATTTCCCGTGTCATTTGTCGGTGCAATCAGCTACATAATCGTGGCCGGAGGCTGGGGGCGCTGGGGCTCAACAACGGCTTGTGGAAATTGTGGTGACCGAGTTTTGACAGCCAACATTTAAGTGACTAAAATACGAAAAATTCGTATATGAGGCTGGATTTATATGGGTCCGCACAAACGCGCGTTTTGGCCGCGTTTGTAAATAGAGGCGCGTTCTCGCTCATTTACATACAATAATTGCTTATGATCTCGAGGTGTAGCCGCTTAACCGCGCGTTCGGGCGGATGGATATAAATCGAGCGTTAAAAAGTCACTTCCCGTTGCGTTGTTTGTCCATATATTTTATATATACTGCATAACGGTTTTTAGAAATAGACTGGCAATATAATATTCCGGGCATGAAACAAAAAAGTTGGCGAATTCTGTTTCGTTTCGGGGAAGTTTGGCAGTTAAGAGTCCGTATACGAAAACTTTCCGATTTTGTCAAAATTGCAAAGGTTCGCTACAGAAATATTATTAGGTTTTTCCCCTTATTAGACTTAAAAAAATATATATTAATTATTAGATTTAAAATATATTTAAACGCGGAAAGCCGACTCGAACTTGCGGCGAGTAATATAATGTGAGATTTAGGTTGTTTTGAATCGTGTTTTTTTGGCACAATTTGTTTTTTTTTTTCTTTTTTTCTCGAATTGGATAGAATTTTATCTATAGATTATTTCTGTCGTTTTCTTTTTACGAATTACAGCTCCAAGTTGCCGAAATTAACAGCAATTCTTTGCCCATTTTCTCTAAAATTTTGCCGAGTTACATATTTTTTACTCAACTATTTCATATTAAAGTGGTAAAAAGTAATTCCAACATTTTATCGGCGACTTTCTCAACAGTACATTGTATTTTTTTCATACCGTTAAGACGTCAATACAATCCATAAACAGGTAATATTCTAAACCTTTTACAGCAAAAATCACAAAACTGTCGCGGGTTTGAGTTGGATTATTATAAATACTTAAAAGAATAAAAATATCTAGCTCCAACATTAGATTATAATTGAAATGGTCGTAAATGCTGTCCATTGAAACTTATAGAAATACTGTATTTTAACTGTTAAATCACGTCTGTAAAATCAGCGAAATCGGCAAATTTCGTATACGGGCGCTTTACCGCAATTTTAATTTTACCGCAAGGGCAATTTTATACTTAATTTGTATGACTATAAAGTCGTGAATACGCTGCGGCCAGAAGCTATCGGCTCGCTCGGAAAACATGCGAAAAAACGTAATTATAATCATTTAAAAAATAACTAGGAGCATTTAAGCAAAATGCTTCTATACGATTTTGAGTTGCAAAGGTGTCTATGAATTAGACTAATTTCCTACAATACATCTATTTGCGTTTAAAAATAATCTTCAAATTTCGTATTTTTAAGAGGTCATTTCGAAAATTAAATGTGTCGAGGCAAAATACATTAATCGTGTTTCTAGTTCTTCTTAAACCTAGATAAGGCTATGAAGATATGTATATCTCATTACCAGATTTGTAACATTTCTAAGGGTCCTATAGTATTACGTCAAAAAGGACAGTTTTTTCAATATAGCGCCTTAACACTGCGATACAAGAATTTTCGATACATTCTATAGAGCAGCGGTTCTCAAACTTTTTCGGTGGCAGAACCCTTTTAAGAAATGACATTTTTGACGGACCCCAAAAAAATAATATTTTGTCTGTTAATGAATTGTCTTCTTGCTAGTGCATGGATGACATTTCTAAAAACAGTTCGCTTACGGAACTATAAGGCCGCGTTTCCACTGAAGCGGAGAGGAGCTTAGCGGTGCCGAATTGACCAATCACCGTGCTCGAAATCTTCGCTGTCATTCCGCTGGAATAGCACGATTGGTCAATTCGGGCACCGCTAAGCTCCTCTCCGCTCCGCTCCGCTTCAGTGGAAACGCGGCCTTAGGGTCCGCAGCCCGCGCACTTTGAGAATAGCTGACATAGAGTAATTTGAGAAGGAAGCAGTAGAATAGATAGATACAATATAATATGCAGCGAAGGACTGATAGTTTTAAAAGGAAATAAATTCCAACGCATTATCCTTCTCTTGACTTTCTGTATTACATTTATTTTAATAATATTACTAAAAAAAACAAATTAGGAAATACAGGAAAATTCGTTATTTAAGCTGTCCCTAAAAATTGATTTCGCTTAACTGAAGCAAACAAAACATTTTCATTGCAGATGTAAATACAATTGGATTTGAGGAATAAAAGAGGAAAATAATGGAGAGGTTATTGTAGCGAGTTATAGGAAGGTTATAGAAAAATATGATCCGTCAGGTTCGGCCTACAGGGTCTTGTGATTTATCCTCTATTTCTTTATGCCAAATACCAGACTCGCTATTGATTCCAAATTGATTCATTGGTTTTGACGACCTCTGTGGCTCAGTGGTGAGCGCCTTGGTAGCTCAAGCCGGGGGTCGCGGGTTCGAATCCCGCCGACGGAACAAAAAGTTTTCAATGTTCCCAGGTCTGGATGTGTATTAAATATGTGTATGATGTAATAAAAATCTTAAATACAAGTATTAAATATATTTCCTTTGTATGGTACCTGTAACACAAGTCCTTTAGGTACTTAGCACGGGGCCAGACTGACGTGGTGTGAAGCGTCCATAGATATTATTATTGGTTAAAAATGGCAGGCGAATATGATTACCGAAAACAAAGAGTTGTGTTCAACGTTTGATAAGATTTCTGTCAATATTCTGATATATTATATCTCTCACGTATCATATTTCATAAGTGGGAGAGCCATGCTTCGGCGCGAATAGGCCGGCTCGGCCGGATAAATACCACGTTCTCACAGAAAACCGGAGTGAAACAGCGCTTGCGCTGTGTTTCGCAGAGTGAGTGAGTTTACCGGAGGCCCAATCCCCTATCCTATTCCCTTCCCTACCCTGCCCTTTCCATCCCTACCCTCCCCTATCACCTCTTAAAGGGCCGGCAACGCACCTGCGGCTCTTCTGATGCTGCGAATGTCCATGGGCGACGGAAGTTGCTGTCCATCAGGTTACACGTTTGCTCGTTTACCCCTAATTTCATTAAAAAAAAAATATGACGTGTGCAACATGTCGGATTTTGGTCTTATTATATAATACTACTAAATTATATAAAAGTATTTTAACTATAATAAATTATAGTTATAATACTATTATTATTTTTAACAAAAAATTAAAACCGACTTCCAAGGTTAAAACAATAATAACATCCTTATAATATGAACTAAAAAGTATTAAATAATTATTCCTATCTAATAGTACCTTTTTCCGAATTCGGCTAAAACTCAACTATTTCTGTACTCAATCTTCATCATGAAGTCGGTACCAGATGAATCTTCAGTTCTCTGACAGAATATTTGAAACTTTTGGAATTAGCACCGACTTCAAAATTATGAAGATTGAGTACAGAAATAGTTGAGTTTTAACCGAATTCGGAAAAAGGTACTATTAGATAGGAATAATTATTTAATACTTTTTAGTTCATATTATAAGGATGATATTATTATTTTTACCTTGGAAGTCTGTTTTAATTTTTTGTTAAAAATAATAATTTCACTCTTTTTAGTTATCTAGTAAGCCATCGCGTACTATACGTAGAATAATACACCTGTATATTATTCTACGTATCTTATTACAGTCACACTTACAAAATATAATATCAGCTGCAGCCTGCAGATAACTTTAAACAATACAATAAATAAAAAAAAACCGAAGTGAACACGTGTGACGTGCTAAGTAGCCGGTTACCAGACTAGTTTCAATAGGCTGGCACTCGTTCGACTTGTCGCACGATCGCGGCGACGCATTGCACATAGTACCCGGCCCGCGCGCGCCGCTCGCTTGACAGCCCTGGCAGATATGCGAGACCGCAGACAGTTATTGTACTATGAACGCTAAACGCAATGCAAAAGGTTGAAATTAGGTTGTTTTCCAGAATATCTCGGCGAAGTGAGACAGAATGTTTTACATTATCGAAGCAACTTTAACTTCTCAGATGTAATGTCAAATATGTGCCCTATGCTCTGGAGATAAGGTTGAATTTGATGACATTGGTATTTGGTGAAGTGGTAATGATGATGATGATGAATGTAATTTGCATAGTAGCATATGCTTTCAGTTCTTAAAACAGCGCCTAAACTCCCAAACTTGTATCTATAAGGAATCCGGAGTTCTCTTAGTATCTTCGGAACCATAGTATACCTCGGTGCAAAATCTTGCGTTTTGGTAGCATATGCTTAGGATGCTTCTCATAAAAGTAAAATCACCATATGTTTCCATGTAAATTTCGAGGAGTTCGATTACTCATGGATCCCATCATCAGGTCACCACTTTTGTGAACATGGTACCAAATTGAAGTGAAACCTAATACAACAAAACAAAAATTTCGAAAATCGGTTCACAAACGGCGAAGTAATCGTTGAACATACAAATATATATATATATATATATATATATATATATATATATATATATATATATATATATATATATATATATATATATATATCCACAGCCGAACATATAACCTCCTCGTTTTTTGGAAGTCGGTTAAAAATTATCAACCTGTTTCATTTCAAAAATTTCTTTAGCCGTATTGCTCATAGATGCAGAACAAAAGATAAAGATTGATAAAAGGAATAAGGACTTATATGCAAAATAAGTTTTTGTCTAATAAATATAAAAGGTTGTGTTCCTTTAATGTAAAAGAATATCGCAATAAAATTGTAAGATAGAATACGGGACGAGTACATAAGCTCGACACAATACGACAAACCTCCAATTTAGGATTTGAAGTTTGAGAATTTAATTCCAGGATTTGAAGTTTGAGAAACCAGGACAATCAGTATAAAAACAGGACAGGTGGCGACTAACCCAAAATTGTCGATTTTATAATTCATTTTCAAATGTACTTGAAAGCCCCAAATTGTTACATTTTTTAAACATAGATACTACATTATACATATTTTCAAGAATTTGATTTGAGCGAAAACACGATATCTTAAAATTTTCTCTATAGAAAAAATCACAAAGATGCATCTAATTTTCACCAATTTTTCATATTATATTGCCGTATCCTTGCATTAAACTAAGTTAATATTTTAACATATTGTATAAAATTCTATCATTGAGAAACTGACCTGGCGGATTTTTAAGACGTTGTATATTTATCGAGTTATTATTTATTAAGAAAAAACTAGCTTGGCGATGATTCCGCGTCGTCCTTTTTCACCTGGCATATGAAAGACGGGCGTGAGTGTAAAGAGAGAAGGACGATGTTTGATTTTTTGCGTTAGTTTTACTGCTTTGATTTACTGCGCGACCATAGTAGAGCGAAAGAGATATTATCATCAAGTGGCACGTTGCGCCTTTGTTTTGAATTTGAAATAGTATGGCAGCGCGGTAATGCAACTACTTGCGAGCCGTGCGGCCGCTCGTAGCGTAAAAATGTGAAAAGAGGCGCGCGAATTTTAATATTTAAAAACCCAGTACAACCCAGGACGCTGCTTAAAAACTATTCAGGACGTCCCAGGACACTACAAAAACCAGGACATGTCCTGGGAAAACAGGACGGTTGGCAACCCTACATTAGAGGCGACAAAAAGTGGCGTAATAAAATATAATATACGAAAATCTCATGTCACGATGTATGATAACAGTTGTTGAACTCTTCTGAAGCGTGTTGTTAATAATTCAGTCCTCTTACTTCTAACATAATCGAGAATCGAATCAACTTGATCTCAGTAAGATTTGATTATCCCGACACTACAGCGTACGATACGTACATATACAAGTAGAAGCTAAATTATTAACTACGATCGAAAAGCTTGACGTTCCAACGTAACGTTACTATAGTTTTGAGTTGATTCGAGGGATCATAATCGAATTAAATCAAAATCGATATCGAATGAATCGAAATTGAATCAGTTTCGGGAGTAAGGCCCATGATTCCTAAAATTGTCGATCATTCATGGCCTGATAAACAGTTAGTGCATTTTGAACTCACGAAAGTAGCTCTCGTTAGTGCTGGAATCGGTAGTACCAGTAAAATTCACCTCAACAGTTTTTATTTCAACCAATTATTGTCTCTACGTGCATAAAAATAACTTTATAAATAATCCAATAAATTTTTCAGGTGCATAATAATGGTTTAAAAAAAATAAGACTTCATTTTAGATTGTGGTTGATTTCTATGCTTTACTATCGTATCCGAGCCCTCGGCCGAGAACATCCATACTGAACTTGGCCCAGAGCACTATCTCACCCCGGACCCGGTACGTGTAATCAGGCCCTTACGGAAAAAAAACTTGAGAGGTGTCAAGGGACACCCGAATGGAACGAAGTTATTTCTTATGTTCAAAAAACCTATATACATATCGCTGTTTATTCTCAAAAAAACGCCATCTAGTTGACGCACAGGAATACTATCAACGCCATCTGCCCCTACCATGCAGGTACTAATAAAAAAGTCTCGAAGTCAAATATCGTTTTGTCTAGCCTCCTTCACGCCGAACGCGCGATAAGGAACTTCGTTCCGAAAGTTAATATTCAGTAAGTACTTCAAACATTATAATATTGATAAAGATGTCTATTTTCCTAATGTAGACATTCTTAGAAACATTGTACATCAACTACATTACAAAGCCGAGTTCGACATCAAAATGTAAGTATCGTATTCTCATTTCTCGGTAAGAAGGTTGCGATTTTTATGACCGGTGGTGTAGCCCCGACAACTTTTACATCGTGAGCTTGCTCGCGTTATTGTACAATGTGAACTTTACGCGACTCTATCAAAGTAACTGCGTACAAACGTAAGCTTCGAGAGCTTTCGATCCTTTGACCACTTGTGCTTAATTCAAAAGCTCGTATTATATAATGTCAATGTTACGTGTAGTGTACAACTTTTACGTAGCCTCAATTATAAATTCCGAAGGGTTCAAATGGGTACTCTTATTTAAATTACGATCTTCTACGAATTGAAACAAGAAACGTTTAAAATAAAATTTATAAGTGTAATTAAAGAAAAATGAGGATTTTTAATTACGTGTTCCCGCTGAATTGGAGTTTGTCACGTGAACGTTCGCCTTATTGCGGTGGGGTAAGGTTCATTATGGGGCGGGTCGGGGAATGGAGTCATTAATTGTGTGACCCGCAGGTCAGCGTGGCCGTTTGCGGCACTGGAGGATCGAATACGACTTAGTTTCCCGCGTCGAATGAATTTTACAATCAATTCCTCGTACATTTCCTTTGCACCTAATTTACTGGCTAAATGCGATCGAATTCGAACAATTTCGCACTTCAGGTCGTAGTGAAAATGTACTTCGATTTGGTGCCTATATTTCTAGCGCGGTCTGAAATGAGGGTCTACGTGATTTTCGGGAATCAAAAATGGTATAGGCATAATATTTTTGTTGCAATATTTGTGTTGAGTAGACTTTAGAGATTTCGAGGTGGGTCATATGAATGCCTGCCTGCTCTCCTCATTTTGACGATAGTTGCAAAGACATTATCGAATTAACGACAAATCATTCCCCATGCACTTGTGGAAATTCCACACCGTTTAAAAAGTCTTTCCTGGGCCCCTAGACAAAGTCCCTTTCGTTAAAAACGATGACGAAATTCGTTATCAAGTAGTATGGGATTTGACATTTGTCATTTAGCGATGACTTAATGTCAAACCGCATACATTAGGTCATTAAAAGGTAAATGTCTGCCTGCTCTTCCCATTTTGACAATATTTGGAAAGACTATTTGGAAAGACTTTCTCTCCTGTAGTTTTAAGTTAAATTGAATGGCGACTGGCATCCGCGAGCTGCTCGTAGATCAACTCGCGCCAAAATGGATGGCTGAATTTTGACAGGCTCTTTACTGGGGAATGTGTGAACACGAAAACACCGCACTTTCATCCATTCGGAATAGCACGATATAAATTTTGACAGTAAGTTAACTCAGCTCAGGGGTATCCTTGTAAGTTTAAATCATACTTTTTAATTTATCTTTTTTAACGTCGACACGCGCACCACCGCGTTGCGATAGGCTCCCATGGTCCGAGATGTATGAAATTCTAGGAAGCGTTTTTGAATAACGCGTAGTGGTCAGTGGTGATATTTATTCGCATATTGTTTTAAAGAGAGACTCGAAAATCCGCCACGGTAACATGATTATTTTAAGCGTAGGCGACGTGATATAGCATTGTTTTGTTTTATAGCACGTTTTGGACGTAACAACGGACACTGAATACTCAATCAAATTTGGGAGATGTTTCTTTCAATATAACGAACGACATACCTACTATGCTTTACGTCTACACTAGTTGCATACATACTACTCTACTCCACGGGGACCTGCAGAGATTGGGGCCTCCCTTAAGTGCGATCCCGCCATTCCGCCTTTATTTTACGGCGCTGAATAAAATAATGCTTGAAAGGAACAGATAAATTTGGTTATTGCGACGGCGTGTGTGCGACTCAAGTGCTTTATATCACGCGCCGAAATCGCTGCTGTTTTATCGACCTTTGAGTGTAGACGTATAAAAGATGTCAAGGCAGAAAGGTCAAATGGATGGCTGTCGGCGTTGCTTTGGACTTTTTTCACATATTTTGGCATGCCATTAACGGTGGCGTATTTTTTACATATGACAATGTTTTCTGTGAAACGACCTGCCTTATCTTTAGAAACAATTGCCTTTTGAGGTTTTAATTCCAGTACGGTCCAAAATTCTGATTAGGGCCGGGACACAAAAGTACGGCACGACGTCGTACGGCGTCGTACGGCGACGTGCGCACGCGCGTCTTAAAAACCCACGGTACGGCGCCGTACGGCGTCGTACGACGTCGTGCCGTAGAAACTCATCTTGAATTTCTACGTGAGTTTCTACGGCGCGACGTCGTACGACGCCGTACGGCGCCGTACCGTGGGTTTTTTACGACGCACGTCCGCACGGCGCTGTACGGCGCCGTACGACGCCGTACGACGTCGTGCCGTGTTTTTGTGTCCCGGCCTTTACTCACGACTTGTTCCGTCTTCCTAAGATGAATTAAGAATGTAAAGTGAAGGAAGCTTCATGAAGAGACCTGATGGAAAACCATGATTGCGAATCGATCTACGAGCACAAAATTTATCAATCATGGACGAACGTCTTCACGCCCCATTAAACAATAGCTGTTGCTTTGAAACTAATTTCGATATTAACCTATTTCCCACAAGCACTCTAATACTAATTCGTAGTGTATCTCATCATCTGGATGCGATAGAGATCGGAATCGTGCTCAATCTCCGACCGACACGGCTGTTGACAGATATTCTCGGATTAACGTATCGCTTATGAATTTTAATGTCGCCAAATGAACCGTGCAGAAGCACGAATGCCATTAAAGGCGTTATTGGAAGACGCCGATGGGAAATTATACTTGTAGTACAAGTACCTATAATTTCCCGTCGACGTCTTGTAGGTATTATTATTTATTTGCACATTAAAAGTACAACAGAAAGTAGAAACAATACAAATAAAGTAGTTTTTCGATCCACGCAGCCCGCGACCGCGACCGACAAAAATTCAAATAAAATTCTGCTTTGTATTATGCGGGATAAGGCATGGCTTGACGAAAACATCTGACTTGTTTTGTGCATTGTGCATGTGTGTATTTATCCGTGGACCGTGTCTAATGCTTCAAGTGCCTTTGGGGGCTTGACCGGCACTTGTAACTCCTCTGTTACCATCAGCCGATTCGTATGCTCGTTTGATTCTACAAAAATCTTATTTCGGCTTATAATTTGAGATAGCGCGGATCTGGCATGCGGCCAAAGGAACTTATTGAGACGGACGTCGTATAATATATAATAATACCTATAAAGTAAATTGCTTTATTTTTAAAACAGATTTCATTAAAGGTTATAATTTACGGCTACGCGCGGAAAAATATATTATTATCTCCATACCGTATGCTTAACTTTAAACCAGCAGGTAGGCATTTTTTCCAGCTTACTGATATTGACAGACTTTTTACAGACGTGTCCTATGCTTAGTTAAAAAAAAACCGGCCAAGTGCGTGTCGGGCGGCGCGCAATATAGGGTTCCGTAGTACTTACTGCTAGTTTTTGAAAATTTTTGTATGGTCAATGAATGTACATTTATAATATGTTTTACACTAGTAACAACATCATCTTAGTTACTTTCAAAGATATTTGAATGAAAAGTTCCTTTATACTTCGCCGAATACATTTTTTTTAATTGATCGACTATTACTCATTAACTTATGAAGTCTTCTTAGCCATGATAGTTTTCCTTTTAAATTCAGCATATTTCCTACTCCCGTGAATTTTTTCACATTTCCAGAAGCAACCGTTTAGCTGGTAGAAGGGGGGGACACTGGACGATATTTTCCACTTTAAAACTTAATATTTCACAAATGGATCCCTAAATCGGAAAATGATCTTAGTGAACACTCATAATATTTTTAAAAAACCTATCCAACAATTTCCCACACGATGGCGTAAAAAAAATCAACCCCGCTTGATGTGTAGGGGAGGTACCTATATTATATACCTATAAAAAATAAAAACCTTTTTTATTTTAGCGGTGGGTTCAGAAACTGCAGCCATTTTAAAGTTTTGAAAAAGAAAGTATAAGAAAATTGCTTATTTAGGTCAGTTATAATTATATTTTAGACAACAATAACTAAATCATTTAGTTAAGTGCAAAATAAAATATCTACGAAGCGTAGTGAGGAAAATATGAAACTTTATTTTTTTATATTTTAAAATGTCCCTGCAGGCTTACCCAACCTTTGAATCGTCAGTGCTTCTTTGGGGTATACTAAACATCCCCTATATTATTCTGACAAATCCGATGACATTTCAATATTTTAAAAAAATACTCACCAGTCACCACGTGAGAAATCTGATTTCTATACCATGATTACTAAACACATGTCGGAAGCCTATACAAACTTAATCTGACACGCTTGAGCTTGTCCCGAAATCCCCTTTCCCCTCCCCAACTATAATGTGCTTCATTGACATACTTTTAATATCTACTTTAATATTAAAAATTAACCTTTATAACAAGTAGGCCTTTAGAAAAGTTTTCTAAAGATTAATTTTTTAAATTAAAGTCTCCCTTACAGAAAACCGGCGAACGAGTTATTGAAATTGTAAATTGAAATTGAATCGAGGAAGTCACGTGGGAGTTGTTCCGCGGGCGTCAATATAACTCATCCGACTAATTTTTTCCTCATTAATTAACAATTTCGAATTTATATTTTAAATGTTTATTGGTGCAATGGTGGGGAAGGTTTATGTTTATCGAGAATAAGGGCATGTTTCACCACTTTCTGATAAGGTGCGGTTTATCTGTCAAGTTAAGTTGTGAATAGCCTATCCGGCACTTCAGAATGTGGTGAAACAGGCCCTAAGTATGTAGTCTTGCAGTATTTATCATCTTGAATTATTTAGATTAATTTTCTTCATAGAGTTAGCAAATTAAAAGCTTAGCAAAAGCTAGTTACTAAAAGTTTAAAGCTCAGAAGAGAAGAGGACTAAGCGTCGCCAGTGCAAAGTCCACTGTTTTAAATAACGATTTATTTTCAGTTCTACGTAACACCAGTGAAATCCGACTCTTAATTACATTCGATTCTAAGGCCAGTTGTTTGCCGGTTGTTTTTAATTTGTTAGCGATCACATTGAATGAAAAATTCCTTAATATATAGGGAATATAATTATTTATTCCTCTCAATCAGTAAGTGTAAATAGCAAAACGACTAACAAAGCGAAACGTTTAATGAGTAATTTTTATTATGTGCTAAAATTCAATATCACTATTACCATAAGCCTGATTTTAGTCAAATTAATTACTAATCAAATTCTTAAAAAAAAAAAACATTTTGAGCTATTACTCCACAGTGTTCATGTAGGAGATATATTGTCATTATTTTGACGAAAAATATTCTTATTTAATCCACTACAGTACAGTCATGCTCGTAATATTAATTTGGTTACGTAAATATCCCGTATTGATGACTGTACCGAGCGCGAGCGCGCTGCAAAAATACCCCAAAATGTATTATTCATTATTTATTCATTTAAATTGGAAACATTAAAAAAAGGTACATCTTCTCTTTATGGAAACATAATTTTTCAATTTAAAAATGAATAAGTACACAATATCTGCGTTGCGTGAAATAAAATGAGAGGAAGAAATGAAATACTGTGAAAGAAAAAAAATGAAATAAAATAATAATATGAAACTTGACTAAACTGTCTCTACCCTATAGCCCTCTAGTCATAAAAATATTAACTGAGCCATCAACTATAATACAAAGTATGCTGTATTTTTTGATACTTTACGTGTATGTCATAGGCAACAGGGTACTTAGACAACATATTATTGTATATTTTGATTATAATTTCGAGAGCGAATTTCCAATGATAATAATATTACTTATCACGTTTGAATTGTAATTGCGCTGCAAAAACACCGAACCATAAGATGACTAAAAGCCTTGTTGAATTCGCTATCTTATAGCCGTACAGAGACCAATTTTAATAATAACTTAACTTTAATTTAATGAACGTTTGACCGAAGATGTAGCTTATATGAATATATTCATTAAATTAAAGCAGAGTAAAATTACATAATGTCTCTTTAAATGGCGATTAATGCCTAAATATCATACAGATTGTAAACTATACTCTCAAACAGCTCATCCGTGATTACGCCAGCAAATTGCTATACTGTAAGACACGCAGGTGCGTCGCTAACCTTTAAGGGGCCTTAAAAGTCGCCCTTAAGTAGGGGGATGATTTATAACATCCGGCACTCTCGCAAGCCGGAAGAGACTGTTGCCATTTTAATACCCCATCCCTCTCACCCCGGCTTGTTTAGATAGAGATGGAACTATACTTCTGAAGTCCCTGGGAAAATTCAAAATAGCAATAAATTTTCACTGCTTGTTATTTAGCTAAAGCTGGTATAATATAGCATAGTATAGTAAAGATTAGGTAAATAAGTATTTTAATACGTGGTTCAGACTTCAAAGCGTGGCGTTTTGACTCACAGTTGGTGAGTGCGATTAGGAAAAATGTGTTTCCAATTTTGTGGTAGGACTGTATTAATTCGTAGATAAATTGTCTGATCGTATGATATGATGGTGCTCCCACACCGCAGTTAGAAAATGTTTGTAAACATTTTCTAACATAAAAACATTTACTAACAAATGTTGTCAATTGTTACATTTTGTCAGGAACTGTTACATGTTATAAGTGCTCCTACACTAATAGAAAATGTTTACTAATATTTGCTAACATTTTATAACATTTAAATCTGATATTGGCTCACCGCATAGCCCGTCGTCCTTTATAAAAGGGTTACTAACAAAAGGTAATACAATATGTTTTATTTTGTTATAATTTGTTTTGCTATAATTTGTTAATTTACGTTTACTAAACTTTATCTAACATGAAAACATTTTTAACATTTTTTAACATTTGTGACTAAATGTTTGCTAACAAATGTTTACTAACGTTACCAAACATTTTCTAACTGCGGTGTGGGAGCACCATGACAAAAATCTAATGATTGTATGGTGCTCCCACACCGCCATTAGAAAATTTTTAGTATTACTAACGTTAGTAAACATTTGTTAGCAAACATTTAATCACAAATGTTAAAAAAATGTTAAAAAAAATTATGTTACAAAATGTTTAGTAAACTTATGCTAACAAATGATAACAAAACAAATTACTTATCTATATATATAAAAGAAAGTGGTGTTAGTTACACTACTTATAACTCAAGAACGAATGAACCGAATTGGCTGAAAACTGGTGGAGAGATACTTTGAGTCCCGGAAAAGAACATAGGATACATTTTGTCCCGGAAAAATGTACGGTTACTGCACAATATACTTTTGTGATTTGCGCGTAAGCTATTCAATAGATTTTGATAAAATTTGGTATGGAGATACTTTGAGTCTCGGGAAAGGACAAGGGATACTTTTTGTCCCGGAAAATGTACGGTTCCCGCACAATAAACTGATTTTCGCTTCAACTATTTAATCTATTTTGATTTAAGGCATGGAGATAATACATTTTAATCTATTGTTCTCTTAATTATACCAATTCGAATTTAATAATCATCGCTAAGACAGGACAACGTCTGTCGGGTCAGCTAGTAATAAAATAAAACACGTTTTACTTTTTGTTTGTATACATTTTATAGGTGACGGCGGAATATGCGGTGAGCCAATACCAGATTTAAATGTTATAAAATGTTAGTAAGTATTAGTATACATTTTCTCAAGTGTAGGAGCACTTAAAACATGTAACAGTTCCTAACAAAATGTAACATTTGACAACATTAATTGTTAGGAAATGTTTTTATGTTAGAAAATGTTTACAAACATTTTCTAGTGGTGTAGGAGCACCAGTAGCATGACAAATTTGGTGACCAAAACACCGATCTTATTTATTATTAGCTACTCTTAATCCTATACAGATTAATCGTAATTCGACAGAAATACAACTTACTTTGCAATCTTGTTAACCAAAGATTAATTAATTAAACCAATAAAACTTTCAATTGTTTAAGTGCGGTGTAGACCCAGATTTAGAGCGAATTAGTTGTTAATTATAATCAGGTTTTAATATAAAGTGGGCAATTCAAAGCTGGATTGTCAGAAGTTTGTGGGGTAATTAGAAACTTAAAAGACTTATGAATTAATTATGCTGGATGCGGGTCTCGGCTGTGACGGAGCTCACTGGGATTCGGCCCTTGGGATTGGGATAAATAAATATTTAATTACGAACCTAGAAGGTCCATCAATTTTTAAATTATCACCCGTTTTGAGCATACGTTTTGGCAATCCTACTTCTTATGATTAATTTCTTTGCTCCCCAAGACAGCCTTGACATGTCTCTCTACGGGTTCCCTGAAATCATATCAAAGTGTTTTCGTGGTTGGATACCGCTGTCGATCCTGGCGACAGCGGTGGACATGTGTATTGGGATAAAGCCCATTAGAAAAAAAATCTTTTTGGCAATGAGGTTTCTCGATATTTGATTCGGAGCTGGTGGAGGACTGTCACACGAAGTGCCGGTAGACTGGTGTTTTCAAAAAACTGACAATAAGATTTTTCCGACTCACTTGGAATCAGGCGGAGCTTGTAGCACATAAATGACAGGCGCCGAACTGTTAATGTGTGGGGCCCTTAAAACCCATATTCAAAACCGTAAGGTTTTAAGAAAGGTATTAAAAGAAAAATTTCATGCACTCTCAGAACTCATGTGTGCCTATCGCTTGACGCGGCATTAGCCCAACTATTCATAGCTACATTCGTAGATAATATACGTTTTGGTAGAATTGATATTTTTTATAAGGTACTTGCGCAAATTTTTATAACGTTTGAGGGCTACTCCTAAGTGCTTCGCAGTTTTTGATATACAATAAAATAAACATTTTTAAAAGTCGACAAGGAAATAGAAATAAAGTGCAACAATACTTGAAATTGCTGTATAATGTGACATCGGCGTGACATTATTCACTACAGACGTTTATAAAATTCTAACAATTCTAACATTTTCGTCAATCAAATTGAATTAAATTGCTTAAAAATGCAAGCTGGATGTTACAATGCAAAACTTCTATGATCTTCTGTATTTTTATTAGACTTCAAAATTCCATAGACTCCAGCGCCTGGTCCAGTGGCTTAGAGCATGGCTTTCGACTCGGAAGTCGTGTGTTCGATTCCCGCGTTGAAAACATGTTATTTCCAAGTTTGATTAGGACAATGCAGGCTGATCACCTCATGTCTGACAACTTCA
This sequence comes from Lysandra bellargus, assembly GCA_905333045.1. Taxonomy (NCBI): domain Eukaryota; kingdom Metazoa; phylum Arthropoda; class Insecta; order Lepidoptera; family Lycaenidae; genus Lysandra; species Lysandra bellargus. The sequence continues at coordinate 7,405,087 of HG995331.1, read as the reverse complement.
AGTAAGGTGGTGGTCCATGCGTCGAATGTCCATTTTAAATACAGTCCTGCGCCTGATCTCTCGCCAATTGTGTCGAACTTCCGTTTCACTGGGTTATGAGCGTGATCTTGTGTAGTGTGCATGTCACAGCAGGGCAATCGCGTTATTTTTAAACGTTTCAATTCAGGTTCACATCTGCTTTGGTTGCGGTTCAGTTACGGTTCGGTTCCACTGCGTCTGAACAAATTTCAGTATCGTGCTAACGTTCCAACCGTAACTCAACCTTAGATGGAACTCGAACGAAGCGCAACGTTTGACCTTTAGACAGACATTGCAGAGGACCAATCAGCGCCCTTCTGATTTAATCTTGATTGGTTTAAATATGAACACATTTTTTCCGATGCGTTAATTGGTTAATTGACAAATTGTGTATTTACGAATGAATATGACACGAGTGAAGTTGTTTCAAGTAATTATTGTGATTTGTGGATGATTATTACTTGGAATTTATAATTTACGTAGTTAAATTCATATTGTTTTACTTTAATTTACAAAAGCCGTGTTGAGAAGTGACTTGTGAAGTTGTGACAAAAGTTTTTTGTGGCATAGAAAACATTTACGTAAAGAAGTATGTAAGTAATGTCAAAGTTCAATTCACTTTTTAACAAACTCGAATAGTCCTTTGAAGAGCTTTGAAATAAGCTATATTATAATTTGATTATAGCTTATGTTATATTTTTCCATCGATTTTCGTCAATTTAACACACCAAAATAAGAAACGTTTCAGAAACGTGCGAGAAGAAGTAGCTTTGTATCAACTTTTTGTTTTGACAGCGTTTGCGCTCGGGCTGAGGTTCAGTAACGTCTCAACTGGCTGTCAAAACGTTAGCGCGATTCCGAATCGTTCCAAAAGTCGATCAACGTCCGAGTTTCATTTGCGGTTCAGTTGAAAACACTTAGCGCGATTGCCCTGCAGTACACAAGAGTGAGTTTTTAGATGAGCTTTTAGGATTTTATAGTGCCCAAGTATGTACTTGGGCACTATAAAATACTCCTGCGTAACTACTAAAACTGCGTAACTACGGCCGACTAACGACCTAGTTTCAACCAAACCGGCCACAGTCACCGAAACCGGTCTGAGAGTTGTTCATTCAAGATTCCGCCGGAGAGTTCTATTACCTATTATACCCAATAGGGAATCAAAGTTTGTATGCCAAGAATACTAATTCCGAGCGAGATCGTAATGAAAAGCTACTGAATAATAAATTCAACATTCGGCTCATCCTTACTTCGAAATCATTGTTGATATAGTGCACCACATGTCATTTTCACGTCACTCTCCTATTAACGGTGTCGTGGCCTCTCACAATTTCCACGGGCGGAGATGGGTACAATTTGGAGCGTGTCCAAACGCCTGCGCCGTGCGCCGGTTAAGTACCACTAACCTGCCAGCTCGTACGACTGTGTTATTGTTTCCAATTGGACTGTCCAATGTCCGTTTTGTATAATTTGAGTATCGCGGAATTCTTGTAAGTAATATTTCTCTGACTGTGTCAGAAGAGAGACGACTGGTTGGTTTTTTTAGGTGAAAACTTTTTAGCGGCATTGTCCATGTTTTGGGATGGGTAACAAATCTGAAACTCACGTCAGGATTTAAGGAAAGTAGGAATCCGGCCAGTTCTTCTGGAACTGCTGTAATGCCAATTACCATTCAATGTTTTTTTATACAATGTTTATAATTAATCTTGACTGAATAGAATATTTATAAAGAGAAGTATATTTGTAACAAAATATAGATTTTGGTGACCATAGGAAGATAATTTTTAGAATCAAACGAAGAAAATTTTCGTAATTTTCTATCGAGACCAAATAATATACTTGCAGTAACTGACGAAAATTCAATCAAACTATGATCGGTATTGTTTGGCCGTGTGTATCGTATAATGATTTTAACTGGATCTTTCGCGAGACACACTCGACAATTTCGAGAGTAAAGTTAATAAAAAACGTATGTGACATAAGTGGCTCCTACTCTATCTAATGCCTTAAGATTCGCTATAATATAAATTATCGTATGCAAGAACCTGAAATGTCAATGAAAGCCCTGACCTGTTCCGTGAATGCTGGCAGTCGTCCACGATATACAGTAGTGGATCCGTCAGTGGTGGAACATAATAAATAATTTATTTTTACTCAATTGAAATTCCTCTAAATAGACATTGGAACTCAAGTATCTGAGTGATTAGTCTAAATGCGTTCGCTAGTTTCGATAGAAAAGTTAAATATAAAAAATTGAAACACCTATTCACCTTCTCCTCGACTGTCCTGCTCTAGCAGCTCTAGCAGGAACTCATCCACAGAGAAAATTCGTGGCACCAACCCCAACCATATCGTTCAATTTATGAGCAGTATTGGGTTGGGGATTATACTCTAGTGCGAAGGAGTCACAATAGATCCTCATGGATCGCAGTGACGTCAGGGCTACAGCAACCTGCCTTTTCTTAAAAAAATGTATGGGATTTGACATAACGCATCAGAAGCTCCTTGACATGGAGCAATGTACAGGATGTAAAAAGTACATATTCATCTAAATAGGTCATTTACGTTTAGTTGGAGTTAAAGCAGCTACTAAAACTGTAACTTATTTTGGCAGTGTCTCGTGTTTGTTATGTATTAATTCACTCTATTATTAGAATTGCACGAACTGCCGCTGTCAAGATGGTATCTCCTTCCAGACAAATTATAATTCTAACGCCAAAACCTGTACTCTAATTCTAAAAAAATACAACATTAAAACGTGCGTTTTTCGCATAATTTTCTGCCACACACCAGCAGTATTTCTAGACCAATACGCCATGAAACCTTCAAGAAGAGAGCGTATTCCCTCTGAAGGCCTGGCCTGCAACGAACCTCTTATGACTGACTCTTCTGATGTTGCGAATGTCCATGGGTGACAGTATAGTTGCCTTGTAGCAGGTGACCCGTTTGCCCCCTAATTTTATTTTAAAAATACAGCTCCATTCCATATTCGATCCAGTATATTTCCTACCAAATGCATCTAAAAACCAATTTTTTCGTGTAAACTAGCGCCATAGAAATTCTATAAAAATTATATAATCTATACTTATTATAAAACAAAGTCGCTTTTTTTTCCTCATGTCCCTTTGTTCCCTTTAATCTTTAACACTATGTAACAGATTTTGATGATTCTGTTAGATAGCCCATTTATCGAGGATGGTTATAGGCTATATCTTATCACGCTAAGACTAATAGGAGCGAAGAAATAGAGGAAAATGTGGGAAAAACGGGGAAATTTATTTGAAAGGGCTAACTTGAACGCGCTAATCCCAGGAACTACTGGTCCGATTTGAAAAATTATTTCAGTGTTAGATAGCCCATTTATCGAGGGAGGCTATAGGCTATATTTTATCACGCTAAGACTAATAGGAGAATGTGGAAAAAACGGGGGAAATTATTTGAAAGGGCTTATGTCGTGAACTACTGGAGCAATTTTTATGTTATTTGGTACAGATAAGAAGTAGACCACGTGAAGGATCATAGGATATCGATTTTGATCATTTTTTTCAGTGGCTATATATTTTATACCCGTGCGACGCCGGGGCGGGTCGTTAGTTGTTTATAAGTAACAAACTGAATCGAACAAGAAATGAAGCTACCTAAATGTTGAAATTAAGTAGTAGAATCAGTGTTATATAGTGACTCTAGAGTTGTACAACCGACGCGACAGTCAGCAAAAATTGTCGCATGTCTTCTTATATAACATTATCACCGAACCACTATCTTGTCATGATTGATGAATAGTGGTTGAATTTCAAAATTGAATTGTGCCAGAACAATTTTGCACCCTAAGGTCTGAAGCCCACAGTCTAGTTTTCTGCGGCTAGAGTTGTTTCGTTGGCTTATTTCAAGATCAAAGGGTGAAGCTTTCTGTAATGTATTCGTGTACAGTATTATTCTTCTTGGTTACGTAAATTGGCTAACTATACGTTTATTTTGGAAGCTCGGAAGATATAACAAAATAACAGACAATTATTTTTTTTAAATATGACCTAAACCACGAGGCAAGAAAAAAATTATTGAATGTAAAATTTGGTGTAATTTGTGACTATAAGCACTAGACACACACATTAAACTGAAAATTTATATTATATCTTATATCTTGCATTATGGTTATTAAATTAGTAAACTGGATTTACTAATAAAATATCTACATTCTACATTACATTCATTATATTTTATTATCTATAGTTGTTTTGTAATACTTTGTCCTCGTCTGTTACGCGACTTTTTAATGTGTAAGATAAGGACAAATCTTTGTATAAACTTATAAAATCTGTATGTTGTAGTTATATTATAACGGGACGTAATAATCATAGTTCATAAATTTTATGACTCACAATTAAATATCGAAATAACTTACTGAGGCTCTGGGCATGGCATTTTATGTTGGCAATAATATTTATGTAAATTTGGCGTTTGGCTCCGTTTGTGGCGGGCTACACTAAAATTACCGCGGTTCTACTTGGTTCGACCTTATTTTACATTTTTAAGGTCTTAATACCAACGATATAAGTATCATTCTCACAGAAAATTCAAGGCGAAATAGTTCTAAACGAATTTGTAGCTCTGCAATTTAAATAACTCCCATTTTGAAGTGCAGTTTAGTTTTGATTTAAATTGTTGGTTTGGTCGCTGATGGCTGCTAAAATCGTTGCAGTGGTTGACTCTGTTATTCTGATCGTATTTGATTTAATTTCTAAGAAGATATTTTAGTCCCGAGAAAGAACCTCAAATGGCCTTTGTCTCGAAAACGAAACATCGTTTCAAACACAATGTTTGAAATTATTGGAGAAACGAAATAGACAATATTATTAGTTCTATATATTTCGCAATTTACAACTGACAAAATTAACCGCCCTATGTTATAATATCATGTAGTACCTACAGGGTCCCGACTATCCCTACGTAGTTCTGACGTGAGGCAATCTCCATAGCAATATCTCGTGGTTCACCCTCAAAGGGCTGATGCGGGTATCCAGATTGCATTGTCTAGTCATGGAACAGTTAAGGGCAATCTTGAAGGTCTACTCATAGATATGGAAAATTCACTATGTAGAATGCTGAGCTGAAACATCGAAATGATTTAATCATGCCTGCCTAAAATAAGGACCACCTGCACAAAATATTATATACGTTAAAATTAACCCTGGGTTCATGTTACAGCTCCCGTTTCTTGTGTTTATTAAAAAGATTATGTGATAAAACCAAGGGATAACTGCGCAAAACACCATAGATTGGCGCAATATGAGATGTAGTTTCTGCCGAATATCAGGAACGTACAACATTGCGCATTTCATAATTTTTATGGGAATAGGTAGGCTACTTTTATTTCGCCGCCCTATGTACGAAATCTATATAAAGCCTCATATGGACGCTGGCTGCAGCATCCTAGGGGAGCCTAGGATGCTGCCGCCCCTAGGCAATGGCCTATAATTACGGCCTATTTATATATCCGGGGCTGACATAAAGCTGCGTTACTTCCGTTGCGTAACTTTGGCATAATATTGTATTTAGACTTTCTTTGTAATGATACGACATAATTTTAATAGTTTCTGTTTATGCTATTATGCTATAAGAGGTTCCACGTGTTTTTCCTTGAACTAACTAACCGTGTACGATGGTGTACATAATAATAGTGCAGTAATTTATCTCTCATAAACAAAGCTGTAGTAAATCCCGTCAGTTTATTTATGAATGGGCAGAACTAACGGTTTCCCGGCTATTTCGGGATCCTCGCATCATCAGCACTGGATGTTCACTTGCGGTGATGAACCAATATTTTATGGTTATCTCTAATAATATTACAATGGAATATGAGTTACGTTCCGTTAGTAGCAAGGGCGTTCGTGGCTTAGTGGGTGACTTTTATTTCGCACTCGAGAGATTTCAAGTTCGATCCCGGGTGGAGGCGTGTACCAATGAGACATTTTCAGGTCTCAAATACATTAATTTACGGTTCTCGTTCTTTAAACGACTTTCTGCACAGCTCATGCGAGAATTATTATATTATTGTCTTCCGAGCAAAAAAAATAACGCAAAATTTTCTTCAAATTTCAAAAGAAATCTCCATTTCAGTGAGTCCCGTTGTGTGCACAGGTGTGTCCCGTCTACGCCGTGACGAGTGCCGTGACGTGTGGACTGCGGGACGGCGAGTGTATTTAGAGCATGACACCTTTTAGAAGTGATCAGGTAAACTGCTCCATATAGTCTCCCTCTGAGAAGACGAAACAACATTAATGTTCAGTTTACATTATTGCTGTCCAGTTATCCAATTCACTTAATGTAAGCCCGCTTTCATGTCCAGTTTCTGAGATTTCATGACTGGATTTTATCTATTCTATTTTATTCATAGACTTGGTGATTGCAAATATTTTTTCTCACCTCCGGGCGGAAAACGTCCACTTTCTTCCCGCTGCGCTTACGAATGTTGCCGTTTTCCGCCTCCGTCGATGAGAAAAATAGTATACGCACCATGGGCAGTAAATAAGAAAGCCTCAGATCACATGTTTGTTGATGATGAATTACATGTGATCTGAGACATTTCTTATTTTCCCGCCCTAGGTGCGTAATGTACTATTAACGTAAGCCAATCGAATGCGTCAGTAAATAAATAAACTTTAAAGCTTGTGACAAACAATAGTAAGAATCTTAATACTAAGTATTATTGTATCTCAAATCTAGGCTAAAAAAACATAATTAAAATACGCTAAACATAACATTCTAGAAATCTCTTCCAACTTATTAGGTCATAAATTGTAATCAACATTAATTATATGTTACAATGAATTATAATAATTGTACTAAATAACGACCGCAACTCCGTTGAGCAGAAATTCGTATATCGCGCGGGAACCGTACAATTTTCTACGATAAAAAGTATCCTATATCCCTTTCCGGGACTAATCTCCATACCATATTTCCTAAAAATCGGTTCAGCAGTTTAAGCACGAAGAGGTAACGGACCGGCAGACAGTCACACTTTCGCATTTATAATATTAGTATTATTCGTATATTATTATATTATTAATTAATAATATTATACTTTATTCTAGTAAAGCTTACCGCATTATTAAACTATTTGTGAAAATAATTTTATCTCCACACGCTTCGCCTCGCCTTTGACGACATTCGGAGTCAGTGGTCCGTGAGATCTTATTTAGCAAATTGCAATGAGCTAAGTCCTAGATGTAGGTCGTTCAGCCAGATTAAAGCCATCCGCAATCAAATTTTTTACTCTCTGAGAGATATGGAATCTTTGAAGCTTAAGTTTACAAATCTTTCAGTATTATTGAATACCACTGAGTACCATCAGTGCTTAGTCATATTAAGTAAAAGATGTTTGGGATTTTGATACTTAACTTCGCTATCGAAATTAGAAAATGAAATATGTAAGCACTTGGAGATGATCAGTTGTGGCAGGATTATACTATCCTATAATTTTGAATTTTAATTACACTTCCATATCAATTTTTATCGAAATTAATACTCTGTGGCATTATATTTTAACTCATAATAACTTTTTGTGTGTCTTTAGCCTAGTTCAATTTAAAGATCATAACGAAACAGCATATTAGCACGAGACAGAAGGAAGTGTACTCCAGTTTCATAGATACGATCGTCTGTACTCTGAGAGTATTATATAGAGCGGACTTCCGTTACCTCAAATAACGTCTACTTTGAACAGGTGTATGTAATAATGTAATAATATCTATACATTAAAATAAATTTAAATTAGAAAGCATTTTTGATGTTCCTATATGATACATGATAACCAGATTATTCTATCAAGTATCAACAACTTTTATGTTTCTGTGGGATGACTGATGGTTATATTTTTGACAGTAGTTAGTAGTATGATCGTAAAGCTATGTATCTCGATTGTTAAATATTCGAGCTATCATCATTTTAATACTCTTTCGATAACATTACGATTCCGCGTTTGTCAAAACATATTCCTTTCTTCTGAACCCACCAAGAAAGAGATTAGTAATTTAACATTCAAAAGAAAATAACAAAACGGCCAATTTGTTAGCACATTGGACTTCAATTGAATTAATTTTACTAACCGAATAAAATGTGTCAATTTATCATCCAAATTTTATATTTTAAAAATACAAAATAATTATTATATCCGTTATCTTCTGACAAACATTTTATATTTAGCGCTGATAAGGGTATAATATTATGAAACTCGAAACAATACAATCAGCGATGCCGGCGCGGTATTGTTAACTTTCCTAATAGATTTTTCTTAATACATTTTATCTGGAGGCCAATATTTTTGGGGGCGTCCCCGGCGATGACGAACAAAAGGGAACATGAATCTCGCAGATGTAGATCGTTCTCGGAAGGCATTCGCGAATTCTGATTTGTAACAATACCTACCGCCATTCATTCTCTTTCAGCGGGTTTTTTGATACGTAATGGATTCCGGAATTAGAAGAATATTGAATATTGTTTTTTACAGAGAAAAAAAAACAAAGAATTAATTTTACAAAATTTTCGTATTATGTTTTTTTTTTCTCACGTAAATGAAGACAAAATATTATTTAATATCTCATGGTTTCTAACATCGATTTACTTCTGTTGTAACTTTGAAAAACCTGTTTTAGAAGTTTAATGTTTGAGGTACTCTAGTTATGTCTATTCTACGTAATCACCTCTAGCAATAGAAAAATCCAAAAAATTATAAAGTGAATCAGGGATCAAATTTTCAGGGCAAAAAAATCGGTTGTCTGTAAAGTCGGTTTACTGACGATAGTTGAACGTGACAACGTATGACGTTGTCACGTTCAACTATCCTTAACCCCTTAGACATCAACTACGATAACATGGCGCGCCCCTCCAAATGACTGTTTCAATGTGTGCAGTCACATCCTTATGAAAGAGTTTGTATGTAGTAAGTATTCAACCAATCACAGTACACGTAATATTTCACTTAATGTCACTTATTATCAAAATTTGTTGGTTGACTAATCATAACTAGCCGACCGCGCAAGACAACGCACATCAAACGATTTGACAACGCACTTCAAACGTTTTGAATTTTGGAGGGGCGCGCCAAGTTATCGTAGTTGATGTCTAACCCTCGCTTCCGAATCTCTATAAATAGAAACAAACTTTTTCGACTGTAACCTAAAGTTATTTCGATGTACTTATTTCTTTTAAATCGACCTATGCAAAGAACAAAGTTCTATTTGAATATATCACCAAAGTACTTTTATTGTATTTTTACTGCTATCGGACCTCTACATTTTATTTAAAAAAAAATTAAAAATGTTACGTAAAAACAATAGTAATTACTACAAGTGTCACCTCACTACCAACTTCGAGTAGCAAGATATCGACAATTGCAGCGCTTACGTCAGCGTCTTGTTGGCCCAGCGGGACAAGCTAGATATCACAGCGCCAAGTTCCAGGTTCGCGTCAACGCGGCGGCAATACTTACTTTTCGCTTTCTTTAAAATATAAGCATCGCTCACTCAAGTAGGACTTAGGAGAGAGACGGATGTCGAAAGCTGCCGAAGACAAAGGCCGATTGTGCTTCCTTGTCGCTCGTTCCGCGCTCTCGCTTGCTCTTCAAGCCTTATATGGAACGCCTGAGAGCGAGGTAACGACGCATGAACTGTCATGTTTTTCATATTTTGATAAAATTTACATTACCCGCACCCCATATCGAATTATAAGACGTTATCACGTCAAAAAATGGATAAATTAACCTTCTTTACATTTTATTCGTCAGATAACGAGCCATTTAATCTTTGTTTTATCGTAATCGGAAATTAGAACATCATCTAGCGATAACGGATGTTAGGGAAAAAATCCTAAGGCAAAGTACAGCGATTAGCAACCCACCCTGGCCGCCCGCCCGAGCCGCCTGCCCGAGCCGCCCGCCCGAGCCGCGTCTCTAAACAGGAAATAAGCTCGATCCATCATGCACTAACTGGTTCTGCGCGAATATTTTTGGGGTCCTGCACAATTTCACACATGTTTTCCTTTACTACCTTATTGTCCAATAATACAATTGTCAAATAATACAATTCGATGAGCACGAGATGCTCAGAACGGGATTGACGAGTTATATTGATAATTTTGACAGAGTGCGTGACCTACAAAAGTCCCTAATTGGCCCTTTTTTTAAGGAAATTATATGAATTACGTATTGCCCATCACTCCAGGGGAAGGCCTGCAGGAATTGGTTATATTATGAGTGCTAGGGAGCGCTGGGGGCTTTAGACTAAAACACCCTGATTCTCTCCTTCAGCACCTAACCAAAAAAGCGGAGAAACTAGCTTGTGCCGCCGCTTGCGTCTCCGAGAGCCCCGAAAGCTGATCCTATCATCCATCAATCCAAGTGACGTGCTTGTCGTCTAAAATGCTTCCCTAAAGGCTTAATGCCATCCATTTGATATGGAAACCTTTTTCGTTTTAAGTACGTGAGTTGTAACCATTTCCATGTTTTTAAAGGCCAGCTTTAAGAACCAAACAATCTCCAGAAACCAATTTATAATAAACGTACGGAATCCTTCCTAACGGAATGACTTGCAGTAGACTTTTTACGAGCTGATCTTAATTCCGCGCGTGCAATACGCCGCGACCCTTTGCGTCGTTAGCCGTAATGGCGGATTTTATGACTACCCCCATTGTGCGGATCCATAGATAATCCGGGTTTGTAGCGCTAATAGTGACACTTACTTAAAAATATCGTGAAATACCATCTGCTCCCACCTATTTACAGTTAAATATAACCCTCCTTATGGAAATTGGCAACGCGATTATCTCAGATAAGCGTGTTGTCATGAGATTACTTCAAAAAGAAGTCGGCTACTGTCAATAGGCTATCAGGACCTTATAGTTAGGATAGTCCTAAGAACCTAAGACGTATCACGTATAAACTATTACTCGTTATTACTTAAAAAATCAACAGCGATATACTTAAATACTAACTAGTGTTTTTCACGGGTTAATCTAATGACACCTCAAAATCAAATCCTCTATATTATTCAGAAGCTCAAGAATAATCTACAGTAGGTTTACACTAACGTAAATTTTATCAAAATATGATGAGCGGTTTAAGCGTGAAGAGGTAAATACTTTCGCATTCATAACATTAGTATGTATGTATTGTATGATGAAAATCATAACCCTCCAAACCAATTTGGATATTGAATTCAATCAATTCTGAACGTTTTGTAATCGCATACAAAAATCCTCGGCGGAAATCGGTACGGAAAACTCCGATTGTAAAAATTAAATCAAAGTCAATGTTTCCCAAAGTTTGGAAAGTTTGTAATAATTCAGTCGTAATAAATCAACAGCAGCTTCGATTCCGTGAAGTCGAACAGCCTGTGTGCTAATTCTATTTCTTTTCCACAGCGAATAATTTAGATTTTAGAACAACCATTCTCGAAGTATGCTCCACGGAGCCCTGGAGCTCCGCAGAGGACTCCGCGAGCGATTAATGAATTGTTTTTAAAAATATCATCAAACACCAGCACGGAGAAAATTCATTCAATGACATAACATTTTTTGGGCTCCGTCAAAATTATCGCTCCTTAATACCTAGATCGTGGGAATCGCAGACACAATAGATTTTCAATTGCTATGTGACAGCCGGGCGCCGCTTGGGGATTGATGGGTTAAGTGTCCCGCCACCAAATTAAGCCGGAGATAATGAGCGCCATTTTGTTGTCTTAGTTTAAGAACCGCCAATTTAGAAATTTCGTACGTGGGATAAGTGGTGTGTAAACTTTAAGTTTGACTTTAATATATTCGTACACTGTGCGAATTAGTTTTTTAACTCTCAAAGAACCTCTAAAAGGTCAATGGGGCAAACAACTTATTGTTTCTTTAGAGGTCAATTAATTGAAAACAGTTAAACATTGTAAAAAAAAAATAGTATAAGTATTCAGAAATTTAGTTAACTTACCTCAGTAAAAAATGAGAATATATTTTAGTAATTTGAAGTATATTACAAAATTTTGCGATGTTGCCATAAAATCAATTTCGTCTCGCCGAGTTGAGATTAATTTTTAATGTCGTCTAAGGTTGATTGGCACTTGGCAGCAAAAGAAACCGTCGTGAGCTAAGTAGATTTCATTACGGTTAAAAAGTACTTTTTCCGAACTGATATTTTCATTACTGAATGTAATATTCTCTTTTCTGCGATCTTCACCCCTTCCGCCTTTCGATTCGAGCAATCATGCAAATTGTGAACTTCTCTGATTCTGAATATTCTATAAATAATTGAAAACTCCTAATTGAATTATTGAAACTTAATTTTTAACTTACCGAAGCAGAGATAGGGTTGGCTGTTTATTATTTTATCAAATTCAAAAATTACATTAAACGAGCCTATATAATAGATCAGTGCAATTAAAATCATGTTCTGATCTATTTACTTAACATTTACATTAAAAAAAAAAACTATTATAAAAAAACTCTATTATTTTTGAAAAGATGCAAAGGAATTTAACTCCAAACGCCAATATCGTATTGCATATCATACGAAAATCAGAAATCGCGTGGACTTCTATTTAGGAATAAAGAATGTCCATACTAACATTATAAATGCTAAAGTTTTCCTGTCTGTCTGTTAGCTCTTCACGGCCAAACCGCCGAACCGATTTAGCTGAAATTTGGCATGGAGATACTTTGAGTCCCGGGAAAGGACATAGGATACGTTCTATCCCATAAAAATGTACGGTTCCCGCGCGATAAGCGACGGCGCAAAGGAGTTGCGGGCATCATCTAGTATAACAATAAAAACTTTAAATATTACTAGAGTACTACATTATGACAACCCTCGCCCAGTGATTGTAATCACGGATGGCGTGTAGTTCGGCAATTAGTCGGGTTATATTTTTGACAGATGCCGTTTAGTACCGTATCGCAGCTTCGCCTAGATCCCTTCTAATTAATTGCTGATTAATAAATTAATATTTTAATTAAACCTGCTGACTGATCCCCTAAGCCGGGGAAAATGAGCGCCATTTTGTTTTCTTAGCTTGGCTTCCTTATTATGCTCATATGAAGCCGATAAAATATTATGATATTATAACTAACTTTTATATTTATTATATGTAACAAGCTAATAGATTTTTTACGTATTTACCAGCAGTATACTTTCTTATCTTGGTCACAAATAAGAAATAGTAATTGAACAATTAGGAACAATTTTTAAATGTATCACTGCTTTTATTATATATTCTTAGCCAATAGCCAAGACTTCTATTTTGGCTTTCTTTTGATTATGTAATATGAATTATTAGTACTTGTAACGGGACGGGCTTCCACGTTTTAAACTTCGTAATTTCCCGCCATTTTGTCAGATTAATGTTTTTCATAAATCTAGTTTCAACTCGTCCACTCTTTTTGCCGCCTCGAGTCGCAAAATTAAGTGCAGCTTAAATCTTCTTTGATATAACTTTCTCAAATACTAATTTCCCGACTTTTACTATTCTAGTAATAAAAGTACCGACTAGATGACTACCTCAGTCTTGCTCCGAAGATTTTTGCCTTTTACGGTCCATAAAAGTTCTGTAAAGTCATTTTATTGACTTATCTAACTTTTAAATGTCGTTTTAACGTTACAACTAAATTGTTTGACTTTCTACACCTTGTTCGGCGTAAAACTTCGTATTTCATCTACATTTATAAGGAGCTACATATTTTATTGTTAGATGTTTTCATTGACAAAATAGAGGTCTTAGGTCTTTCGATCCTATTGAAAATTATTTTTAGGGTTGCTACCGACTTAATCCTTCGATCGCGGATTCTTGGAAATCTATTGTTACTCTATTGTTGTCGCGGTCGCCGGTGCCCTTATGGGGTTGATAGGTTAATAATTTACAACATAAGCTCTTTTCCAATACTGGTAATAGTTGTCATGCATAGACCATGATTGACAAACATGTCGCCATAAATTGTGGCTAAACTGTTAACGAGAAAAGTATGATATTGATGCGAGCACGGCTCATTATTTACGGCGCGGTGCGGCGAGCCACGCGGCGCACAATGGAAAAGTTGCGCCACTATATTGGATGAAAGAAGTTTGTTGAAAAATAATCGCTTTTGATTCACAAAGTACTCCGCGGAATGAGCTCAACTTTGAAATTTCACTCGTATTTAATAATCTGTTATCGGTTAACTTTGGATTTTCTTTGCTGTTTTGTACTTACAAAAATTCGTACAAATAATATTTCATCGTTCAAACGTACAAAGCTGGGATTCATTTTTTTACAGAAATCCGAAAATCCGTATTCACTAAATGAAATATACAAAAGAGTGTTTTTGCTGCCTAAATCTCCATAATCTTGGCGAGCATGGCGTTCGCCGAATATTATTTCAGCCGCCGAACTCGTAAAATGAAAATACATAAAAGTAAATTTCACGCACGACACACACAACAAACTGTGTGAAAACAATATTAACAAAGCGAAACTAAGTCTTTGTCGGAGTTTGTTATTATGGGGAACGCAAAAGCGATTCGGATAGAGATAAGGCCCGACTGCCGGCGATCTGCGAGTAGCGATTTACTTCACACTGGTAGTGACCAATAATAAGAAGTGTCTTATAGATAAAGTTATTTTCTTCTTTAAGAAAAATTGTATAAACGACATAATATAGGCGGCAATATTTTTTAAATAGTTGATTGATTACTTAATTTAAAAGATTTTGAAGCCAGGGGCAAATGTGTTTGACTTTCGACTTTGGGTTTGAATCTTCGTTGACCTGTATAAATTGACAGTGTATGTATGACATGAAAAATACCTACTTAATCCGTCGATCATGGATTATTGGAAATCTATTGTTATTCTATTGTGTCTCGCTCACCGGTGAGCTTATGGGGTTTGATGGGTTAAAGCCATTGGAAATCTTACTATCCGCTCCCCGCAGTCAGTGGGACTCCACTCGGGCATCGTCACATAAATCTGTAGTGTGCTCACTCGGTGGGTGTTGTCACTGTATCGCCCGCTCCCGCCAATTTACAGCCCCGACGTATAATATTCTTGTTTTCCTGCGCCTCGTCTATTCTCTATGGTAATGACATCATTTCCTTCCGTGCGGTGGTAAAGTAGTTCAAATAAATGATCAGGAGAACTTCTGATTTACCTATTCACTGTCGTATTTGATTGGTTGCCGTCAAAAAGTTAAACGATCAACAATGCTCCTGTCTCTTTGAAGCCGGACATAAATAAAGAAATAATATTTTGCAAATGTAACAACACCAAAATGTTCAAATTTTATCTTTCCCTCGTCATAATATACAACTTCCTGAGCATATCGACAAAGCAGTCGATAGTTGAAGGACATTCTATATTCGGTGAACCAAATTTACAATTGAAATGTTTCAAACGTATAAACTTTACCCTTTTAACTGTTGTATAAAGGAGCGCGCACATTTGGTTTAACAAGCGCTAGACACGCTCGTCGTTAGCGCGACGTTGGCAGCATATTTGATAGACTCTATAGTGCCAGGGCTGTCTCTACGGTATAAAACAGCAGGGGTGTTACAACGTAGCACTGCCTCTACGACGTAGCACCAGAACCGCCCTTACGCGACGTATTGTCAGCGCTGCATCTACAGTGCACAGCAGCAGGGGTGTTACAACGTAGCGTAGCGGCCTCAACGACGTAGCACCAGAACAGACGTTACGATGCGAGTCACGACTTAGTGCCATAGCTGCCTCTACGATGCAAGGCAGCAAGGCTGTCTTTACAACGTAGCGTAGCAACCTCTACGACGTAGTGTAACAATATACGTGCAATGTATGTCATATCTACTAACTGTACTACTTTTAACCTTATTACAAACGAACGAACCTGTCGATATTCATTACAACTGCATAGTCTGTTTCTACACGGATTGTAGCGCGGGATGTTACAACGTAGCGTAGCGCGGGATGTTACAACGTAGCGTAGCGCGGGATGTTACAACGTAGCGTAGTGCTGCTTCTTTCAGCGCTTCGATTTTCACAGTGCGTACATAATCTTTAAGTATTAATTAGCATTCCCCTTGTTCCACGTTTCGTAGATGTCCCGTTCGGACAAAAAAATGGTCACGTTACTCTACGAAGCAGCGCTAGAACCGCATCTACAACGATATAATTATATAACTCTCTCAATGATATTGGTTTTATGATAAAAGTGCGCGTAACTAAATATTTGACTTAATTACTATGCACGTAAAGCCTTAAGCCGTTCTAACAAGCTGCTCAGCCTCTCCGGGAGCTAAGTCTTGTTACCCGCGCAGTAACATACTTTAACAACGTTGCCAAATGCTGACTCATACTACAATTTTCCTCGTAGCAAGTTCATGTAAATATTTATTTGCCAAAAGAAATAACGATAATGTGGCACGTCAGATAATTAAAATATAAAACTAAACTAAACTTGTTTTATATGAGTTTTGAAAATAATGTTTACGTAATATTATAGTAATATAAGCAATATACGTGCAATGTATGTCATATCTACTAACTGTACTTCTTTTAACCTCATTACAAACGAACGAACCTGTCGATAATATTCATTACAACTGCATAGTCTTAATCCTATATCTCTCCGTAAGGCTGCTGGATGAGAATTCTTATTAGGAATAAGCAGGTTCTTTGTGTATATTGTCATATTTAAAATGTTTCGTGTGCAGGATACATTAAATGATTAAATAAATAAATAAAAAAGAAGAAAGCAAGAAGTAGATTACAGATACATTATTCACAGCAACTGTTAGTGAAAAACAATCTCAACACAAAACGCGCCGAACAAAACCGAAATACTCGCGACTTAACTAATTTAAGTTCACTAACTGCCTTACTTTAACTCTGTGAAGCTGTTTACTACTGGCTGCACTCACACCGATGTGTAACGGACAACTTTGATAATTGTTTAGTCATTACACTTCCAAACTTTTTGTTTGAAACTATTTTGTTGAGTTAAACAACTATTCATGAGTCTGTGGTTAAACTGAGTTTGGATAAGTTCAAACAATTTGTCCTGAAAATGACGGAATATTGCATTGGTATAAAGTTTATTATATGTATTTTAATTATCGTCAGCATTATCGGACGCGGACGGGTCAACGAACACCGCCGCTGCCGCTCCCGCCCGCGCTCCCCTTCCGGTTGCGCCGATGCGGAGTCCACAGGCGACTCAGCAAAACTACGCGACTGTTGCTGGTCGCCTCGCACCTCCCCCGCGGGCGAAAACTAAAGGGGAGAATGAGAGCCGCAAGGCTCCGAAGAGTCGCGACACTAAGGAGAGCCGCAAGGCTACGAAGAGCCGCAAGGTGGAGCCGCAAGAGTACCGACGAATCTTCTGACAACTTTCGAGGCGCCGGAGTTCTGGCCGATGGATGTAGTCTACCGGAGGTTCCGGGGGAGACTCCGGAACGAAGCGAGTCACGTCGCCGGCAAAACGTGACAGTGTTAGTTTTTTGAGTATATATAAAATATGTATGTTAGTTTTAAGGTATTTATTATATAATTATAATATGTATGTTAGATTTTAACTTTAAGGTATTTGTTATATGGGCCTCTGATGCTTGAAATAAATGATTTGATTTGATTTGATTTAATTAATTATGACACTTTCAATAATTATAATCATATTCTGAAAGATAATACACAACAGTTGTTATTTTGTATCTGCAAAAAAACAGAAAGAGAATTTTGGTAAGATATTATTATAGTTCTTCCGTTACATTAATTATTATGTATTAATTTATAATTTAAATTGCAACAAATCCCAACAAAAACCACTAAGTAAATGCAATCAATTTAAAATGTTACGTCCAATATAATAATTAATGTTTATTGTCACTCGAATTATTAATCGGTCGGTGTGATGCGCACCGACTAGTAATTAAAATGAGAACTTAATACTCTCGAGACACTGAACATAAAATTAAATTGCTTTCATAACTTACAAGATTTAAATGAATTATAAAAAAGTTAATTTATGTTTTTTAATTTTAAATGGCTCGGAGGTGGTGGGCCGGCAAAGGGTGAGACGTGAGTTATGACGGTGTAATGGCGACATTTTGGAGATTTAGTATTTTTTTACCTCTGACCGGATAGTAGGAGTCTTCCCGTAATAAACGAGTGCCCTGGGATCATAAATCGCCATTATGATTTAGCGTCGTTCGTATTTTCTTCGACTATTATCTCTAATCCTTATTTTATTCCATATTTTATGAGTATGAGATATTTTATGTGTTTTTCGTTTATTAATCGATGATTATTATTTTTTTGGCTTTAATTCGTTTGACGGTTAGGCTACGAATAATTTGAAGCGCTTATTTAAAAGTTTTGAAAAAAAATAAACGTTAGGTACTGAGTTTATACTGTCTGCCCAAAATCAGTATAGTAATATACATTCTACAAAGTCCCGAAACGTAATATTAAGTAATTACCCTGTGTATAGACTGCCTATTGACGATATAAAATTATTCATGAATCCATGTCTTAAGATTTCGACATGAACGATTCCCATTAATTTGCAGTCAGGAGGTGGTTAAATGTTTGCAAAGCTTTGACATTCAAAGGAATAATTGTCACGATTATTAATAATGAATTATTAATAATTCGTTAATAATAAATAACGGGGAACCTCGTTAATGTTAACTGCGAGATCAAACGATGAGTTCTCGGATTCATTACAACGCGGTCGGCGTCTTATTAATTGTCAAGGGGGGTGTTAAGATGTTTGTTTACTTTTTTAGATGGCTTTTTTGGAAAATTAAAAATACTTACTATTATTTACTTATTAATGCGCCGGCATTAAAACTTTTGAACTTATACTTGTAAAACTTCAAAACAAACTCTACTTTAAAGTTCTTAATATTTAATTTGAAAAGAAAAGTCAATTTTTCGAACATATAACCTCGTCCTTATTTTAAAGTCGGTACGGTATAAAAAGATTCATTTACTGAAAGGGATTTATTTCTCTCTCAATTTTCAATGAGAATAAACCAAGCCAATGCAAAATAAGCCAATTGCCTTAAATGATAAGCACGTCGGGTTACGAAGTGTCAATATTATACCGCCGAGTGGAACCAACAGTGAGCCAAGTTAAATAGCAAGGGACAGTTCTGAAGTACTATGCAAAGAATCTACAGCAAATTATTTGGTTATTTAAAAAAAAAGCTAGATGATACTACTTCCAACAAATTCTGTATTATATTACGATAAAAAGTAGCCTATGTCCTTCCGTGTGTCTTTCTACTATAATATCTGTGTCAAATTAAGCGCAACACACACTGAGCCCGCCGGGCCGGCGACATATGTCGGCGACACAACCCGGCGGCCGGTATGAAAAGAATGATGTCGGCAACATGCGCCCGCGCGTGTTACCCGCCGACATGTTGGCGGCTTGGGTCGCCTGCGCTCAGTTGCCCGGCGACACACACGCGGCAATCACTGACCAATCACTGACTGCCAATTAAATTTCTCATGTCAAGCCGCCGACATGCCGCCGACAAAATTTTTCGACTTGTAATAAGTGAAGCCGCCAACTAGGCCGCCGACAAAAAGTTGCCGACATCGGTCATTGTAATAGTGGTGTAACTCCATAATATAAAAAAGTTTTTATTTTCCCATAGTGGGCTCACAATGTATCATATCTTACAATATAAAAATGAAACAACTCCACTGATACCACTAAAACGACGTAATTGCCGCTATTTTGTTTAGTCTAGGAACAGATTTGTATTGTTATTCACTATAAAAGTGAAGTTATAATAACTTCGTCTTATTTTTAATACTATAAGTAATAATATTTCATTTGATATCTACGATAAAAAATATGAAGCATTAAATAAAAAAATTTAGTTTTTTTTTTTCCACGCGATAATTGACAAAACTCTTAATTTCTCAAAACTTCATTGCATGGATATAATTCACTATTACAATGAACGACACATATGTCGCCGGCCCGGCGGGCTCAGTGGGTGTTGCGCTTAAGCAAACCCAGTACTTTTAAAGCCTATTTGAAACAAACAAGGTGATCACTTGTGTATAATATTAAAATTTAAAACTAGGCAAGGCAAACATTTATCGAAGTTTACATTTAGCCATTATGAAACCTTATGATTGTTCAAAATTGTCTAAGTAGGTAAAAGATATTATTTTTTATCAATAATACTCATTCCGAAATTTGCAAATGGTTGGCCAGTTCAAAAGGTTACTCCTCCAAGTAAAAAAAGTCTTGTTTTTCTTGGAGGTTGTTTCAGTTGAAAGTAAAAGTAATCGTGTAAAGGTTAGCGTAATCAATATTTTTTATAGTAACATAAATCAATTATTTCACCCAGCTACCGCGGAGTTTTCTACCGGTTGTATATTTTCGTTCAAATTAACATTAATTACAATATTCCTACGGTTGTTTTTATAGTGGGAAATTTTCCGGCCGTAAAAATACCTCTAAGCCCTCAAGACATACCTGTGTTCTTATTTTCCATGATTATTATCAGCCCTTGTGTAAATAAGATATTTTAGATCTTTGTTTTACGTAACAATGAGCGTGGCGCATGTTCTGCTATATTGATGAAACTGAAGCATCCGTATAAAATTTTAAAATATCCATACTAATATACTAATACTAATAATATTATAAATCCTAAAGTGTGTCTGTCTGTCTGTCCGTCTGTGTGTCTGTTACCTCTTCGCGCTCAAACTGCTGAACCGATGTTGCTGTTTGGCACGGAGATACTTTGAGTCCCGGGAAAGAATGTAGAATACTTTTTGTCCCGAGAAAATGTACGGTTCCCGCGCGATAAACGAGTTTTGGCGCAACGGAGTTGTGTGCGTCATCTAGTTGAGTATAAAACAGACATTTGGCGCAATTTTATATTGAAATGTTTATATTTCTGTCTTTTTGTACAAACAATAGTATTCATTTTAACGACATTAATTCCTTACAGGAACAAATCGACAATGCATATTTCAGAAAATTGAGGCGACTGCATTTAATGATCACAACACTACGCAGAAGTGACTTCGCAGTAAATGTCTGTCGTTAAGGTGACGCCGCGTTAAAGTAAGAAACCGTGTTGGATATGTTTTAGATTGCTTGTTTTCTATGAGAGGCCTGGCCGGCCTCTCATAGAAAACAAGCAATGGAACAGCAAAAAATGGAAAGGGCGTAAGCAACAAAATGGTTTTTGTCGCGTAATTTAAAAACCATAAATACATTTCATATAAGCTATGCACATATTAAAGTGTATGCTTCAACCAATTTATGTACAAATTTTGGAACCTTAAATCACTCTCCTCTGTTGGAAAAATAGGAATCCCTTTTTTTACAGAGGTCTTTTCGATTGATAATTCTGTGTTATAAAAGTTGTCCAATTGTGTTATGCTATGGGCAATTCAAAGACAAGCACATGATGAATACTGACAATGAACTTTAGTTTCTTAGCTTTAGTCATTGCTGAGAAAAATCGGCATCGCTACAGCCAAATTATCAAGGCGTCGCCTTAAGGACTACGGGAAGTTGGAACAGTCCATTACTGACATAACGACGTACACGACACTACAACAGCAGCAACACGACAGTTAACAATCAGCCACATAATAACAATAAAGATGTCTACCATCAGTGGAACTAATTAAATGAGGCAGGTAGCAAACTTAAGTTATTTGGACAGGTTACGTCCAGTCTTGATTAGTCGGCTAGGCTTGATAAAGCCAGACAAAATTACGTTGGTCACCATTTGTTTGATAGTTGATTTGAGATAGAACCTGGAATCAGAAGATTCCAGGTTCGAATCCTGGCAGGGTCGCCATGTGAGGATGGGCCCTGATAGGTGAAATGAAACACTCAACGACTTGGTTAAGACTAACTTTATTGTAGTGTAATTCACTTACTTATACTAGGTACATACTTACTATACTACAATGAGTCTATTTCTCTTATAGTACAAGATGGAAGTAGGCGACATGGAACTACAGCAAACAGTATGTCACAACTCACAGGGATCAACTGGTTTCCGTCTACGAAAGTCCATCGCTAATATCATGTGGCTATGAATTTCATAGAAATTCATAGAATCGAATAATATCGTTGCGACAAGTCGTTTGAATCTTGTGAGATTCAAGAAAAGAGCGAATTCCCGCTCAAAAGGCCGGCAACGCACCTGCAACTCTCTGATATTGCGAGTGTCCATGGGCAACAGTAGTTGCTTTCCATTCCAATTTCTCCCTCCTCTCGTTTAAAAAAAATCTCGCAACACAACACTGCAAGTTGTAACGTAAACATTATATGCAGCAACAACACAAAGGCATACGCAATACGCGTTCGACAATATAAAGTCGACATTCGACTCATGTCATATCAATTCCATAAATTTTCATCAAAAAGACACATCAAAAAGAGATGAAGATTTCTTGGCTAAAGCATGAGATGCAGCAACAACACAGCAGAAACAACAATTTCGTCGTGCGCTTGTTTACGGGCCAATCTGAACATAAATCTCACATCATCAGAATTAATTTGTTCGCCAGAAGTGGCTGACGTCAGTTGGCGAGTGCGGGATTTCGACAGGATTGGAATCCGGCAATTACGTGTGAACTACTTAGCAGGTATTCCAAAAAGGATGAATTGATGTTTAGCAGCAAGTAGTTTAAGTTTAAGCAGCTTTTCTCATCTGTTTCTATCAATAAATCCTGAGTATAATATACTTTCTGACATTTTAAATCGTGTTGGATTTATAAACATTAATGTTGGTGTGAATAACATAAAACTAGAGTCTTGGTAACTTTTTAGTGAACTCATGTAACATAGTCACAACTATTGCATTTACAATATAAATATAATTTAATAATTATTATTATGTATATCAGACTTTATTCTTTAAGCTAGCTTTTGCCTGCGGCTTCGCTCGCGTAAAGAACTATTATTATATACAGTCTTTCATCCCCTATTTTATCCTCTTAGGGGTGGAATTTATCAAAATCCTTTCTCAGCGGATGCCTACGTCATAACATCTACCTGCATGCCAAATTTCAGCCCGATCATCCAGTGGTTTGGGCTGTGCGTTGATAGATCACCATGTCAGTCAGTCACCTTTGAGTTTTATATATTTAGATAGATGTTTATTTTTTGTACATAATATATCGTAATACAAAGAGCAAACAAAATCAACGCTTATCGGAACAGCGACATCGAACAATAAACACAATCGTATCAATAAATATTAATCCCTTCCACCAGCGGAACCCGAGCCGCGGTCCGTAAAAATATATTTAAAGAGACACAATGTATGGGCGTGCTTATCGGTCTTATAAATCTCTTTTAGAATGCCCACTGGGTTAGACATTAAAGAATACACGGACCCTGACAAAGCGTACTTTCTTAGCTTTGGGCCCTGGTTTCGTATTGCTTAGTTTTTACTTTTGAATATTTAAATTCTAGATTATGGAATATTTAAACACCAAAAATTAAGTATAGTGAGTGTGGCAAGCCACGCCACTCCGTCAAGTGCACCATATAGCTATAATCCTTGAACATTGGAGAACTCCAATCAGCAGCATGGAATTATAGCTACACTAGATGACGCCCGCAGCTCCGTTGCGCCAAAACTCGTTTATCGCGCGGGAGCCGTACATTTTTCCGGGATAAAAACTATCCTATGTCCTTTCTCGGGACTCAAAGTGTTTCCATGCCAAATTACAACAAAATCGGTTCAGCGGTTTGGGCGTGAAGAGGTAACAGACAGACAGACACAATTTCACATTTATAATAATTGGAAGTATGGATGGCGCACTTGCCGGGGTGGCGCGCTTTGCCCCACTCACTAATATTAAATAGTTATTAGTAATTTCTTATTAAATTCCAGCAATTATTACGACTCAAAAACGAACGGTTGAATATAATTATATATCTTATATCTTTATACGAGCTTGTATATATATAATTGGAATCTCGGAATCGGCTCCAAGATTTTCATGAAATTTAGTATATAGGGGGTTTCGGGGGCGATAAATCGATCTAGCTAGGAATCATTTTTAGAAAATGTTATTTTATTCGTGTTTTATCGAATACCGAGCTAGCTAGTTTATTAGTTAATCGCACAGTGAAACAATATTATGAGCTAAAATAAAGTTCAACATCATAAACAAACGAAAACTTTGCAAAAACACCAACTTTAGGAACTGTTGTGTTAAAAAGGAAGTATCGCTGAAAATATTTCGCGCGCAGCGTGAAGCGTTCGAAGTTTAAAAATGTTTGGAGCCAACCCTCCGCCGCCGACGAATAAAAAGAATGAGAAACTAATAGAACACATTAACGGAAAGTTTAAAATTTGCCCGGCCCTAGGCACCTCACGTTCAGCGCCTGGTGCACGCCACAAGCGCAACCGGATAGACTTTTCGAAGTTATTTTCGGTTAAGAATGAAAGGCGTAGATTCAAAATTATTTCTGTCAGAGATATAAGTAAGTTATTGTAATAAAGTTCTTCTTAACACACGGCTGGAGATATATCTGGTAGACTCTATCTCTATGATCTATCTACAGTAATAGACATTTTTTTTTATTTACTTAAACAAATATACAGCTTTAAAACTTGCCATTGTTAAATTATTATTAGACTAAAAGTAAATGAATATTATTAGTGAAAACACATTATTAATATTTAACTGTAAAAATCAAAAGCTTACAAGTCATTATTACTTTTTAATAAGTCTTGCATTATATTTTAAAAACTTAGATTTATCCTGCCACTTTTCAAGGTACTAAGCAAAGCTTATGACTTGGACCACCAGTCACGTTCCGAATTCTTTAAAATTAATATGATACTACTTCGCCAAGTTGGCCAAGTGTTTTATATCTAAGTTCGGGGAAACTTTTCCCGTATATTTTTATTTTCTTGCACTTTTATTTCATCGCTCCGAAGTAGTTTCATCGCTACTTAATTATTGAAAACGTTGCAACTTTTACGTTCATTGTGCTTTTTTTTAATGGACTTTTGACATCTGAATTCTTCACAATTCTAGTTCATACAATTTTCTCATTCATTTTTTATAACATAACATGACTCATGAGTCCTGAATGAGAAAATTGTGTATTTGAAATGAGTGTAATTTAAAAATGTTGTCGCTCTACACTCTACAGCGAAAACACTTTTAATATATCAGCTACGCTACATAATTATTTTTATTTATTTTTATTACTTATTTTTATACCCGAATATAAAAGGGTTATTTTGTTATTCACGAATTAATATACAATGTATACAGTTTTTGTATTTTGATACGCGTTTGACGTTTTCAGGGGAATACCCGGTATGTTAACAATAAAAGCTATCCCTTTACCGGTTAACGTCGGTAAATATTCATGGCGTTGTAGTGCCGTGATTGAATATGTAATGTGACGGAGAAAATGTAGGTGTGAGGGTACGCAGAGACATTTTTAAGTGAAACCCGCTCTAAATGTAAGGGTCAATTCAGACCGCAACGCGACGAGGCGAGGCGCGGCATAAAGTACGGATTTGACAGATTTATTTCAATTGCGTGAGACTTCTTGCGAATCTGTTATTCCAAGTTTGTAAGATATTACCAATAGACAAAAAGACTGAGTACCTAATAGGATTACAGTATTATTATGATAACAAATATAAGGAAACAGTAGATAATAAATACAATACTAGACGAGTAAGAGAGCAGACTGAAAAAACCAAAAATATATAACTATTATGGGGAGAGGACGAATAAATACATAGTTCCTAAAATATTTAATGATTTAGATGTGTTAAGAATTGAATAAAAGTTGCCACCACCTTTAATTAAGAAAAAGTTAAAGACTGTACTAATTACTTAATTACTTAATAATATAAGTTAAGTTTGTTATGAGTAGTATAATTTAGTGTTAGAATATTAGTTTAAAACATACCAAGTATTTTATTTTCTATTTTTTATTTTCTTGTTCTGTAATTTAAAGTTTAGAAGATAATTTTATTAGGTATATTTTAGCATAAAATTGTAAACTTTATTGATGAGCGCATCTCGCCGTCAAACAATTAGTTTGGCGAGATTTAAAATGTAACCATAATACGTAGTTTTTAATGAATAAATAAAATTAAAAAAAAAATATATATATATATATATATATATATATATAAGCTTAGAAATGCATCTACGCGTCGCGTTGCGGTCTGAATTGACCCTTAGTAGACGAAAGACTACTTTCTGATCTTTGCCGGAAGTGATCACAACCGACATAGATTCAAATAAAATGACACTTTATGACAAGAGCTACAGGTTTCATTTTCTAACGACATTAGCCATGCCGTCGCTGCCCTGTAGTGGCGTAGAGCAAAATGAAACCTATAGACTGTCTTAGTGGCATTTTATTTGAATTTTTGTAGATCGCGGGTGTCTAGAAAGAACATATTTATCATAACATACTGCCGAATTGAGAAACCTCCTTTCTGGAAGTCGGTTAAAAAGGCAATCTAAATCAGTTTTAGAAGTTTCATAATCTAACGGTAAAACTTAATTGTTTGTCGTTAATTTGAGCAGAAGTGAACGGAGATGAATATAGCTGGGCGTTGGCACGCGCCCGTCTCAATCCAATTACAGCATACTGCAGCATAAATTACCGATTCTTGCTCTATTTTGTTGCAACTCCTCATTTTACGCTACTAGATGTCCGCAACTTTGTACGCGAAAATGAAAATGCTTTGTACCGTTCCGTAAGATAAGAGGTATACTTGTTGTTGTTTGACACAGTTGGTAAGTGAATGTAATGAAATAATATAGATAGGTAATCTTTTTTATTCTTTTTGAATAAAATAGAAGGTTGATAAGATTAGATTTACTTTCATTATAAGTGTTCATTGATTTCCCTACGAACTTGGTATTATCATATTGTTATACAATCTACTAAAAATATTTAAAGATACACAATTCAAAAACTACACATAAAAGACGTATCCACCGGCACTTCAATCTGTCGGCATACAAAAAAAAACATCAAAATACATTCGACTCTGTGATATGAAATTATTAAAGCAATAAGTTGTTAAATGGTCGTTTAATATTGATTAAAGGGCTCTGTCGTTGTGATTGGACACGGCCCTACAACTTCAATTTCAAAGGTACAGGTAGGTCGCTGCCCCGAAGAGCTCCTCAAATGTAGGGGCAGATTTTCATAAATACTCCGAATCGTCTTTGATTTAGGATTTGTGACGTAAGACCACTTACCGACAGCGTCACAATAAAGACCCAAATGAGTTTCGAAATGAAAAGAGAAATACGGAATCGCTAAAAATGTTCCGTTATTTTTCATGTTTATATTGAACGTATGGAAATGGATGCTCGCTCTGAGAAAACATTTCGGGCATGACGAAATGGACAGAGTTTTGATCACGGAGAGTCCACAACCGAACTGTAAATATTCATAAAAATAGTTTTTTTATTGATATTTAAATATCATAGTATGGAAGAGGAAGGCTCCGTACGCAATTCGAATTTTAACCGCGCGATATTTCATTCTCACGAATTATTTATTCGTAGATATAGCTTTTTCATCATTAGTGCAAGTACTCAAAAGATTAACTGAGCCAAAACCACGAAGTGCACACTAAGGCGCAGCTCACGTAGTTCACGTGACAGTAACGGGCCAATGGCCATAATATTTGAGCAATCCAATGTACGAGACTTTTCGTACAACTTACACCAAACGTATTTCCAGATGTGTAAAATATTTTGTCAGTGATAAACAGGGAGCAACGTTTAACATGGGATATATTTATACGTGGGAGAGCTATGCTTCGGCACGAATGGGCCGGCTCGACCGGAGAAATACCACGTTCTCACAGAAAACCGGCGTGAAACAGCGCTTGCGCTGTGTTTCGCCGTGTAAGTGAGTTTACCGGAGGCCCAATCCCCTACCCTATTCCCTTTCCTACCCTCCCCTATTCCCTTTCCTTCCCATCCCTACCCTGGTAATAGGGGAGCCTATTACCCTATTCCCTCTTAAAAGGCCGGCAACGCATCTGCAGCTCTTCTGATGCTGCGAGTGCCCATGGGCGACGGTAGTTGCTTTCCATCAGGTGACACGTTTGCTCGTTTGTCCCCTTATTTCATAAAAAACATGATACAATAGTCACAATAAATTGTCGTAGAAATCACAACACTTGAAGTTCAGTAGTCGCTCGTTTGAATCGGTAACAACTAACAAGTGAATCTCGGTGATGGTAATCACCTGCCATTACGTGAACACTGAACAGGTTGCTCGTTCCTTGCTCGTTCCAATAAAAGTATTGAAACAAAGCTCCGAGCTAGATAATTGTCAAACGCTCGCAAAAATTGTCGTTCGAGACTTCAACAGTAGTCAAAGTTTTTCGTCGTTTTGTAAAACGAGACTGGTTTTAATGATACCGTGCAACATTATTGAATTGAAATATTGAATTTATGTGTGTGTTTTCTGTATAGTCTACCTATTTTGAAAAGCAAAGTTTGAAAGAATATGTTTCGTTTTGTTTACTATACAATAATTCAAAGGGCGACGAGTAACTTGTGCTTTTACATTTTGCTCTGATATCTGTAAATATGTATTCTATCTACGCGTGATAAAAATTAATAATAACGTGTACGACTGTACGTGCTACACACGTACACGCGGTAGTCTCTTGTCTGTCATAATAATTTCACTCTCAAAACGCCTAAAGAATTATAAGTGTATGAAAAATAATTTAATTCTTTCCTCTCTAGGAAAAGTAAATATGTATTTTACTTTTACCGCGTTACTGTTAGATATAACATCAAAAAAAATATTCTTAGGCGGATGATAGACCTACATTTAACCCTCGACAAAAAAGAGGGGTGTTATATAATAAGTTTGACGTGTCTGTCTGTCTGTCTGTCTGTTTGTCTGTCTGTGTCTGTATCTGTCCGTGGCATCGTAGCATCCAAACGGGTGGACCGATTTTGATCTAGTTTTTTTTTAGTGACATGATCGAGAGTGTTCTTAGCTATAGTTTATAATCATCAGCTTGTTCATTGGTAAAATATCACGGTTTATCTGGTTCGTGATAGGTCGATTAGCAATTTGCAGTCATTTGATGGGTTTTATATTTTGCATTCTGCTTCGTGACAATTATGAATATTATATTATAATACACATTATCGGAAAGTTGATGCTGCAGCATCACCTGGTAATCAATAGGATACCCAACTCCTCACCAACTTAGAGCAGATGTTTCGTGTTTGGGCTCATTTTAATTGCAACAACCAGTAAGACGTAGATAAATAGTAAATATTTGCATGCTGCTGCTGCAGCATCATCTGGATTTTATAGGAGCCGAGCTCCGTATGAAATCAAAGTGGAGGTTTCATGTTTGGGCTCATATTGACGGCCTCATACAAGAGGACATATTAATTTATAGATGGTATTCGTTCGTATCTTACCGTCCGATAACGTTACTGCCTTGCTTAGGTAAATTACTAGAACGTCTCATCGTACCTCGCCTGCTACCCGGTGGCCCTAAATTTCATAGTCATCAGTTCGGTTTCACCGCCGGGAAATCGACTGTTGACGCGGCTATGGAAGTTAGAAAAATAGAAAATCTTTCGGAATCGAAATACGTGGTCGCCATTTCATTAGATATCTCCGGCGCGTTCGTTCATGCTTGGTGGCCGATGTTATTATTAAAACAAAAAAACCGAGGTTGCTACTCTAATATTTATGCCATAATACGTTCTTACTTTTTTAACGGTCAAACTAAGCTTCGACTTGGCCATTGTACACACGCCAAAGATTTAACATGCGGCTGCCCTCAGGGCTCTGTTATCTCGCCAAAACTATGGAATTTCGGATTTGATGATTTATTGAGTCTTCCCCTTCCACCGCTGTGCGTACTAGTCGGCTACGCCGATGACGGTTTTCTCATCGTTCAAGCAAATTCACGTTCCGAAATTGAATCTAAAGCCAATGATAGTCTTAACTTAATATCGAGCTGGGGTAAACGTAATCGCCTGAAATTCGCCGCGCATAAAACTTACCAAATTCTTTTAAAAGGTTCACTTATATCTTCCCCTAGTATTAAACTTGACAATATTAACGTTAAGCGCAAACAGTCTATCTGTTATCTTGGTTTTTACTTTGAAAATAAATTTACATTTTTAGAACATATAATTCAAACCGGTGATTTCTCACCGGTTTGAATTATATGCTAAGCGCAATTTTTACTCCTTTACCAAAATATCCACGTCGACATGGGGCCTCTCTTTCAAAACCCTAAAATAATTTACACCGCTACTTACCTAGGTAGCATTTGCTACGGGGCCCCCGTCTGGGCCGACAGAGCAACAATCGGCGCGGCTCGTCGCAAGTTACTACAGAGCCAACGTCTTGCTCTTATATTCTTATGCAAAGCTTACAGGACCACAAGCACCGAAGCCTTGCCTGTGTTAGCCGGAGTTTTACCCGTTGACCTTGAGATTCAGCGTCGTGCGACAATGTATTATCATAACAAAAACATTGACAATCCGTTCTTTTTAAGCACTCGCGATAAAATTAAAATAGCAAGATTGTTTGAACCTTTAGAAAACTCTGTGCAAAGCCTAATCTCCGAATGGCAGTCGCGATGGGACTGTTCCACCAAAGGACGACATCTTTATAATTTTTTCCCTAATATTCGTGAACGGCTATCCAAACATTGGATGGTTATTGATCACTGCGTTTCGCAATTCCTGACCGGTCATGGAAATTTTAAGGCCAAACTTTACGGATTTAAACTACTAGAATCACCTATGTGCGAGTGCTCGACTGTAGGCAACATGTTTGAGTAAACCGCTCATCATGTTCTCTGGGAGTGCAGTCTCTGGCAGGACGAAAGAACTACTATGCTAAACAACCTATTCTGTACATCTGGAGTCGCATACTACGGTGATCTTGTGGACAGCGCTAGGAACTTCCGTGCCTTCAAGCGTTTTTGTCACAATTATTATTGGCAACAGTCAAACACAATAAACTCCAATATTTAGCTTTAGCCTAGGAGTCACAATTATTAACCTTATTTCCGTGGTGCTCCCCCTTAAGTTCTTTGACTTTCGGTCATTGCAACTTTGTGCTGTCTCCGCTTTTATGGGGAGGGAAATTGGAATCTTCCTACTCCTCCTATTTTCTTCTGATTAATTTCGTTGCGGGTCCCAAGACAGTTTAAACATGTCCCTCGGGCTCAAAGGGTTTTCGTGGTTGGATACCGCTGTCGATCCTGGCGACACAGGAGATACAGTGGTGGGAATGTGTGGTGGGCCAAAGCCCGTTTAAAAAAGATGGTATTCGTTGGGATATGATCCTGTTGATAGGAATTATTCTGCACAAGTTTAAAAAGCATAAAATAAAATAAAATTAAGAAATTAAAAAAAAAACCGCCAAAAACTTTAAAAGGTAATGAAATAATATTTACTGACGTAATATTTTAGTCCTTAAATGTTGTCAAGGTGTGTCGGAGGACCGCTAATCTAGATGTTTGATTTCAAATAAAATTATATAGTGTAAGGGTCAGTTCACAGCGACCCGAATCGAGAGAATCAGCGACTATTATGGCGATACAAAATGCAAAAGTCCCTGTTGTCGTAGTTTACTTGGAGGTCTCCCGAGCCACCGTGACAACAATTATGGACTAAAATATTACTTCACTCTTAGGAATTATTTAAACTTAAACAGTAAATATTGTTTCATTACTTTTTAAAGTTTTTTGGTGGGTTTTTTTTTTAATTTCTTAATATTTTAATGTCGAGTTATGTCAATTCAATATTAGCCGAGACCTGTCGGCTGAGTATGGTGGCGCTTTTTCTGCCATGCTGCTGACAATCGCATGCTCCTGGCCACTCGCGTGTTGCCCGCATGACAGGAAAACATATATTATGAAATGATAGGATGTGGGCCAGATCCGCGCGCGGGTGACAACACGCATGAATGGAAAGGCGCCCCTGACGTAACCCGACCAAAATTCGCGAGTCCGCCACTTGCAAATGAATCAGTTTAATATTATTATACCTGATAGACAACCATTCCAAACTCTTGGAGTGAACAAGTGTTCCTATTCAAATGTAGACATCTGTTAGCACCGCTAAGAGCATTGAAAAGGGATTCACAGTTTGTATGCTAAAAATACTCTTTCACTTAACGGGCCGAGTGGTATAATAATATTAGCCGCTGTACAATGTACCTATATAATAAAAAGAATATGCATTTAGCCTCATAGAGATAAGAATCACTTAACTTTTGGCATCGTTCACCACGTAGCGCGAGCAGCTGGAGCCAGTGCAGTATAATTTAGGACTTTCATTTGGCGCTCCACTGGTACAACTGTTGCATATTGGAGTCCGCCATTTTACTTCATTTTTTTAATTTCGTAACAAGTGAGAGTAACTTTAGGTATAAAGCTGATTAGATATGCATCTAGAGATTATTCGGCATATCCATACTAAAATCTGTGGCTCGACCGACTCGACCGACCGACGACCTCTGTGGCTGAATGGGTAGAGTGTGTGGCAGCTCAAGCCGGGGATCCCGGGTTCAAACCCCGCCGACGGAACAAAAAGTTTTTCAATGTTCCTGGGTCATGGATGTGTATTAAATAATATGTGTATCATATAATAAAAATCTTAAATATATGTATAGTATAAAAGTATTAAATATATTTCCGTTGTCTGGTACCCGTAACACAAGTCCTTTAGGTACCTACCACGGGGCCAGACTGACGTGGTGTGAAGCGTCCATAGATATATTATATTATTGTCATTATTATTATTATAAATGCGAAGTGGTTGAACAGCGAAGAAATGTACGATGCTTACAGCGTTTTGCACATATGAAATCATAGTAAACTGCTGGTAAATACTAAAGAATACTAACTATTTAGCAATAATTTCATAATATTAAAGTTTTAAACAAAATAAAAAGCTCCGCCTCATACACGTTTGGGATATATGGACCGGGCGCATTCAAATTCCACCACACTCCTCGAAAATTTTTAGCGCTGCATTAATACTTGAATTTTTATAGAGAACAGTATATTATTTCAGTTTATGCTGTATATAGTGCGTCGAGTTCATAGTTTATAGTGTCGCATAAAAACGTTATAAAAAGCTGGAAATTCATGGCAGCACTAGTAAAAGTTTAGTGCTAAATTGCGGGTGAATTAGGTAATGGAAAATAAGCTGTTTGTGATTAGACCCAGCTAACGAGCGGTTTCCAGAGAGCATAAACCTAGAAGTAATATAAGGCACATTAAACTAAACGCTTTAATACTTAACTTCCTAACTATAACTTTCTTATCATAAGCTAAATGCACGGAGCTAAAACAAAGCTTTATTTTATTTTTTATAATTTAACCTAACTCTTGGTATATGGGGTATATTATACCACGAGTTAGGTTAAATTAGTTTAATTAAGTATTAAAAAGGTATTTACGCGGTGTATAACTATCACAATTAATGCCATGCGATGCACTTTAACACGATCCATTCGAATATGAACTTTATTTAAATACAATAAAAGATATGTAGTGCATTGATAGACATGCTGCTTATGGTGTCGGGCTGTCTGTTCCAAATTTAAATGGCTATTAAAAATTCATCGCAACGCCTGGCGACGTAGCAATGTGTACTAACCCTCATCCGTAGTTAATACTAAATGTTAGCTCATGCATCACGCAGCTCAGTGCTTATTTCCCCCAACGAACACTGCACGATTTATTTTATTCAATTTCCTGTATATTTTAAATGTGAAACGAGTTTACTGAAAGAAATAAAAATATTATTATATACAGCGCTAACGAAAAGTTGGAAAAAATTTGGAATTATATTTTACGTTATGGCCGCTACACAACGAACAGTTATGTAAACTATAGATCACGCCCGCGACTCCGTTGCGTGAAAATTCGTTTCTCGTACAAGAGCCGTAAAGAATGACGAATCTTATTTTGGTGTACACCTATGAAATATACGCCAATCGAAAGAGAAAATGTCGTAAATAATATACTTTCTGAGTTATTTCAGTTTGAAAATGTAAGAGAAATAACATTTTAGATAAAAAGCTGAAATATTTTAAAAAAGTATTATATTTACGAAATTTTGTCAAATAATATTTGTTGTTTGTAATTATTTTCTCTGTCGATTGACGTATCTTTCATAGGTCTATACGAAAATATACCATTTTAAGTACTTAAAACTAATTAGGTATGCCACGCTCCATACAAAATGATTCGAACTCTTTTTTCCGGTATATAAAAAAACTTTCTCGGGACTCAAATGTTATCCATACTAAGTAGATGTAAAGAGGCTAGATACACTTTCGCATTTATATTATTATTACTAGAAGGGGCGTCTTTTCCGTTGCGCCAAAGTTTGTTTATAGCGCGGGAACCACATATTTTTACGGGATAAAAAGTAGCCTATGTCCTTTCGTGGGACTCAAAGTATCTGCATAACAAATTTCAGCAAAATCGGTTCAGCGGTTTGGGCGCGAAGAGGTAACAGACAGACAGACAGACAGACACATTTCAAATTTATAATATTAAGTGTGTGGATAAAACGACCTGCCTTCTTAAAAAAAATGTGTGGATAAATTGTATAGATTCCTGGCAATAAGTTAGCTATAATTATAATACAACTAGCGACCCGCCCCGGCGTCGCACGGGTATAAAATATATAGCCACTGAAAAAAATATTAAAATCGATAGCCTATCACTATCCTTCATGTGGTCTACTTCTCATATCAGCCAAATAACATAAAAATTGCTCCAGTAGTTCGCGAGATAAACCCTTTCAAATAATTTCCCCCGTTATTCCACATTCTTTTATTAGTCTAAGCGTGATAATTGATAAAATAAAGCCTAAACCCTTCCTCAATAAATGGGCTATCTAACACTGAAAGAATTTTTCAAATCGAACCAGTAGTTCCTGAGATTAGCGCGTTCAAGTTAGCCCTTTCAAATAATTTCCCCCGTTTTTTCCACATTTCCCTCTATTTCTTCACTTCTATTAATCTTAGCGTGATAAAATATAGCCTATAACCTTCCTCGATAAATGGGCTATCTAACACTGAAAGAATCATCAAAATCCGTTGCGTAGTTTTAAAGATTAAAGGGAACAAAGGGACATGAGGGGAAAAAAACGACTTTGTTTTATAATAAGTATAGATAACACAGTACCTCGCTCACGACAGAGGAAGCAAATGATATTAGTGTAAGCATTAGTAAACAAGATATCATGCGAGCGGATAACTGAGTTATTAGAGTAAGTATTAGAGTTACACAACTTCATCAGTTTCGGCGCAGCCAACTTCAGGTGAAGCTGCAAACTTACTGCTGCAAGCTATTGAATATTAAGTGAGTATGGTTTTCTATTGCGGTGTTAATATAATAGACAATGTCAACTTAGTATAAAAATGTAGCTACTTATCTGTTTATTCTGAGGGTGCAATGGGAAAGCATAGGTTAGTCAAAAAACTTCAGTCAGTAAGAGTAAAATAAGCTTTTAAATAAAATTTAAAATAATTATAGCCCCTACGATTAAAAATTTTATGTAACGAGCTTTTGCCCGCGGCTTCGCTCGCGTTTAGAAGTACTATTATAATATATAAATTTTCATCCCCTATTTTAACCCCTTGGGGGTAGAATTGATCGAAATCCTTTCTTAGCGGATGCCTACGTCATAACATCTACGTGCACGCCAAATTTCAGCCCGATCGGTCCAGTGGTTTTGGCTGTGCGTTGATAGATCACCATGTCACCTTTTGAGTTTTAGGCTGCGTCCCCATCAGACACGGTGCGGCGCCGCCACCGTGACACGGTACGGCACCGCACCGTGTCACGGTGCCGCGTACGGTGCGTCCCTATGCAGTCGATATTTGCGCTCGAACGAGATTGCTTGTCTGAATATGGATCGCGAAAGAATTATTCTCTTGTTGTTACTAAAACGAAGATTGAATGAAAAAGAAACAGAAACAGAGGAAATTTTGGGTAAATTCGTATTACAAATTACTTACAAACTTAATAATTAAGGGGGCTCCCATACAAAAAACAATTTGTTGGTTAATTTTCTCTATAATAATGGTACGGAACCCTTCGTGCGCGAACCTAAGTCGCACTTGGCCGATTTTTATGTATTCCAAATAAGTGCCTCGTTTAAGTTTGGACAACATTTCTATTCGGAAGTTTCATCCAGAATAGGGGCGCGCAGTGCACCGTACGCGGCACCATGTTACGGTACGGCGCCGTCATGTCACGGTGGCGGCGTCGTGCCGTAACACGGTGACGGCGCCGTGCCGTGTCTGATGGGGACGCAGCCTTATATATTTAGATTTTCAGATTCGTCGTCTATTTCCATCCGCTTAAGACCTATCTAACAATTAAACTAACGACCTATTTTATAGAAATGTGAAACCAAATTAAGTTTTATACTTCAATACATATTTACGGAGCCAAAAAATCCCACGACTATGCTTGTACTTTACTAGCACATTTATAAGTGAATTCATCACGTTATCGCCGATATGCAAATGTAACGATAACGCTTTCACCATGAATAACTTATATGGGGTCATAAGTGATAACAGTTATGCGGTAACAAGAAAAGGGAGTTACTAACCCATTCATTAAGTTTCTATGGTCTAAGATCCCACCATAGAACGACCTTCACCGTGCTGGTTAATGGACGCATTTATAACAGGCATCAATTTGGTAAAAAATGGTTTTGGCAATGTACTATTTGTTTTTTTATTTTTATGTATGCAATGTTTTACCAGCCACGTTAATTTATTTTCTTCTTCATACAGGCTACAACAGAGATATACGTATCCTTTTGAATTTTAAGCGCCCAAACTTTAGGACGTCCAATTATTCGGCAGAATCTAATTAAAAGATAAGGTAAATTACGTTAATCGTTACTCCACTAGGATCAATTTAGAAATAAAGATGTTTCCCCAAAACACAATTATAACACTTAATTAAAGTTACAGGTAAATACTGTGAAAAATTTAAATAACCGACAGTTAATGTTAATAACCTTCTCCTTTTTTAAGTCGGTTAAATGTACGAATTCCGCCCGATAACAAATTTTGGGTACAACGATGTTGCAGTCAAAATCACAAGTTCATTTACATTCAAATTTTTTCTATCTTAGATACGATGGAGGCTGGAGCCCAGTGACGGATTAACATTTAATAATTAAATTAAGCAATTACCTAGGCCCTAGGGCATCACCGATCATGTGTGAGGGGGTGCCGAAAGATCGATTCTAGTTGACCACAGAGGTATTAAACCAGTTCTGATATCTATGTAGTTGACAAAGCCCACCATTGCTTACTTAATGCCCAAGTAGCCTTAATCCGTCACTGCTGGAGCCCGTAAAAATTCAAGAAATAGCCATATGAATAGCGATGCTATGAGCGAATTTCGATTACGAGCGGTCTAGTACGTGGCTTAAGTAATTGAAACCTAAAAGTATTTACATACAACATCAATCTTGCCGCGTTCAGCTGCGCGGTCATTTTTCAGCTGCGCCGCGCTCGCGGTAAGGGGATGCACAATTTTCATATACCTGCCACACCAGTTTCGCTATGAAAAATGTTGCATCCCACTTATTTTATATTTATATTTCCTTGAAATATTAACGCCGGACAAAATGTAGGTAGAACTCGAATA
Source organism: Lysandra bellargus (assembly GCA_905333045.1). Taxonomy (NCBI): domain Eukaryota; kingdom Metazoa; phylum Arthropoda; class Insecta; order Lepidoptera; family Lycaenidae; genus Lysandra; species Lysandra bellargus. The sequence continues at coordinate 7,367,370 of HG995331.1, read as the reverse complement.
AAATTGCCTTGATGCATAGTTTTTTCAATCTGTTTAAACTACCAAATTATAGGTATGCGGTACACGAGCAGCAAGCATTTTCTAATTCAATGAAATTGAAAAAATTACAATATTTTGTAATGAACCCAGTCATTGTGCGTTTTATTCTCGTATTTCCAGCAAGTTCCATTGCTCAGACTAACGGCACGTACAAAACGGATAGCGTTAATGGTTAAAGCATGCAGATTCGCGATAATTCATTCGAGACGATTGCACTTGCTAATTCTTGATACTGACAAATGGCCGCCAGATTACATTGATAAATACGTGAAAGTCGTTTTGCTGAAGAGAATTATTTACTAAAGTTAATGTTATGATTTATATAATGTAGAACATATTTCATTGATTTTAGAATACTAAATTATCGTAATTTAATTATCTTTACTAAATTATATGGTACTTTTGAAATTTAAATCTGGCCACACTGATAGTGTGCAATCGTCGCGCCACTTGTAGTGGGGGGTTGACGGATAAAAATTGTGTACAAATAGCCCAAGGGCTCAGTATGGCGTGGATTTTGACGGAGGAACAATTGTAAGAGAAATCTCTGCCCGAAAGTGTACAACTGTATAATATTGTAGAATAAATGTATTGGAAAGTCATTATGCAGTTTCTTATCATTACATTCATACTACCCGTAATACTTATTAATTATTATAAGGCTATAAACGTATATCTGTTACTTCTTCATGTTGCAACCGCTGATTTCATGCTTGATATATACACTATAAATCCAGGAAAAATTAAGTAATAGTTTGCATCCCGAAGAAACGGTAATTATTTGATAGAAAAAAAAAAAAAAAAACAACTCCTGCAATAGAACACTAATTTGCGGAGACGCGCACGAAAGCTCGCAGTAAAATTTTAATTTCTTAATTTGAATTCCTCCGTAACCGCTCAGGCGCTCACACAACTCAATTTACGCTCGTCTTTAGCAATTTTAATCTTTATAATACACGCATACAGTACTGTACTCTCTGTACTACTGTGGCAGAGCACATTCGTCAATTTATATCTCATCTGACGGGGTCTGGAAGATGTTTAATCGAGCAGGAATCAAATTATGTTCGTAATTTGTTACAATGTATGTTCCCCCTGACTCATGGGTGTTTCAAAATGGTGTATTCCAATACTCCATTACGCTTAACACAGTTACACGTGTAAATTGTACCAGTTTTTTTTTTATTAAATAAGGGGGCAAACGACCACACGGGTCACCTTATGGTAAGCAACTACCGTCGCCCATGGACACTCGCAACGTCAGAAGAGCTGCATGCGTTGCCGGCCTTTTAAGAGGGAATACGCTCTTTTCTTGAAGGTTTGCAGGTCGTATAGGTCCGGCAATACTGCTGGTGACAGTTCGTTCCAGAGTTTTACAGTGCGCGGCAGAAAGTTACTCGAAAAACGCACTGTGGAAGACTGCCACTCATCAAGGTGATGAGGATGGTATATTTTTCACGTGGAACGATGGCGAAAAGTTGCAGGTGGTTATGATTCCGAACAACTCCTCAGAGCACTCCCCGTGATACAACCGATAGAGGTTGCAGAGTGAAGCTACATCTCGGCGTAATTCCAAGGGGTCCAAGCTGTTTGAAACACTATGGCAGTCAACAATTCGAGCGGCCCTTCGTTGAATATTATATTATGACAAAATCTTTCATGGCTATATAATTGCAAGTTCATGGTGCTAAATCATTTCGATAATGTTATAGCGAAATAAGTTAAAAATAATATAACGAACACATTTAATAATATGATATAGTTCCTTGGGATTTGGGAATAAATTAATTATTCTTCTATAGTTCGTATTATATTACTATCAATAAAATACCCGCTAAACTCTAAAGCAAGAAATCCGTAAGGGAAACGAAGCCGGACGCGCAAAACCTGAAACGATTGCGAAGGCATAAATTAACAAAGTATTCTTCTTTTTGGCGCCGAAAAACAGGAAGTCGCAACCCTTCCGGAAATTATGATTAACGACAAAATGGCGGCGTTATTACTGATTTGAGAGGGAAATGAAGTTCCATTTTTAAAAACGAAATTGTAGAAATTAATTCTCGGACTTTTATGAGGATGTAATGGACCATCTGAGTATGCAAACGAGTTTACTGCGGCCGGCTCGTGTGTAATATGCATAATACTTTGTGGGATAGCTGGACTATTTTAAGCCACAGTTTCTAGTATTTTATGTAACATTAATATTTCATTCCTCGTTCGATCCAGTCAGTTTCTCACCAAAAAACAACTAGTGTAAGTCTAACGTAAATAATATTATGAGTGCGTTTGTTTTACTTTTGTTGAGAATACTTATAGTTTTACAGAAAACACATTCATTCGGACAAGAAAATATGTAACTGCATTAAAATTTTAGAATTAGTTAATTAGGAAGTCTTTATACGTTGTTTTTCAGCTTAGAAGCTCACGATAAATTGAAAGAGAAAAAATGTTTTTATCAGCGTGTTCTGCAAATAATTTTTTATTGGCTATACAACTAATCACAAAACTAAACCACGTTCCCCAAGAAAAATGGACTACTTAGAACATGAAAAAATGTTGTAAACAAATTGTTTGATCTAAGGAGTGCTGTCATTGCAAATCCATACTTCCATACTAATATTATAAATGCGAAAGTGCGTCTGTCTGTCCGTGTCTGTCTGTCTGTATGACTGTCTATCTGTCTGTCTGTTACCTATTCATGCTCGAACGCCTGAACCAATTTTGATGAAATTTGGCATGGAGATACTTTGAGTCCCGAGAAAGGACATAGGATAGTTTTTATCCCGAAAAATGTACGGTTCTCGGGCGATAAAAGAATTTTGGCACAATGAAGTTGTTTTAATTATACTCCCAATTCCTTGGGAGACTGTCAGATACCTAATACCGACCTCGTTGCGTTGCTGTTTTGCGGATTACTTCCTACCGCATACTGTACGATGCTTACCTGAAAGAAAAATTTAAAATTGACATAATATTATATTTTCATAAGCAATGGGTGGAAATGCCGAAAAATCAGTAGGTACGAGACATGGACAGAGATTTTTGCGTAAAAATTCTTATCTTTACGCACAAAAAAATTTTTGCACTGCGTAAAAAATAAAAAACGTTTGAGAAGACCGCGGCGAGCGCGGTGCGCTACATGCCGGCGTTCACCTAAAATGAGGCAAAAATTTTATAATTAACTAGCTGTTGCCCGCGACTTCGTCCGCGTTAACATAGTATAATAACAAAGATGGATAGTTTTCCCCTTTTTGTGGTTCCGTCAATAAACTTTCATGGTTCTAACTTATGAATGACGGACTTTCATTGAAACTTTCTACCCTAATTTCACCTCCTTAGGGGTAGAATTACCAGAAACGTTTAAATACATATCCATTCATTTTTAATCAGTCAAGTAGCACAAAAATAAAGTTTCATGTTTCTAACTCAAGAAATGACAGACTTTCATTCAAACTTTCAACCCTAATTTCAGCCCCTTGGGGGTAGAATTTCTAAAAACGCTTAAATACCTATCCATTCATTTTTAATCAGCAGTCCAAAAATAAACTTTCATGTTTCTAACTTAAGAAATGACTGACTTTCATTTAAACTTTCGACCTCTATTTCACCCCCTTGGAGGTAGAATTTCCAAAAACGCTTAAACACGTATATTATAATCGTTTTTAATCAGTAGCCCAAACATAAAATTTCAAGTTTCTAACTTAAGAAATAACGGACTATCATTCAAATTTTCAACCCCAATTTCACCCCCTTGGGGGTACAATTTCCAAAAACGCTTAAATACGTATCCATTCATTTTTTATCAGTAACCCAAAAATAAAGTTTCATGTTTCTAACTCAAGAAATGACGGACTTTCATTCTAACTGTCAACCCCTATTTCACTTATTATATTAATAAAATTTTCTAAATTCCTTCCTTAGTGCGTGTCTACTTAATAAAAAACCCTACTCACCAAATTTCGTGGCTGTAACTTTAACAGTTTTTGCTCAGCGATGATGAATCAGTCAGTCAGTCAGTCAGTCAGGACATATAATTTTATAAGTATAGAAGATACTCTATTTGTAAGGCTGTAGCCTTCTTGTTTAAGTCAAATAAATAAAAAATACAGATCAAGTCAACCAATAATTATTCGTTGGCACTTATTACCTCGTTCCTAACTTCGCCGGCAACAAAGTGGCAAGTCGCGACGTGCGCGGCGGCCAAAAAACTCCAAACTTTCATAAGAAAAGCAATTTATCAGTGTAATTATGGAGAAACAGGGTGTTCAGCCAGCTAAGTGTTTTGATCGTTTGTTTAAAATTGTTTTCGAAAGAGTTGTTTTCTGACTTTAATTTTACATAAAGGGCCTTTAAGTAATTATATAATGAATTATATAAAATAAAACACAGAGATTGAATAAATTGCAAAGAGTCCAGTCGTAACACCAAAACTTAGCTAGACGGACACAGGATCGGTTTTAATAACTGGTGCAAACAGAAAATAGCGTTGCAATTACGTAACATAACATGCTGAGCGAGAACTAACTTGATGAAATAGGAAAATACAGGTACTATTTTGTCACTTATTTTAAATCCTTTGTTTGTAATTTTTACTCTAAGGGCCGGGACACAAAAACACGGCACGACGTCGTACGACGCCGTGTCGTGGAAACTCATCTTGAACTTCTACGTGAGTTTCTACGGCACGACGTCGTACGACGCCGTACGGCGCCGTGTCGTGGTTTTTTACGACGTCGTGCCGTGTTTTTGTGTCCCGGCCCTAACCTATTAAAATATCAACAGTTTTTATTATATTCTAATCTTTGAATCATACGGTACGGTTCGTACATTAGTACGGTTCATGTGCTAAACACTTCTGCGCAACTTAGTTTAGCAAAACGTATATTGAAGATTGTCCGAAGATAAGTTGTTTTACTTTGTAATTCGTTCCCCAATCATACTTTGCCCGTAAATTGTCCTTTTGTTCGTTACTTTGTCCTCTTTTTAAGATTCCGTGCGCGTCCTGAACCGAACCTTAAACTTGAGGGTCGAATTACTTTCGGCGTTCGATGTACTTTTACAAATGTTCCACCGAATATAACTTGTGCAATTGAAACTTGGGAGATGTTGAATACTATTCGCTAAGCATATTATTCTGATATTTTTTGTACCAATTGCACTATAGATATCTCATACTTTGAATCACGATTCTCGAGCCTAATAAATTAAAAACAAAACATTACTAATAAGACTTGCAGGCTATTTCTCTGGCGTGAAAGGAACATTGCACGGGAACTCCTGTCAACATGTAAATTTCTCTAATCTCAATCTGTGCCTTCGTCCAAATCAGTCTAATACTTTCGGAGCATTTTCGATGCAAAATCAAAACTTTCCGATTGTAAGATACCATGTCAGTATTGATTAGTATGAATAAAAACCGGCCAAGTGCGAGTTGGACTCGCCCATGAAGGGTTCCGCAGCAGAAATAAGAATTATTTCTATGAAATTATAAGGTTTTTGATTTATTTTAATATTAAATATTTGATATTATGAAAGTTAAATTGAGGTTTATCATTTATAACGTGTAAAAAAAAACTACTGGGTAGATCTCGTTCAAACCAATTTTCGTTGGTAGTTTTTATAGTAATGTACATCATATATTTTTTTTAGAATTATCACGCTCCTACTTTAGAAGTTAGAGGGGGGGACACACACATTTTGCCACTTTGGAAGAGTCTCTCTCGCAAACTATTCAGGTTAGAAAAAATATTAGAAACCTCAATATGATTTTTGAAGACCTATCCATAGATACCCCACACGCATAGGCCATATGAAAAAAAAATTTTTTTGTTTCATTTGTACCTATGGGGACCCCTAAAATTTATAATAATTTTTCCATTTTTGTATCAAAATCTTAATGCGGTTCACAGACTACATCTACTTATCGAGTTTCAATAGTATAGCTCTTATAGTTTCGGAGAAAAGTGGCTGTGACATACGGACGGACAGACAGACAGACAGACAGACTGACAGACATGATGAATCTATAAGGGTTCCGTTTTTTTGCCATTTTGGCTACGGAACCCTAAAAATGGCCGTGTAACCAAAATAGTGGCACCCGCGCCCATTATGCGGGCTGAAAGCATGTCGGACAAAGCCGACGTTTCGGCCTAGTCATGGTATCCAATTACTAAATAGTTGTGTCTCCTCCCACCTCATCCCCCTAATGCGGTCCTGTCGTATGACAACACATTGATCAACTTGTATACAGTTTTTCAACACACACGAATTGAAGCGATAGGCAAGTGAGGGTTGGGACGAGCGACCGATCTCATGAGTGGCGTGTCACCATTTGCACATGATAATAACGGCCGTACTCAGAGAGGTTTGATGATTACTTTAATTTAAGGCGCTATATCGAAAGTAATTTTACCGCAAGGGCAATTTTATACTTAATTTGTATGACTATAAAGTCGTGAATACGCTGCGGCCTGAAGCTATCGGCTCGCTCGGAAAACATGCGAAAAAACGTAATCATAATAATTTAAAAAATAACTAGGAACATTTAAGCAAAATGCTTCTATACGATTTTGAGTTGCAAAGGTGTCTATCAATTAGACTAATTTCCTACAATACATATATTTTCGTTTAAAAATAATCTTCAAATTTCGTATTTTTAAGAGGTCATTTCGAAAATTAAATGTATCGAGGCAAAATACATTAATCGTGTTTCTAGTTCATCTCAAACCTAGATAAGGCTATGAAGATATGTATATCTCATTACCAGATTTATAACATTTCTGAGGGTCCTATAGTATTACGTCAAAAAGGACAGTTTTTTCAATATAGCGCCTTAATGAAGAAAATTAAGAACAAACGTCGACCATGGCTATAAAGTTACATCTAGATAGGCTGCTGTTTAGCATTGGTGATCCATTCCACATAAAATCGGGTTTTGAGTTAATAATGCAGTTTTATTCTTTAGAACATAAGGTTTACGACAGTGAAATCCATTTTTTTTAAAACCCACTGTAGCATATTCTAGAGTACAAAAATGGTTAATGCTTATTCTTCTAATTGAGGTTTTGTATATAGCATTTATGTACTATGTTTCTAAAATGATTTGCGCTTAAGCCGCTGAACCAATTTTGATAAAATTTTGTATGCAGATACTTTGAATCAAATAAAATGATATTAGATACTTTTTGTCCCGGAAAATGTACGGTTTCCGTGCAGTCAACAAAAATAAATTTGGCTAATGATATCGATATTGAGTACATGTAGATATTACGTAAGGTTTTGGAGAAAGGCATAATATATTTTTTATCATGGGAAATGTTCGGTTTTCACACAAAAAACTTTATTAATATGCGTTTAAGCTGCTGAACCGATTTTGATTAAATTTAGTTAATATAGAAATAATTAGTTTATCACGTGCAGAGTTGGGCAAAAAGTAATTAGTAATTTTGATCAGATTACAAATTAATCAGATTGATGAAGTTATTGTGCATCTTCAAATTACCCGTAACTTGATTAATAATAATATGTACTTATAAAATGTATTCTAATTTTAGTTTGCAATTAGATTAATAATTTAATTAGACTAACGAATATTTCAATAGGTATGCCCAATGTCCAATGCTGGTAATTATAATGTTATATATAAAATTCTCGTGTCACAATGTTAGTCCACGAACTCCTCCGAAACGGCTTTACTGATTTTTACCAAATTTTATATGCATATTCAGTAGGTCTGAGAATCGGCTACTCGGTACTTTATATATTGATAAGTGCATTTGTTGAATAAATAATAGTAAATTATTACAACCTGAGACTGACGGCGACCATTGTTTGTGCGACGGGATAGCGATCGACGTTGCCATGGTGACATACTTAATTAGTCACTTCAATAAAATAATATGGCAAATATATTATGGCAAAGCAACGTTTGCCGGGACAGCTAGTAAAATATAAAAATACTCCCACACCGGTTTCGGTGGCGGTGGCCGCTTTCAATTAAACCAGGCCGCACACAGGAGTAATATCATAGTGCCCAAGTGTGTGCGCAATACACAAGAGCACTCTGGATTCAATGAAACCATGGCCAGTTACGTAGGAGTAATTTTATAGTACCCAAGTGTGTGTGCAATACACAAGAGCACTCTAGTTTAAATGAAAACAGGCCAGTTACGCAGGAGTAATTTTATATTGCCCAAGTGTGTGCGCAATATACAAGAGCACCCTGCAGGGCAATCGCGCTAAATGTTTTCAACTGAACCGCAAATGAAACTCGGTCGTTGATCGACTTTTGGAACGATTCGGTATCGCGCTAACGTTTTGACAGCCAGTTGAGACGTTACTGAACCTCAGCCCAAGCGCAAACGCTGTCAAAACAAAAAGTTGATACAAAGCTACTTCTACTCGCACGTTTCTGAAACGTTTCTTATTTTGGTGTGTTAAATTGACGAAAATCGATGGAAAAATATAACATGAGCTATAATCAAATTATAATATAAGCTTATGTTTTACTTCAAAGCACCTCAAAGGACTATTTGAGTTTGTTAAAAAGTGAATTGAACTTTGACATTACTTACATACTTCTTTACGTAAATGTTTTCTATGCCACAAAAAACTTTTGTCACAACTTCACAAGTCACTTCTCAACACGGCTTTTGCAAATTAAAGTACAACAATATGAATTTAACTACGTAAATTATAAACTCCAAGTAATAATCATCCACAAATCACAATAACTACTTGAAACAACTTCACTCGTGTCATATTCATTCGTAAATAAACAATTTGTCAATTGACCAATTAACGCATCGAAAACAATGTGTTCATATTTAAACCAATCAAGATTAAATCAGAAGGGCGCTGATTGGTCCGCTGCAATGTCTGTCTAAAGGTCGAACGTTGCGCTCCGTTCGAGTTCCATCTGAGGTTGAGTTACGGTTGGAACGTTAGGACGATACTGAAATTTGTTCAGACGCAGCGGAACCGAACCGTAACTGAACCACAACCAAAGCAGATGTGAACCTGAATTGAAACGTTTAAAAATAACGCGATTGCCCAGCTGGTTTCAATAAAAACAGGCCAGTTAAGGAGTAATGTTATAATGCCCAAGTATGTGCGCAATACACAAGAGCACTCTGGTTTCAATAAAAACAGGCCAGTTAAGAAGGAGTAATTTTATAGTGCCCAAGTGTGTGCGCAATACACAAGAGCACTCTGCGCGAAGTGCGGGAAGGGCAGTAGAAGCGGGAACTCTCTGTCCTTTCCCGAGACATAACGTATCTCCATACCAAATTTCATCAAAATAGATTGAATAGTTTACGTGCAAATCATCAAAGTATATTGTGCAGTAACCGTACATTTTTCCGGGACAAAATGTATCCTATGTCCGTCTCGTCTCGGGAAAGGACAAGGGAAATTTTTGTCCCGGAAAATGTACGGTTCCCGCAAATAAACTTTTATGATTTTTCAGTTTATTTTTATGAAATTTGGTATGGAGATACTTTGAGTCTCGGGATAGGAATAGGTATACTTTTTGTCCTGGTAAATGTATGGTTCTTGCACAATAAACTTTTATGATTTTCGCTTTAACTATTTCATCTATTGAAATTTGGCATGGAGATACTAATTTTAATCTATTGTTTTCTTAATTTCTAAATTCAAATTAAATAACTGACTAGCTGACCCGGCAGACGTTGTCCTGTCTTCGGTAAGACAGGACAACGTCTGTCGGGTCAGCTAGTATTTAATAATATCTTCGTCCATGTGCATGCCTCTCTATCACTTACCTTTTTGTGTCTAATCCTCTGAACTAATTTGGCTGAATTTAGTGTGCAGATTCAGCCAAATCCGTTCAAAGTTTGAGAAACAGAGTCTGAGTCCCGGACAAGGATATAGAATAGTTTTCATCACTGCTGCAATGTGGGATTACCGCGCGATAAACTAAATTCTGTACAAACCTGTATGCAGCTTTTAGAAATAAATCCATATTTTATGAAATTACCGTTCCCGTATTAAATCCAATATCCATTATCGCAAATGGAAAGCTAACTCGTTTAGCATTTTCGAGCGTAAAATAATAAAAATTTATGAATTCCATTGAAATATATTTACCCGCAACGCCCTTCTGGCGCAAAGAACGTATAAAAACTAACTATAACGTTATTGTTATTGCAATTGTTTTTCTTACTTACTGTGCGCATCTCCTTATGTAATGTCGATTTTTAGTACGTTGGCCCAATAAAGATTTTTTGCCTAAAGAAACCTAGGGCTACAGCGTCTGTCAAGTTACTTTTCCAAGCGAAGGGGTGTTACTAATTTGCGGTAGTGGTGCTTTTGATAACGTCAATTACTTTACCAATCGTCGCTCGTAAAAAGATACTTCTTTTCAATAGCTTTCGTCAAAAAAAAAACATAAACTGGGCTAGAAGTTTTACTTATTATAAATAACTTTATTAAGAATAACTAATAAAATGCATAAACTTGAATAAAATGATTAAATCAAACAACATGTTTTAATTACTATTAAAACTTTCAACGGCGCGGCGTTTTGAATAAACTCCAGCAATATTTTATCTAGGAGAGTTGAGAGTGCGCTGTTGCGAAGTTTGTTGATATTGTTGTAATCTGTGTAATAGTGTTTTTTAACGACAGTGTGGTTGTGAGTAATCTCTATAACGACTACAATAGCCAGTAAACACGACACACGTTATTAGTAATATTAGTATTTATTATAACTGAGCATTTTCTAACATTATTCTCTTTTTTCTCTTATTAACTTTGATACATTATTTTTTTATATACTAGCTGCTTCCAGTTTTGCATTTATGAAATAAAATCCAATAGAAGCTTTTTTGCGCGATGAGAGTAGTCTATATTCTTTGTGATCTACTCTATAGCTGTACCAAATTTGCTCAAAATCGATAAAGCTCTTTGTACATATGGCTTTGAGTCAATAGGGATTTAATTTTTTATTATAGAAATAATATTTATTAAAATTATCTATAACCACCAACCCAACTTAATTCTAAACTTTGCGATTTATAGTATATTTATTATTTAATTTTAGCATTATAATACCGGATACAAAATAGTGATTTTACCAATTTAATGGCGTAATTAAAGTTAATCGAACGTTTGATGTTTAATAAAAATCCAATGCAACAGCCTTCCGCTTCCATATTAAAGTCATAAACTGGTACAGCTTGCGCCGCCATTACTCATTAGGTCATAAAATAAAATTTAATTAATCTCCCGGATATAACATCGGATTATTAGAGTATTTTTTGGAACAAAGTGAGTGAAATGTTGCCAGTTCTACTAAGTGACGTTTGCTGTAAAAAAACAAGTAAAGTGGCAACTTTTTTAAACAAACTAACAGTGTAAGGAAGAAAGATATTAGGTATCTGCTTTTCGACACTACTACATCAGTTGATCGTTTCAAAACCTCATTTCACTTTGGCTACTAGCACTATTCGATTGAACGATTGAAGTAGACGATTGTCTACTTTATTACCCTTAACCCTAACTTTATTTACCTAAAATGTTTCCTAGCCCGTGACGATCATGATGAAACAAACGTACCACGTAAATGGAAACAGCGAATAAGAAATTCAATTCGTAAACGCTTCAATCAATAAATAATCAGACGATTGATACGTGGTGTGCCCTCGTGAAAAGGGACCGAATAAACTACTCCCTCGGCATAATAGAGTCATGAAAAATTAACTCGCCGGCCGCTGTTTAGCGCGATTTGTACTATTGATATCGCCGGTATACATTTAAAAAGGACGTAGACCGTACCCTTTTTCGTTTTTTTTCCAGCAATTTACCAAATGAATCCAGTCCTTTGAATTTTATGGCACGGACGTTTCAAGAGCATTGCGTAGCTGTAAAGTATATATTTTAATATTATGAAGTTAAACCTCATTTTATGCTTCGTTAAGGTAGTTGTTATTTTATTCGAAAAATGAAATTTTAGATCATCAACAATAAACTAGTCGACACGATTTTTGTGTCTGAGTTCTGTGCACCCTATTTGGATGTATTACACCTAATTAATTATAAAATCAGTGATTTTAACTCAAAGTTTGCTTTTATAGAAACAGAGTGCTTTTGACTTCAAATTTTGAAAAATGAATTTTCTATTTTCAGTTATGTAAGTATTAACATAATAAAATATATGATTATTAACTAATTTTTTTGCTCTTACTTCAATAAATTTCCCGAAAACATAGCAAAAACTTTTCACTTCAATTTTACACTCAGGACATAAATGTGTACTTATAACTTTCTTTTTCTAATCTGTAGAAATATTTTTTGTGTCATGGCAATAGTATGATAGTTGCTGTCAAAATAACACTTGTCAATGTCAGTCTATGGCACAGTACATCGTTACAACTGAACGAACTTCACATGTCATAATTTTAGTTTAAAAATTTTGGTGGTAAAACTTCCCTTAAACACTGAAATTCTAAAAGATAAGCGAACTATTTACTACGTATTTCAAATATATATATTTCAATGTGGATTCTTTTGCTAAATATCGATACGTCATCGTACATTTTGTTTAACTTCTGTAGACAAATTTGGATGGGGTTATTTTGGACGGCAACGTGGGGTTATTTGGGTTACGTAAGAAATTGTTGATTACTACCTAGGCAGGTTATTATATTGATACAAATTAAGATATAGCTACGTTTGATAAACGATTATGCAACTACGAGCTTTTGCCGGCGGCTTTGCTCGCGTTAAGAAGTATTATTACATACAAACTTTCATCCCTTATTTTCAATTCTTTGGGGTTGGAATTTATCAAAATCCTTTCTTAGCGGATGCCTACGTCATAACATCTACCTGCATGCCACATTTCAGCCCGATCCATCCAGTGGTTTGGACTTTGGGCTGTGCGTTGATAGATTGCCATGTCAGTCAGTCACCTCTGAGTTTTATATATTTAAAAGTACAAATAAAACCAAATCTTTTTCTAGGATGTTTTTTGTTATATTTTTTTATACAAAGGTTAAATGTTCATTCGTTTAATAATGCTACTATGTATTTTGATCTGTTTTTAATAGAAAATTTGTTCGAAAGTAATCTATGGAACTCTAATATAAATATACTAGCTGTCCCGGCAAACGTTGCTTTGCCATAATATTGCCCCGTGTAATAATTTCCTCTATGCATAATATATTTGCCATATTATTTTATTAAAGTGACTAAATAAGTATGTCGCCATGGCAACGTCGATCGCTATCCCGTCGCACAAACTTAATGGTCGCCGTCAGTCTCAGACTGTAATAATTTACTATTATTTATTCAACAAATGCACTTATCAATATATAAAGTACCCAGTAGCTGATTCTCAGACCTACTGAATATGCATATAAAATTTGGTAAAAATCAGTAAAGCCGTTTCGGAGGAGTTCGTGGACTAACATTGTGACACGAGAATTTTATATATAAGATTTTTTCTTAAAAGTGCTTTTATTTTCGAAAAATCCTAAATTTAATTGTAGATTCAATTCAAATGCATATTTTATTTTATGTTTTTGCGTCCCAAATAGCGTTAATATGTTTAATTCAGTTATTTATCTAAAAACCATGATTTGACTATGAAATCTGAAAGCTATCCAAAATAGCCCCTTAATTCAAGCGATATTTGGGACTAGGTTTTTTTTTTTTTTAATGGTCACTTATTATAAATGTCAAAATGCTAACTTCATATGTAAAAAACACGCGCTCAGGAATCCATTTGTAATTTTTGCAAGAATTTACCCGAACAAATAAATGAAATATAAACCAAAATAGTGTAAAATGTGTCCTAAATAGCCCCACTTTATCGGTAATTTTTCTTATAATTTAATACGCACAGTGAGTGCCAGTGATACACTTCCCCTTCCGACTCTTATACCCCCCCAAACCCCTTTATCTTGGTTACGGCGAGAGTTAGTCTCTAAGAATTTTGCAAAAATCTTATATTTTTATTGGTTTTCGCCTAGACTATAACAGCAAACTTTAATTTTTGAAACTTGTGTTTCTGGTTAATTTTCAATGCAAACAATCGGTTAATAGCCATTAAGTAACAGGCACAAGAAAAAAGCACTTTTTGTCGACCTATGTAATAATTGACACATCGTAAAAATGAAACCATCATAATAGTCATCGGAATATAAACATTGTATTCTCTCCGGAAAAAATACAATGTAAAGACGGATCTTTAAAGGTAGCTTTAAGCGTACATGTTTTTCCTCAAACTCCGTTAAAAGCTTGTCGTGACTTCTGCAAACGTACGTCTCTTTTCTATGATCGATATGTTATCTGTGTCATCTGTCAATGTCAGTTTTCCCGCGTTTATTTAACAGGTTAAAAGTTTAATAGATTGTTGAAGTAAGGGACTAATCTGGGGGCATGTGAGTGCCCCGCTAAGATGAGCCAAGCGAAGCGCGCAAGGGCACTACCTACCTTTTCTCGAAACGTTTCGTCGTATATATATATTTCTCATATATAAGAATAAACTTTAAAATTTTATTAGTCTCACTAAAACTCAAGAACGGCTGAACTGATTTGGCTTATTTTAGTTTTGAAATATTCGTGGAAGTCCAGGGAAGGTTTATATGTTGAGGGAAGTGATACGAAGTTCATCGGGTCATCTAGTTTTACTATAAATTAAATTACATTTTATTTATTTTTATGTAGAAAATGTAAAACTTCTACTATGTCAATGTTGATCGGTGCGATTGCAGTCCAGTTTGAAATAGGAACGTTCACGTGTTACTGGGAAGAATCAGCAATGTCAGGAATTATGAAAATCACGAAAAGATTTTCTAAAATTCAATTATCGCGCGAGAACCCTATATTTTTACGAGTTAAAAAGTTTCAGTTGTCTTTTCAAAGTGTCTTCATACCAAAATTTCAGCAAAATTGGTTGAGTGGTTTGGGCGTGAAGAAGTGACAAACAGACACTCTATCGCATTCATAATATTAGTATGGAAGTATGGATAGCAAACGAAATCGTTTCCCGCCTTTGCTTAGATTTCGAAAACAACGCAATATACGCGCGATGATGCTGTAGTGTGATTCAAGAGAAACCTTGACAAGTATTAGATATTATTATTATGTTCACGCAGGCGGCTGCGTAGGTCAGCAAGTTACATACCTTAGTTTATCTAAGTGTTAAACTACCAACAATTATTAGACCACCTATTTCACAAACATTTCATTTCCCCTAAACCACAGACACTATATAGGCCCGATATCACGCCAATCACGTCCCCCATAACTCTCGGTGATGGATCACCTGGCTGACGGGTTTTATTGGCAGGTTATTGCAATATAGATACATATTACACCCCTAAATTGGCACAGTTACAACGGTAAGCCATTCTATATCGCTGCCGAAATAACACTACGAAACTCGTAAGTAATACAGAATCTATAACGTTATACTTAGTGATGAGCAAAATTGATCTTCCTTTTTTGACTAAGGCCAGACTGGACTGCAAGACCAAGACCAGGCTCATGATTTAGGGTGCGTTTCCACTGAAGCGGAGCGGAGCTTAGCGATGCCCGAATTGACCAATCGTGCTATTCCAGCGGAATGGCAGCGAAGCGAGCATGGTGATTGGTCAATTCGGCACCGCTAACCTCCGCTTCAGTGGACGCGGCCTTAATGTCTTTTTCTCATCACTTTACTTTGTCATATTTCTAAGCGAAGTAAGTTTTCCCTTGATTAAAGTATACATATTAGGTGTTTTAACGCAATTTAGTTAAGTGGCCAATCAAACTAAGCTTACATTGATGACAAACTCGACTTAAGGACAGGTTACGTTATTGGAGTGCTAACTTCTTTAGCGGCGTTGTGCACTTTTTTAGGACGGCTTAAAATGATAAACTCGCAAAATTATATTTAGAACATTGATAATCTAAAATTGTTTAAATAGATGTAGAGGATGCCACCTGCGCGGCATAGGAGAGGATATAATATCCCTTTATGACTATGTTGGTATGTGTGACTCCTAAAGTTTAACCTGTATTTTTTTTATATAAAGTTAAAACCTCCATTAAAATATGCTACTTTAGCCCGGCCATAGACCGCAAGTTACAGTCGATTGTATCGGGATCGACTGCTCTAGAGCGGTCGCGTCAGAATTTGCACCGACCGCTCAAGAACTGCTCGAGCGGTCTGTGTATAGCAGATACGAATTTAATATGAAAACTGCAGATCGCCATGCGGCGACCGCATTTCGCATTCCGAGCTTTACAGCATAATTATCTATACAATCGCATTACATAGCACATCAATGATCACAAATTACTATTAATTATTATCAGATGTGACTTTCCTCTTGTCACGGAACGCAGTTCCTGTATATTTTTAATAAGTTTTCATTTTATTCAGCAACAACAAATGGATAACAGCCGTGGACTAATTTCGAAATTTATGAAACAAACTCACAATCACATAATTCAACCGCGCTATTAATTCGACAAAAGCCTTAAAATAAAGAAAAAAAAACGATAATACAAAACAAAAATGCTTGGACATTTCTCACTAAATTCCGTAGGTTACTCGTGAAGATTAAAAAAGTTGTGGGGCCATAAAACATCGGGACCCTTGACGATAATCCGCAGAAGTGTGGAGCTAACACCGGACTCATTCAGTACTCACAAGCTGCTAAATCCCTGCTTGATTAGTGCCGAAACTTTTCCTTCGTACTGAGATATTTAAACAAAGAAAACCGCAATAACTGCGCATATATGAGACTATTTAAAAGCAACTAATTTAGTTGTAAAATATACTGTATACGTAATACTATGCAGTAGAAATTCGTTTCTTTTCATTCTCATCACCAAATCTCACCCAAAATTAAAGGCAATAGTATAAAAGACAAAATCTTCATTTTGGACCGATCAAATCAGGTGCAGGCGCATACAAGCCTTCAGTGCTATTACACAGCTGAAATAATAATACAATGTATTAAGAATGTAGAACCTGTGATAGGAGCAATACAATATCATATCACGATCCTCGCGCGTCAAGCTTGTTCCTTCTTTATTTCAAGAAAGGGTTACTCTACTGTATAGTAGTATAATGGTTGTACTATATATGTATGTATACATGGCTCTAGCTTCATAATTAAATGAATTCCATGCGGAGTGAAAGTGAGCCGTTGAGTGCTCGACCCTCCGTTACCGCGGAATATAAAGCAGGCGAGCCCACCACGTGTGCTCCGACCGATTACCTGATTTGGTGTTCCAGAGATTTACAAACTTAGGACATGGCAAGTTTTCGTGCAAGAAAAAGGGCGTGTTTCTAACTCTAACCAGTATATCGGCCTGTGCCTTCTAACCTCACTTCTAACATTTTTGTAGCCAAATGTCATTACACTTACCGGTATATTGTTTTGAAACACATCCAAATGTTATATCGTGGCTTTTTCATCAACTAAATTGTTCCAATTCTTTATTGCGTATTGACCAGTAAACTATAGTACAATAAGGAGCTTACCAAAAGTAATGCTTACTTTAATTTTATACCTCAAACCTCATAATGGTAGCTAGTCCCAAAGAAGAAAGTGTAGCCACTTACCACATGTTTTGCTTCGTTATGCCATATCTACCGTACCTATTACACGTCTATTCGTTTTCTTTGGCAGTAGAATGATCTTAACGTCGTTACTATAAAGGTCAGAAATAAAATAGCTTTAAAGAAGTGTTAAAAATAGAACAGTCATGAAAAGATAATAAGAATAAACCCGTTTCTTTATAGATCCTCCGTTTTAATAGTTTCCAAAAATAGAACAAAGTAACTAAAATGGAGGTTTCTAAAAGAAAACAAAATGTGCGTGGATAAAATATATATAATTTTCATTTCCATTATCTTAATTAAAAAAATAAAATAAATATAAGGTTCGTTTTTGAAGCATAAAGTAGGTTCAAAACTACAGGTACTATTTAAGACGCTATACCGAAAGTAATTTTACTGCAAGGGCAATTTTATACTTAATTTGTATGACTATAATGTCGTGAATACGCTGCGGCCAGAATCTATCGGCTCGCTCGGAAAACATTCGAAAAAACCTTATCATAATCATTTAAAAAATAACTAGGAGCATTTAAGCAAAATGCTTCTATACGATTTTGAGTTGCAAAGGTGTCTATCAATTAGACTAATTTCCTACAATACATCTATTTTCGTTTAAAAATAATCTTCAAATTTCGTATTTTTAAGAGGTCATTTCGAAAATTAAATGTATCGAGGCAAAATACATTAATCGTGTTTCTAGTTCTTCTCAAACCTAGATAAGGCTATGAAGATATGTGTGGGAAATAATGCGTGGCGGCCAAAGGAAGATCTTCCGACCGAGAGAGGTGGTATGCTCGGTCAGGCCGAAGCCCACGTGATACATTTCAGCTATCGTATATATACTGCCGCGTTCAGAAAACTTCGATAGCGCGATGCAGGAATGTTAGGCGAATTGTAGGTACCGCCACATATGTATATCTCATTACCAGATTTGTAACATTTCTCAGGGTCCTATAGTATTACGTCAAAAAGGACAGTTTCTTCAATATAGCGCCTTAAGCACATACGAGTATAAACTGTTTTTACCGTCGGATTTATATAGAGCAGATGGGGAAGAACATAATAATATAGGTTTTAATCATGTTTTCAATCTCACCAAAGTGGACGAAATATCTAATGGTATAAATAAGTGACTGTTAACAACTGACACTCATATATTTTATATATATTTTTATATTCATACGATTAGATATATAATTATTATGTATAGACAGACGATAGGTCACAATAATTAAAACTTAAACTACTTTTACAATGACCAAGCTTTAGAGTTTCCGATAAACTATATTTAACGCTTTAAGACGCTGACAACTGCCAATGACCTTGATCTCGCATCACTCTCGCACCTGTGTCGATTTTCATGCCAAAGAGACAGAGATGTGAAGTGTTCACTCGGTAGGGTGAATACATTTTTCGTTTGTTAGAGGAAAAAATAAATATTATGGGAAATCTCGGAACCGAAAATTAAATCCGGCAATCTTTGGATTTTTGTAAAAGGTATCAAATAAACAAAATTTTAAAGCATAGATTGTATTATTACTTTAGTTAGAACTGTTTGAAGTTTTTTGGTATTTTTTTTCATCCAGTAGGAGAACATTATTTTATTATTTAAATTCGACAAGCATTTCCAAATATAATCAAAAATCACATATTTTTTTGTGCCAATCAATGAAATACGTCTAGAAAACTGCACAAAGATGTCGAATTGGCAGCTGTCTTCCCCTTAAATGGCATTGTTTGAATTATACTTCATAAGATAGAACTAGGACGTTAACCCTGGATATTTCGCTTAACATTCAGTCTCCGTCGCCATGAATCAAACATCGAATATCATTCGATCGCGACGGGTTCGAAAGCTTTATATTTTTGAATTTAGAACACATTTTTAACTTTTTCACGGTTGAAAATGTTTTTGGCCACCGATAAAAATAATAGAGTTAAGGTTTTGTACCGCACAGTAGTTTGTGGGGATCATCCTAGTTGGGAATAGTTGGTTTTTGACGAAAAGATAAACGAATATTTAATTATTTAATCCTTCGATCGCGGATTCTTGGAAATCTATGGTTATTCTATTGTTGTTGCAGTCACCGATATCCTTATGGGGCTAGATGGGTTAATGAAAGACTTCCAGAGACTTTGCTATTGAAACAAGCAGTTATTTGACTTCAAAAAAACCGGCCAAGTACGAGTCGGACTCGCCCATGTAGGGTCCCGTAGCAGCAATAAGGTTTATTTCTATGAAATTAAAAGGTGTTTGATTTATTTTTATATTTCAGTTGATTTAATGAAAGTTAAATTAAGGTTTAGTATTTATGACGTATAAAAAAAACTACTTGCTAGATCTCGTTCAAACCAATTTTCGTTGGTAGTTTTTATAGTAATGTACATCATATATTTGTTTTAGAATTATCACTCCCCTACTTTAGAAGTTAGAGGGGGGGGGGCACACATTTTACCACTTTGGAAGAGTCTCTCTCGCAAACTATTCAGGTTAGAAAAAAATGATATTGAAAACCTCAATGTGATTTTTAAAGACCTATCCATAGATACCCCACACGCATAGGTTAAATGAAAAAACTTTTTTTTTGTTTCAGTTGTACCTATGGGGACCCCTAAAATTTATAATAATTTTTCCATTTTTGTATCAAAATCTTAATGCGGTTCACAGACTACATCTACTTATCGAGTTTCAATAGTATAGCTCTTATAGTTTCGGAGAAAAGTGGCTGTGACATACGGACAGACAGAGAGACAGACAGACAGACATGACGAATCTATAAGGGTTCCGTTTTTTGCCATTTGGCTACGGAACCCTAAAAAGGAGTTATTATATAAATTATGAAACAAGATCCCAAATAAAATGAGATAACCAACGCTTTGTATATCCCAATCTCAAGTCCGAATTAAGCTTAGCCGGTTATATTTCCACTTAAGTGAAATAAAATTATAGTCTACAATAGTAAAAATCGTGATATATGCCAAAAAACGAGATACGTAATATGGTTTAGAACGTCCTTAAGACGGTAAAAAGATAGTTAAGTATGAACACGTGTAAGGACGGGGTCAATTTCACAACGAATCGGCATGCCCTACTGGGCGATACTTCGCTGCGATACTTCGCTGAGGGTGCTCGGACCTCGATCACTACACACGAGTAGCCTGTCTTAATCGCTTTTACTCATTGATACTTTATATCTTCGGTGTACTCTTGAAAAAATAAAGAAAAGTGGAGATACATAAGATGGTAATAAAATCGATTTCAATACAGAGATACAATAGATAGAATCCATACTTCCATGTCCATACTAATATTATAAATGCGAAAGTGTGTCTGTCTGTCTGTTACCTCTTCACGCCCAAACCGCTGAACCGATTTTGCTGAAATTTGGTATGGAGATATCTTGAGTCCCGGGAACGGACAAAGGCTACTTTTTATCCCGGAAAAATGTACGGTTCCCGTGCGATAAACGGATTTTGGCGCAACGGAGTTGCGGGCGTCGTCTAGTTATTACATATTAGAAGTATCATATAGTACATCATTATAATGTGGATGTTTTTAATTTTATGATTTGGATTTTGGACCTAAACAAGCTAAAATAAAATGACATATTTTAGCTTGAATTGAATTTTATTACTTAATTTGATTTCAAATGTTATATTTTCCTGCATTATGCGAAAGATTTAGTTGAAATACAATATTTTAAGGGTCCGTATACGAAATTTGCCGATTTCGCTGATTTTACAGACGTGATTTAACAGTTAAAATACAGTATTTCTATAAGTTTTAATGCACAACATGTAAGATCATTTCAATTATTATCTAATGTTGGAGCTAGATTTTTTATTTTTTTTAAGTATTTTTTAAATAATCCAACTCAAACCCGCGACAGTTCTGTGATTTTTGCTGTAAAAGGTTTAGAGTATCACCTGTTTATGGATTGTATTGACGTCTTAACGGTGTGAAAAAAATAAAATAAACTGTTGAGAAAGTCGTCTATAAAATGTTGGAATTACTTTTTACCACTTTAATATGAAATAGTTGAGTAAAAAAATATGTAACTCGGCAAAATTTTAGAGAAAATGGGCAAAGAATTGCTGTTAATTTCGGCAACTTGGTGCTGTGATTCATAAAAAGAAAACGACAGAAATAATCTATAGATAAAATTCTATCCAATTCGAGAAAAAAGAAAAAAAAACAAATTGTGCCAAAAAACACGATTCAAAACAACCTAAATCTCAAATTATATTTCTCGCCGCAAGTTCGAGTCGGCTTTCCGCGCTTAAATATATTTTAAATCTGATAATTAATATATATATTTTTTAGTCTAATAAGTGGAAAAAACCTAATAATATTTCTGTAGCGAACCTTTGCAATTTCGGCAAAATCAGCAAAATTTCGTATACGGACTCTTAAAAGGTGATTTTTACCTAGTAATGAACAGAAGGTCATTTGAATAATAATAATGAAATAAACTATTATCCTAAAATGCCTAACAACCTGCAAGTCGTAGCTTCACGTAGAGGTGCTACGAATTTGTAGCACCTCTACGCGGCTACATTTTCGTAGCGCTCTACGAGAGTGTCGTTCAGTCCCAAACTATTTATTTATTTATCCGTATGTGTGTCCGTCTGTATGTCTGGGTCAATTCAGACCGCAACGCGACGCGTAGATGCATTTCTAAATTTGTATGGATGCAAATGTACAAATTTAGAAATGTACTAGATTACGCCCGCAACTCCGTTGCGCCAAAATTCGTAAATCGCGCGGCAAATTTCAGCAAAATCGGTTCAGCAGTTGGGGCGTGAAGAGCTAACAGACAGACAGACAGACACACTTTCGCATTTATAATATTAGTATGGATCTACGCGTTGCGTTGCGGTCTAAATTGACCCAATCTGTTTATACTTACGTTCAAGCCCCGCGGGCGTCTGAGTTTTTTCTGAACCCACTCTGTTCATACATTTTGTTGTAGACCACGCATACTATCAGAATTCTGACGTGTCAAAATGTATGAGCGGGGCGGGGCGTCCGAATTTTTCTGATCGGAAATTCCGATAATGTGCGGCCGGGCTTAAAGCCTAAAGTGATTGACATGGACATAGAGAAACTTCTTCGGGAAAGGGTACATAAGGGTGTTTATGGCTATAAATTGTACGGTTTCCACGATCGGTTACGAACAACGTCTAATCCATACTAATATTATAAATGCGAAAGTGTGTCTGTCTGTTACCTCTTCACGCCCAAGCCGCTGAACCGATTTTGCTGAAATTTGGTATGGAGATTGAGTTCCGGGAAAGGACATAGGATACTTTTTATCCCGGAAAAATGTACGGTTCCCGCGCGATAAACGAATTTTGGCGCAACGAAGTTGCGGGCATCATCTAGTTAAAAATATTATTGTCGGTTAGTTCCAAAAATACTGCCAACAGAACATGATCTTTTAATGTTTATATGTATAAACTAGCTGTCCCGGCAAACGTTGCTTCCCCATAATATAAAGTATTTCGCCCATATTATTTTATTGAAGTGACTAAATAAGTATGTCGCCATGGCAACGTCGATCGCTATCCCGTCGCACAAACAATGGTCGCCGTCAGTCACAGGTTCTAATAATTTACTATTATTTATTCAACAAATACACTTATCAATATATAAAGTACCCAGTAGCCGATTCTCAGACCTACTGAATATGCATATAAAATTTGGTAAGAATCAGTAAAGCCGTTTCGGAGGAGTTGTTGGACTAACATTGTGACACGAGAATTTTATATATAAGATTATAATGTTAGTTTACTAGAAATTCACTGAAATGTATTTTTTTATGAAAATTTGAAACATGTACATTGTAGTTTGTACACGGCTTAAAAGTATTGTACTTAAAATTTTCATTGTACCTGCGATCCAAATTCTTCAGTTGCTTAATAGAGGACATTCACGTAATGTAAGAACGTCCTTAGAAAATAATCCAATCTATAAATATTTTATATTATCTTAGTATATACTTCGAGTTATAATAATAGAAATCTTTATTGATATAACTATTCCATTCTAAGAAAGGAGTTTTATTCGTACTCAAAGGAGGCATTTCTAGAGAGCTATTGAAATAGAAAATTTCCATTACACATCTCTCTTACAGACATTGTTGAGAAGATAACGGATTCTATGCCTTTTTAACCGACTTCCAAAAAACGAGGTGGTTATATGTTCGGCTGTGGATTTTTTTTTTCGTATGTTCAACGATTACTCCGCCGTTTGTGAACCGATTTTCGATTTTATTGTTTTGTTGAATACAACAACAACCTAATAAGGTTTCACTCCAATTTGGTACCATGTTCACAAAAGTGGCGACCTGATGATGGGATCCAGGAGTAATCGAGGGGACTCCTCGAAATTTATATGGAAACATATTGGTTTTATGTGTGAAGTGTACTAAGAATATGCTATCAAAAAGTCAAATATTGGGTCAAGGTATACCATGGTTTCGAAGATGCTGAGAGAACTCCTGACTCTTTATAGATACACGTTTGGGAGTTTCGGCGTTGTTTTAAGAACAGAAAGCATATGCTACCATGCAATTAAAATTCATCATCATCATCATTACCACGTCGTGTTAAGGTCACCAATGTCTCGTGGCACAAAATAGATAATAGTACAAGGCATAGGTATGAATACAATAATAATAATTATGTACATAACAACACCAATTGACGACCTCCGTGGCGCAGTGGTGAGCGCGTTGGTAGCTCAAGCCAGAGGTCGCGGGTTCGAGTCCCGCCGACGGAACAAAAAAGCTTATTAAGTTCCTAGGTCATGGATGTGTATTAAATATGTGTATCATATAATAAAAATCTTAAATATATGTATAGTATAAAAGTATTAAATATATTTCCGTTGTCTGGTACCTGTAACACAAGTCCTTCAGGTACTTACCATGGGGCCAGACTGACGTGGTGTGAAGCGTCCATAGATATTATATTATTAATTATTATAGGCTGGTTTAATATACACGGCGGTCAGCGTCGCAGAGGCAACGGCGTCGCCGTGCGCCGCGCGGCGCGTGCGTAAACATCGTATTCAAGTTCTAACCGGAATGTCAGGGCAAGCGGCATGCCGTGCTGCGAGCATTTTGCAGAACGTGTTCACTGTTCACTTAGATTTTTTAAAATGTATTGTTTAAATTTATCTATCTACCTGATATTTGGGCCTTGGGGTATGCCGTATGATTCTTAACAGTCTTAACAAATTGTAATAAGATGTAACGTAGAATATACGCAGTACCACCGACGACCACTTATAAATTCGCGGACTATGACGGAGGTCAACTTAATAACAATTATACGAGATCAATTACCACTCAATGTTATGATTTATGTTGTCAATTCAATGCTCACTGCTCACTGCTCACACCAAGCTCACTGTTGAGTTGTCAGTTGCTTACAAACTTTCAACAACACAACAGAAATCTGTCACAAGTTACAACTACCTATATAAAACTTCTACGCACAAGCGATAGCGCGACACAGGAGCGCCTCAGTGACATCTAGTGAAGACAATATGAATTTGAATTGACACTAACAGTTTACCTACTAAGTAACTAAAAAGACTGAAATTATTATTTTTAACAAAAAATTAAAACCGACTTCCAAGGTAAAAACAATATTATTATTGTTCCTTATCCTTATAATATGAACTAAAAAGTATTAAATAATTTTTGCTATCTCATGGTGCCTTTTTCCGAATTCGGCTAAAACTCAACTATTTCTGTATTCAATCTTCGTAATTTTGAATTCGGTACCAGATATAGCTAAATCCAGATGCCAGAATATTTGAAACATTTGTAACTGGCACCGACTTCAAAATTTTGAAGATTGAGTACAGAAATAATTGAGTTTTAGCCGAATTCGGAAAAAGGCACCATGAGATAGGAAAAATTATTTAATACTTTTTAGTTCATATTATAAGGATGTTATTATTGTTTTTACCTTGGAAGTCGGTTTTAATTTTTTGTTAAAAATAATAATTATGCAATAATTTCTCGACAGAATTCCAATAGTAATCATATTTTGAGCCTTAACAATCAATTATCGTTGAAATAATCATCATCATTGTTATTATAATCATCATAATATTAATATTGTTCAAGTAGTAAGACTACAACATAATTTCGTTTTGGGTTTCTTAAATTTTTGTTTCTCACTTTATTTTGATCATTATTATTTGTTAGCTCATGTCTATGATGGCAATTACATACTCGGCTAATAATCTACAAAATTACCCTTTCTTTAGGCTCTATTTGACTTACTGAATTACACATTCAACCTTATTTTCTCCAATGCGATTTAGCTGAAATTGGGTATAAAGATTTGAGTCCTGAAAGACTTTGAGTCCCTGGACTCAACGGGAAAGGACATAGGGTAGGGAGTATATATAAGGTCGCTTCGTTTTTCTTTCAAGATTAACCTATCAAGCCCCATAAGGACACCGGTGACCGCGACAACAGTAGAATAACAATAGATTTCCAAGAATCCGCGATCGAAGGATTAAAGCGAACTTTTCTACGAACTTAACTTAGGTGTCCAAAACAATATAAATAAAAAGTATTATACAAAACATTAAAGCAAACGTCATTTAGAATGTTGTTTTAATTAAAACAAATTAATATTTCCCAAATTGTAACAAAGGGGGGAATAATATTGATATTTCCCGCAAGTTGTTATTCAGCTCATGGCTTTTTCTTTTTAACTTCTTCCACGTACTTCTGAACATTCCTGAACCGCAAAATTTTCTTTTTCGGTCTTTATAAACTTCGTCCTAATGAGGTTTATAAATTGTCTTTATCAAAGAAATGATTAATTATAGACTTAAGCCTCCAAGAAGCAATTTTTGAAAAGAATAAAAATATTGTTGAACGATAAACAAACTCTGTAGATTGAAATCAATCCGAAGAGCAACATTAAGTTTCATATTTATTGATATAAAATTGAGTAAGTACATGTATCATAATATTTTAATTATTTAATTTTAGATCTAAAATTATTTTACCATTGAATCTAGTTATTTGAAAATTATAGTTCTTCCCAACAAACTTTTTAATTTAAAATGTCAAAAACATACCAATTTAAACAGCTGGATTTTTCTATAGGCTGGATTTTAAAAAGTTTATCGTCTGTGAACCACTGTACACTTATCACACGAAACCGCGTTGACGCGCCAAGCGACGTGCGTCCGCCACGAGAGCTGCACCAGAACTGAGCTCCCTGCTCCAGTGGGAAAATACACCGTGCCTTATTTCCTAGGATAGCGCATGTCAGTTGTTACTCACGATTGTGTCCTTTATTTTTATGTGCAGAAGGTACCTTGTGATTTATTACTGCACATTTCTTAAAGAGGAGAACATCTATGTTCATTGTATTCACAAAATATTATGAGATAGAATTTACGTGTGTGATACGTGACCATATTTTATACTTTACTGTAAATGTGTACCTTAAAGGTCTACGTAAAACTAATGTAATTTTTTTTTTATTAAATAAGGGGGCAAACGAGCAAATGGGTCACCTGATGGTAAGCAACTACCGTCGCCCATGGACACTCGCAACATCAGAAGAGCTACAGGTGCGTTGCCGGCCTTTTAAGAGGGAATACGCTCTTTTCTTGAAGGTTTGCAGGTCGTATTATAGGTCCGGAAATACTGCTGGTGACAGTTCATTCCAGAGTTTTACAGTACGCGGCAGAAAGTTACGCGAAAAACGCACTGTGGAAGACTGCCACTCATCAAGGTGATGAGGATGGTTTATTTTTCGCGTGGGACGATGTGTACCATAGCCTGATTAAACTTGACTCTAAAATATTTTTCACTTTCTAGTGAAAAAATCACAGCTATAGTGTTAGTTAAATTAATATTTTACTGCTTTACTCGAACAGTAATTTAAATATTATGGCTGAGTATCGTGTTCCCTTTATAGCTTTTGTTATAAATGGACTTCTATTTCTTGCATGTTTTATGAATCGTATTTAAATATGTTTTTAATAATATAGTTTCACCGCGGTGCGTATTTAGTATTTACTCAAAAGTTACTTTTTTGAGGCTTCTTTATAAACTTTAATTTCAAATTGAATCTATATTAACTAAGCTCTTAATTACGATATATGTAGTCAGTTTTATATCACTAAAACTCACATAGGTAAAGTATTTTATCTGTGAAGTAATTTAGAGCGACAAGATGCGTATTACGCCACGTAGTGTGTAAGCTTTTAAGAGGATTTACCTAGGCTCGCCGACTGCCGACTCCAGCCGCCCTCTTCGACTTACGATGAAGTTTTTCTTCTCGAAGATAATCATGAGCACTAGCACGGATAGAGTCAGTCCACAATACCACGTGACGAGGCGATGCGATCTACCATGATTCATAGGTCCGTCACCTACGTCGTTTGGTCGGAGTATGTCAATTCAATGTTAGGCGTGATCTGTTGCCTAGGTTTGACATAAACTACCAAATCGCGTAGGTCCACCATCTACCTATGGATTAACTTCTCTGATAGTACTATCAGAGAAGTTGGTTCCTAGGCGGACCTAATTAATTTGGTCGCGTTAAGAGCCCGGGTTACCCTTGAAATTCTCATACATACGTAATACCAAAATCATTTTGTCATACGAAAATATTTAACATGTTTGAGTTATTTTTCAGCTTAAAATAGTAACTAATTACCTAGGTTCCTGAACCAAAATTAACTTCAAAATATTTAAACACAAAAAAATTTTTTTGTGTATAATTTTTTTTTACTAAATTTACTACTAAATATTTAAACACTAAAAAATAGAGTAAAACACTAAAAAATATACAGGGTGTAACAAAAACTAGTGATAATACTTTAGGATGTGTACGTGTTCCCTGCAGAGAGTTCACTGTGAAAGTAGCAGCGCTGAAAGACCAAAAATTTTTTTCACTTTTGTATGGGGAAACTCGTGACGCTCGGGCCCTTGCCCATACAAAAGTGAAAAAAAAAATTGGTCTTTCAGCGCTGCTACTTTCACAGTGAACTCTCTACAGGGAACACGTACACACCCTAAAGTATTATCACTTGTTTTTGTTACACACTGTATACATAAATATTAAATTTACTACAAAATATTTCAACTCTAAAAATATTTTTTAGTATTTAAATATTTTGAAGTTAATTTTTGATCAGGAACCTAGGTAATTACTATTTTAAGCTGAAAAATAACTCAAACATGTTAAATATTTTCGTATGACAAAATGATTTTGGTATTACGTATGTATGAGAATTTCGAGGGTAACCCGGGCTCTTAAGTCAAACTCAGCCGACCGATCACAGCTAACATTGAATTGACATAAGCCGACCACACGACCTAGGTCTGTCAACTGTCTAGGAACTAATTTCCTCGATGGTACATGAATCACAATAACACGTGACGAGGCGATGCGATGTATTTTAAGCCCCCAACGAAAAGGGGGTGTTAGTTTGACCTATCTGTTTGTACGTGTATGTCGTATGTATGTGTGGCATCGTAGCATCCAAAGGGGTTGATCGGTTTTGATCCAGCTTCAATGTACCTATAGTCTATAGAGTAAATGACCTATTCAACAATCTTCCAGTACTAAACAAATCTAACGTTTCAGTGTTTCGCGAAATAATATAAGCGGAAACTTTGTGTACAATGAACGAAACCAGGTGAGTCGGTAGCTGAATCATCAGAAGTGCAGAGCCCCAAGCCAACACATTTTCTTTATTGCTTACAATTAGTGTTGGGTAGGACATGAATTTTATACGAGGATGTAAGAGGTGCCACTTTTTCGTACTGAGCCGGTACAGTGTCCCACTTCAAAAGAGGCGAGGCGTTTGAAATTTTGAATCGTAGCAGTACGTTTGACGTGCCGCGACATGTGAGCCGTCTTGACTCTTGAGGCGTGAATTTATATTTACTTATATATTTTCCCCCTAAAAATATAAATTCATAATGATTTAGAAATAATATACTGTAACATAATATGTTTCAAAATCTTTTTATTAAAAGTTAATATTATTTAGTCTTCATCTAAAGATTTTTTGAAATCATAGGTATATGTTGACATTGAATAAATTTATTATTTTATTGGATGGATTAAAAATAACACAAGATCCATCATTTCGATTTAATGTAAATCGGACAACAAATGAAAAAAATTAAAGAGTCAAAAAATCCCTGAAAATACCCCAAAATTCTAAAAAATTCAGACCACCGCGACAATCATTTTGAAGCGGTACATATTATAATGCTGAGCCGCTCTTACATTTCGCCGTCTTGTCTCGGACAATTGTAATGCCTCTTGTAAGTCCTACCCAACACTACTTACAATACAATCGCTGACAATATTTATGGAATTTACAGAAGCGTTCGACAATATGAAATCGAAATACTACTCATATCATGTCAATTCCATACAATTTTATGGGCGATTCTATAAAGAAGCGATAGAGGAAGCGTGTTGGGTAAGGGCTCTGGGCCGGCAGTAACGAACATCAAATATTTATCGATTTCCGCTGACTGTCCAACCGGCGACCACTTAATGGTTAGACTGAGAGCCGACAACTCTTATGGCGATAAAATATTTCGGTTTTTTAGGGTTCTGAAGCCAAAACGGCAAAAAACGGAACTCTTACAGATTCGTCATGTCTGTCTGTCTGTCCGTCCGTATGTCACAGCCACTTTTCTCCGAAACTATAAGAGCTATACTATTGAAACTTGATAAGTAGATGTAGTCTGTGAACTGCATTAAGATTTTGATACAGAAATGGAAAAATTATTAAAAATTTTAGGGGTCCCCATAGGTACAACTGAAACAGAATTTATCTATGGATAGGTCTTCAAAAATCATATTGAGGTTTCTAATATCATTTTTTTCTAACCTGAATAATTTGCGAGAGATACTCTTCCAAAGTGGCAAAATGTGTGTCCCCCCCCCCCCCCTCTAACCTCTAAAGTAGGGGCATAATAATTCTAAAAAAATATATGATGTACATTACTATAAAAACTACCAACGAAAATTGGTTTGAAAGAAATCTAGCCACTAGTTTTTTTTATACGTCATAAATGATAAACCTTAATTTAACTTTCATTATATCAAAAATGAAATATTAAAATAAATCAAAAACCTTATAATTTCATAGAAATAATTCTTATTGCTGCAGCTGCGGAACCCTTCATGGGCGAGTCCAACTCGCACTTGGTTGGTTTTTTGATGTTAAACGTGCCATGTCAAATTATCTCTAGGACTCAGAGGGGTTAGAGCATCATTAAGTGTATTGAGAAAAATTTTGGAAAAATTGCATGAAATATTTGTATTATCTTATACAAAAATATTATTATTATTATTATTATTACAAGCCTATACTTTCCCACTGCTGGGCAAAGGCCTCCCCCAAAGACTTCCATCTGTCTCTCTCCTGCGCCACCGCTAGCCAGCCTGGCTGGTATGCCTCCAGCTCATCACTCCATCTTTTTCTAGGCCGGCCTCGGCGGCGGCGTCCAATATATTATCATATGATTTTTCTAAAGTATTTCCACGATCTGCGTTACTTATATTAAAATATGTAGCTGTACTATCGAGGAAGTTGATTCCTATGCAGATGGGGGACCTACGTAGTTTGGTCGCGTTACGTCAAACCCAGCAGACAGACCACAATTATATAACATTGAATTGTCATGATCCGACCAAATGCCAAATGACGTTGGTGTCAACTAGGAATCGATTTCCTCGATGGTATTTATTACTAGTCGAAATAATGTTAACTTTGAGGCCTAGATACCTAATCACTTATAAGATCTACCTACACTTATCAGTGTTTAGGTAATAAAAGGTTTAATAGTGTTACCTAATTATAAGAGTACATAACAGGTGGGGAAACTTTTGAATCGAATGAAAATCGGAGGTGCCAGAATCGGGCCTTACAATAAACACTAGCTAAAAGCCGTGCTTTGTGAGGGCTCTCTCAATCTTTAAGGTAGTTTTTGTTTATTACAATAGTAACCAAACCTTGACTGACTGATGATAACACATCTACATATAAAAATTACTATGTTAAAGCACAAATCAATAGGCGTGATAGTTTTTCCGTAAAGTGCCACAAAAGTGCAGACCCCGTAGACAAGTGGCAAAACGTTAACGCTACAAAATGTATGGATTTGATGTTAGTATTCGCTAGCGAAGCGATTTTGTAGCGTTAGTGTTTTGCCACTTGTCTAAGGGGGCAGGTTGTGCGATATACTAGGACTCGCGTCGCTCGCCCTGATTGACAAGACAAGTAGCACGAAAGATCGATAGCAACCTTTGTGAATATTCATATTTAATGCACGACCAGTGTCAGGCTGTCTAGATCACCTAGAATGACCTAGGGTGGTTACGTGTTTGACAAACAATTTGCCCATTTAAAATTTATTGTTCGTACCGACCGCTGATTTGTATTAATACTGCATGTTATAGTCTAAGAGCCGGCACACGGTGCGTTCCATGCGTCACGATAGTAAATTTACTGCACGTCCATCCACAGCTGAAATGTTAGAAATGGATGGACATTGGACGTACCGCTAATAAACAGTAAACACTCTTAGACGTAAAACCTGTAGCCTGTAGGTATTGACTATTGTGGGAATTAAACTTGGTTTGTATTAAACCAAGTTTAATTTTACTTTAATTTAAAGACTTGGTTTATATCAAACCAAGTCTAATACACGATTTGACTGACTTTGACATTGATAATTGAATCGCACTCGTGTGTGTGTTCTTCAGCTGTTATAGTTAGCGCAAAGTACTCGCTTAGGCGGACTTGCGCAGATCTGAGTTAAAGTTAACTCTGAGTTAAACATCATGTCATCTCTATCACTCACTTGGTGAATGACAGATATGACATTATGTTTAACTCAGAGTTAACTTTAACTCAGATCTGCGCAAGTGGGCCTTATTCAAAGAATTCGGTCGGGGGAATGATTCTCACGCTTCGATTGCAGTTTTCACAACTTGAGATCAAAGCGACATTCAAGGTACGAAAATGGGACCCCTCGGCTTTCAATACACAGTCCTTTCGTAAAAAACTTATTTCTTGTAACAAGAAATATATAAAGCGAGTAATATTTTACTGATGCCAAATCGGAATATGTTTTTGTCTCGACTTGGCTATAATATACCCGACTACAAGTTCGATTGGTTCTCATTACTTTTTATAGATAGAACTCCTTTCTAGGAATTAGGTTTTAAGCTAGTCCATAATTTTTATCACGGATTTTGAACGCGGTGACCGAATCAAGAAAATCTGTAACGAAAATAAACCGATCGGAGCTGTGCGGCGTTGTCGTGCATAGTCTAACGTCGTTTCAGTACGGGAGACCTCGGCACGGTATTTGAGCACGTGCGACTAGACGTATGCAAATTAAAATTATATGAGTTAATAAAAAATGCTATGCAATAGCTTTACTGCAGCAGTCCCCGAGTACCAAATGTATTTTTTTGTCTTTTCATTTTCACAGCGGTTTATGGTTCTGCTTGTATTTTTCCATAGCTGAAATATATTACGTGTAATAGACCTATAATTTGTAAATATCTTCAAGGGCTGTATCTTAAGTGGGCGTAGTTTAAAATCAAAAAGATGTAGTACATAATCGATATATTATGTACTACATAATCGTGTACACACATGTAGGTACATAATACATTACACACATGAATTATATTTAATTTGCTCTAAATAAACAATTTAGTACAATTTTGTTTTAATAATTACATTGTTTATCTGTTCGGCGGTCAGTTGTTTTGAGGGTAAAACCGGTAAATTGCGATGCCACAAATTTCATAAATACAAAATGCTCAATTATATCTGACAACGAGCTTTATAATCACCTGTTACGTCCATAATTACGGAATATAATTAAGCATAACACGTAACAAATTTAATTTAACATTTGTGGTTCACGGTGACGCGGTTTCATGTCTAGACAAATGGCAAGCGATTATCGCCAACGAAACGTATGCGATTTGACATAAGACATCGCTTTGCTAGCGAATACTTATGTCAAATTGCATACATTTTGTTGGCGTTTACGATAATCACTTGCCACTTATCTAAAATACTAATAATTTTAAAATTAAAGATACGCTATGACGTATATCGACAGAATAATCTTAATACAACATAATATAATAATAATATTCATTAGTTTCTCCCAAAATTACAATGTAGTAAATTGTGGGAGGCTTGGAGCCCAAACTAAGCCTAAGCCTGTATATTGGTGCCCCAGGCCTCCCCCCACAGATTATTTTAACTTATTTAAACAATTGTTGCTGTTTACTTTTAAAATTAGACATGTAGGTGTATGACATTCCCAATATACCACCTTCGGGAATGTTATACACCTACATGGCTAATTTTAAAAGTAAACAGCCCAAAAATTCACAAGTTAAAGTGACGTGCTTGGTATACGTCATACGCATTAAGGACTTGTGCCATATAATTAAAATTTGTATATACTGAGAGAATTTGAGCTATTCCCGTGGAATAAGGGAAATCATTTTCTTTTAAGGGTTGAATTCGATATCTAGGTTTTTATATTTTACTTCTCAAAATAGTAGGCTCTGTTGATAGTGATGATTGATGTGAATCCCAACAAAGTATATCAACGTATACCATATTTTAATGGTATTTTGTAGCACCATGAGTGCGTGCACCTTCAAAGTGACCCAAGTGCACGCACTCAGCGTGATAACATCGCGCCAATAAATAACATCACGCACAAACACCAACTGGAAACACCAATAAAATACAGGTCAGTTAACAAGAGCTGGCACGATCAACACATTTAAACATTGCGCTTGTGTAGTGTCTGTGAATAAGGGCGTGGCGTGACGTCGTACTGCATACGCATCATAAAAAGTCTGCCCGTCTCTCTCGCGCGCGGCCTATCTTATGAGCGTGAAGGGGACAGTTATTGTTTTTCATATGCTACTGTTTATAAATACAGCGTGATGTTACAAGTCGGTAACGTGTGATCGGCGAGCGGCCAGCGTTCGGAACCGTACGATAATTATCGTGCACATACGATAATTTTGTGCGTACGTACGATGTACGATAGCATATTATTATCGTACGCAGATTATACGATAATTTTTATCATGATGCAAACATATTAAATTTTTAAACATACTGTATAGTGAAATTGCATAAGTGACAGCATTGTGAACGTGCCAGCTTTAGTTAACTGATCTATAACTTAGGTACACCAACTTTTTCTGTAGAGCTCGAAAAGTTGTTTATTAAGTTTTGTAAAAGAATGCAAGATAGTTGTTATAAAAGTTTCGTTGCTTGGCTATATATTCACGAGAATTACTTAGTTATAATTCTAATAAGTATAGAGCGTATTCAAAATTAGAAAGGCAAGAAGCAGGGTAGCTTTTTCATGCTATTTGTAAATGTTGTACACATACATCGAGTGCCTCCTTCAGTTTCGTCGGTCTCAAAGTTATGCGCGTATTATAAGACAGTAAAATTGAGGAAATGTAAATATAAAATCAATAAAAACAACTATAAAAGGACTATTATATTGTGAACTTTCTGAAAACATCATAATTTTTTTTTATTTTATTTCCCAACAAAAAATTACAGCTATGCAATAAAGACAATTTTAAAACTAATAAAATTAACTAGAAGCTATTAACAAGTTCTTACATAATATTAATTCAAAAATTAACTTATTAAGTACCTACCTTATTACTCAACTCTTGTTGAGTTGTGTAATAAGATGACTGTCATAACTGCTAAAATATCAACATCAAAATATTACGAAAATATAGTTATTCAATTTCACATATTTTACAAAACGTACTTTTGTTTGCAACGGTTCTAAACTACGTTCTAAAGGACTTCGAAGTCAGACTTTATATTTTCCCTTATAAGCGGGTAATTTTGTTAATAACTACGCACCGCAGAACGGCATAAGTGTTGCCAGTTGAGCGCGACTGATGGCCCTCAAGCCATGCACTCGACTCCGGGTTGGTACTTTTCTACTCGCTTTGTAAGATCCAGTGTTGCCAGTTGTGCCAACATAAGGAAAAACGCGGTAAATTGGCTGAAAAATGTGTGCTCTTAAGTGGCTTTATTTTCCAAGTGTGTTTTTCAAGTTGTTTTGTGAAATGGTACACGTAACTAGGGACGATTGATGGCAAGGAATTACCGCTCGGACTCTCTCAATACCAAAGGAGTTGTATATTTGTAACTTTTCATGATACGCGTTACCGGCGCATAAAATCTGCAATAATCTTGACCACTCGGTGAAATAGAAAACAAGCTTTCACACACACAAGCTTTCTTACATCAGTTTCTAGCGAGGCCGTGGTATATTAAGGGGCCGGGTGCCATCGAAATTCTCATACATACGCAATACCAAAATCATTTTCTCATACGAAAATATTTAACATGTTTGAGTTATTTTATCAGATTAAAATAGTAATTACCTAGGTTCCTGCACAAAAATTTACTATAAAATATTTAAACACAAAAAAATATTTTTTAGTCTTTAAATGTTTTGTAGTAAATTTACTACTTATTTTTATATTTTTTAGTATTTTACTATATTTTTTAGTGTTTAAATATTTTGTAGTAAATTTTTGTGCAGGAATCTAGGTAATTACTATTTTAAGCTGAAAAATAACTCAAACATATTAAATATTTTCGTATGAGAAAATGATTTTGGTATTACGTATGTATGAGAATTTCGATGGCACCCGGCCTCTTAAACCTTCAAAGTACTGTGGTCCATACGTGCCACAGTATATGGCACTTCCAATAAATCTATCACAAGCACGATGAAGTTAAGATATAAACTATAACCATATTTTTACAACAATACAATACGTGCCTATTTCCTATGACTTGTAGCATTTGTATTGTATATATTTGAAGCTTACTTAAAGGTTTGAGCAGCCTTTTTTTTAAATCTATGGACGCTTCACACCACGTCAATCTGGCCCCTTGCTAAGCACTGCCTGAATGACTTGTGTTACGGGTAGGTACCAGACAACGGAAATATATTTAATACTTTTATACTATACATATATTTCAGATTTTTATTACATGATACACAATATACAGGGTGCAATTAAACCTTCCTGACAAATTTTGATATATTGATCTTTGTGAAAAATAAAAATACACGTATTTTTTCTTTTATAATCACTCAGTACTAAAATGTTCAGAAATAGCTTCAGCAAGTTATCCTAAAAAACAATACAATTAATGGACACGATGCGCCGGCCGCGCGTGACGTGCCCCCGCGCGCGCATCTCATCCCGCGTCACCCCCGATCATTCCCCCGCGCCGCGATTGACCATTCTGCAACGATTTTAAATGGGATATTTTAATATGTCATTGAAAAAAAATAGCACCCAATTTTTTTTTTAGTTAAATGGACTCTCCTAATGATACCTAAGCCCTGGAAAAAATTTGGCAGGAAGGTTTAATTGCACCCTGTATTTAATATACATCCATGACCCAGGAACATTGAAAAACTTTTTTTTTGTTCCGTCGGCGGGATTTGAACCCGCGACCCCCGGCTTGAGCTGCCACACACTCTACCCATTGAGCCACAGAGGTCGTCATTACATTGAGTATTCGATGAGTGAGTGGGCTTTATATCCGGCGAACTTATCTTTCGATGACATTGCTCAGGAACGACGGGTTTTTAATAACAATGGAATAGGTTCGCGGCGGCAGGTGTAGTGAAATGTTCATGATATATGGCGGCAGAGGGCACGCGGCATGGTTCATGGGTTATAGGCCGGGAGGTAGCCGTAAATATAGAGATATTTAATGGTAAACGCTTCTCTACGAATAATTTAAAAATGCTTATTAGAACGTGAATAGAACTACTTGCAACTTGGATAGAAATAGACAATATTGATATAAACAATATTAAAAAACTAAAATCTAGTATTCAAAATAAATTATTCGTCTCCAAACTTATATTGCTGTTTGCAGCACGTATTTTGCAAATTTCTTGAATTCAGCTCACAGCTCACCTGTATAACTATAAAAAGATTAATAATTGATGTTAATCCAGTGGCACTCGCTATGCAAACGACATCCTCCCCCCTCCCCCTGGGGGTGTCCGGGATAAGATGGTGAGATAATCCGCATTATGCATTCGCCGGCTCCGGGCTCCACTGTTGTCCATAACGTCCGTGCAGTAATGGGGCGAATAAGTTATGTTTAACTTATTCGCCCCATTACTGCACGGACGTTATGGAAATTATAAATAAAAATTTCGTTACGGTATACTTAATTTGGAATAGGAAATGATTTGAATAGTACATGATATAAGTAGACTAAAGGTGATCGCACATTTGTCAGCAACGTACGCGCCGCACTAAATACTTCGTGTACGGCGCGTACGGTGCGGATTAATGTGTGAGGTTTCATAATATCATTGCATACAACGAAGTTTAAAATGCGGCGCGTACGACACGTGCAGTGCGTATGTTGCTGACAAAATATGTGCGATCACCAATAAATTCTTACTTTTATGTTTTTGTAGGTATCAAGATAAAATTGGTAAAATTAAGCGATAGATATTTTTATCGTCAAATAACATAGTATGTGTTAAAATACCAAAATATCATTATTAATTAGGCAAAAGTTATATGAGTTAGAAAACAACCCGTAAAACATATTATATTTTGTGTTTAATTTTCCGGATTGTTCAACATGATGTCCTACTAAACTAGAACAACAAGCGAATTCAGGATGTGGGCCGGCTCGAAAGTGGCCCCAGAACTGCGCCACTCTAACTCCGGAACTTGTAATTGCATCGCACGCTAATGCATAACTTGACAAACACTAAGCTTTGAAACTCGTTTAAAACGTCACTTAAGGGTCAATTCAGACCACAACGCGACGCGAAGATGCATTTCTAAATTTGTATGCATTTGACATCGATTTACAAGACTTCTCATGCTGAAGAAATTTGTCAATTCAGTACAAATTTAGAAATACATCTACGCTTCGTGTTGTGGTCTGAATTGACCCTAATGCATGACTTAACAATGACAGAGCCTAGGCTTTAATTATACTCCTTTAAAACGTCATTACAGTTCATACTGTATGGTACTTAAGATTCGTAAGAATAACGGTCGCACTCAGTGTAAATAAATGATTACTCAACTTTAATTTTACCCATCAATCCCCATTCCCTAAGCGGCAGCCGGCTGCCGCATAACAATTGAAAATCTATTGTGCTGCGATTCCCACGATGGAGACGATACTGAAGAATTTGATCGTCAATGTATGGAGCGTAAACTCTTTGTTATAATATAAAAGTTTAATAAAGAGTTTCAACCATAATTATTAAATCTCTCATAAGTCAGTTCAACAGTACGTAGTCTGCCAACCTGTTAAATACTGTAAGTGTAACGAAGAGAGCTACGCCAAAACTATGAAGAAAACAAGAACGAAAACGCATTTTGTCACTAACAAATCATAATACAGTATAAAAAGTTTAAATCTTCATAAGACGCGTTAATTATTCGTTCACCTCCTGGACTAGCCTACAACTTAATAAGGCGTGATTGATGTAACACGTAACACACGAGAACAACACGTGTTCGTTATTAAAATTAAATTCTTGTTACACCCAATTTGTTTTGCAAAGTATGCTGTCAACTTCTATTCAATCACGAAAAACCTTTTGGTGCCTGATTTAGGAGGTTTATATGAATAAATGTTTTTATTGATTCTTTTTCACGTGAAAGTAATTACCACTATCACCGGTTTACATTAACCTAGCAAAAAGAATCCGCCAGTAAAAATGCACGTGGTCACCAATTATAAATATCAGCAAACGGATAGCCAAAATTTAACAAACAAAATAAGGCCCATAATCCAAAGCAAGAATAAACTTTGTTATCTTTATCACTTTTTCTGGTAACCTTTGAAATGGAGTCTATTCATTTATTCTCGTATATAATGAGGTGAATTTTACCCAGAAACTCTCCTAATTACGACTGGTAAATCATAGTTAAAATGTTGAAAATATGCGGTTAGTTCGCAGAGATGCGTCAGCGTTTTTATTTAAGCCGTAACCAAACAGTCGTTAGAGCAGTTACAGCGACTATTCATTATACATACCGCCTGCGTGGCGCAAGTGAAGAGATTTATATTTATAATGATTTGTAAAAGATTTTACAAGCTTAAATGGATGGTAGATCCTTCGAACTTAAGCATAGATCTTTATAATGTTGCCTTTCGAAAGAGATATTCAGGTGTGAAAAAAATACGTATGGCACTTGGGGACTGCCGCGGTAAAGCTATCGTAATTATAATTCCCATACATCTAGATGTATGAGAATTATAATTGCAATAGCGACTATAGTCGCACCGGCACGCACACAAAAACGATGCCGAAGTCTGCCGAACTGAAACAACGTAAGGCGGCACTACGTCGCCGCACCGCTGCGCGCTGTGCCGGTCGGAAAAAACCTAACATCCCTGTGTTAGGTTTTTTGCGTTACGGAATTTCTTGATTCGATCGCCGCGCTCAAAGCCCGTGATTAAATCTATGTAATAGTTTAAAAATGCAAAACAAAACAACAAGCAAAACTTTCTATAACTTTGACTTCTCTATTTATGTGCATTTAATATGAATAATGATGCAGCATAGATAGTTTTATCAGTATGGGGTAAAATATGCAGCTGGATCATCGCTACGCTCATACATCACACCACGACGCGGCACCAAAGGGAGCAAACACCAACTTGGAGTGGTCCAATTAATTTTGCATCGATTCATCACAAGTTGCCGCTGTCAGAGCACGCCGGTATAAAACGCAGCTCCGGCTCCCCGCGGATGCGGATTAATTCATTGTTCTCCATTATTTGTATGAAATACATCACACATATTATGTATGGTAGGTTGACAGCTGTATGATAATACATGCGGAATGTAAATATGTAATGCAAAATAAATCGGACTTTTGGACTGGAAATTGGATTGGAAAGACTTCAAAAACAGACTAACATTATATATATTTTTTTTATTAAATAAGGGGGCAATCGAGCAAACGGGTCACCTGATGGTAAGCAACTACCGTCGCCCATAGACACTCGCAACATCAGAAGAGCTGCAGGTGCGTTGCCGGCCTTTTAAGAGGGAATACGCTCTTTTCTTGAAGGTTTGCAGGTCGTATAGGTCCGTGACAGTTCGCTCCAGAGTTTTACAGTGCGCGGCAGAAAGTTACGCGAAAAACGCACTGTGGAAGACTGCCACTCATCAAGGTGATGAGGATGGTATGTTTTTCGCGTGGGACGATGGCGAAAAGTTGCAGGTGGTATGATTCCGAACAATTCCTCAGAGCACTTCCCGTGATACAACCGATAGAGGATGCAGAGTGAAGCTACATCTCAGCGTAATTCCAAGGGGTCGAAGCTGTTTGAAACACTATGGCGGTCAACAATTCGAGCGGCCCTTCGTTGGATACGATCCAGAGGGAGCAGTTGGTATTTTGGCGCCCCTGCCCAGAGATGAGAACAATATTCCATATGAGGCCGAACCTGCGCCTTGTAGAGTTGTAGGCGTTGGTCCGGACTGAAGTACTGTCTCGCTCTGTTAAGAACACCAAGCTTCTTCGAGGCTAATTTGGCCTTACCCTCTAGATGATATCGGAACTGGACTTCGCTCGATATGTTGACGCCAAGTATCTCAATGCTAGGGGAGATGGTTAAAGATGTGCCCTCGAAACGAGGATATACGACCATTGGTGACTTTTTAGTGGTGAACGCGCAGACTTGTGTCTTGGCGGGGTTGAATTGGGCCAAGTTACGTCTACCCCATTCAGAGACCTTCTCCAATGAATTCTCCACCTTAGTTCGTTCGTTTCGACTCTCAGTGACATTTTGCCGTGAAATATTAGGGGAGCCGGTATATACAGCATCACCTGTACTGTCATCCGCATAGCAATGAATGCCACTGGTCTGCAAGATGTCATTGATATGCAGTAAGAATAGAGTAGGCGATAGCACACAGCCCTGAGGGACACCAGCATCAACAGACTGAGTTTCCGAGCATTCGCCTCGAATAACATGGATTCTGTGGCCAAATATGTATTTTAGACTTCAGAAAGTCCACACATAAGGGCGATAGAAATGATCTAACTGGTGGTAAAGTGGATTTTATAAAATTTTATATTTCTTCATTTGAAGAAACAAGTTCATTACAAATCATTTACGACGGATTGCAAAAGGATCTAATAATAATGTGGCTACAGACCAAACCTCTTCACATCAGATTAACGTTATTTAGCAAAAATCATCGTAAAGTTTAAAATTTCATCGACAGTAATATAACTCGAAATTCTATATTATAGATATCCACGTGTAAACTATACATTATACAATACGACTAAGAACAAGATTAATATAAGTTTAGCCTTAAAGATGTGTAATGAGTAAGTACAAGCTCCTAATAAAGTGTCGTAGACTTAAACTGGATTATCGCGGTTACAAGTATACCAACTACCACAATGTTTGCTGCGTAATTCCGTCTTTTAATTATCTTGTTATAAGTTCGCATTAATCTGCCTTGAACCTACCACTTTACAACAGACTTTACCTATAAAAATACTAATATGTTTTACACAGCAACTAGCAGCCAAACCTTGATTGGCTGCAATTTTTCTTAGTAAGTGGGTTAAGTTTAAACTACAAACTGCCGCACTCGGTGATGAATATTAAATAGTTAAGTTTGTAAATAAATGAAAGCTTAGCTCCAGATGTTCAATTTAATTCTTTATGAAATCATCATCATCATATCAGCCTATATTCGTCCACTGCCGTACATTAAGTTTATTCATCATTAAACGTCTCTGAGTGCAGCAGTAACATATTTACAACATATTATTTAAGAGCGACCGCAGACTTACAATTTCAAGTTGGGCAACTAAATCGCATAGTATACCAATGGCTATAGCGACTTATGAGAGCTCGCACATTTCTCCAACTAAATTGTACAACTAAATAATTGGACACCAATCGTATGAGAACCGCGATTCCTTTCCGATTACCTACAATTCAAAAGTTGTCCAATTAAATTGTGATACTACGCAATTGCACGATGGTCGGCCAACTTGAAATTGTATATCTGCGGTGACCCTTAACCTCTAACAAAATCATTTCATTTTACAGCAGCATACAATAGACCTATACATTTTTTTTATGAAATAAGGGGGCAAACGAGCAAACGGGTCACCTGATGGAAAGCAACTTCCGTCGCCCATGGACACTCGCAGCATCAGAAGAGCTGCAGGTGCGTTGCTGGCCTTTTAAGAGGGAATAGGGTAATAAGGGAGGGTAGGGAAGGGAATAGGGTAGCCGGTAGGGGATTGGGCCTCCGGTAAACTCACTCACTCGGCGAAACACAGCGCAAGCGCCGTTTCACGCCGGTTTTCTGTGAGAACATGGTATTTCTTCGGTCGAGCCAGCCCATTCGTGCCGAAGCATGGCTCTCCCACGTAACTTAAGGGCTTCTTCTTCTTCTTCTTTTTTAATAATGGCTCCTTTGTGAGTCGCCAGTATCAGAGTGTTTTGAGCACACTGACATAGATGCGCCGTAAACGCTAAAGACATTTCTCCGAGACGGCCATTAAAGTTCCCCGTATAACTGACCTTAGAATGTTTAATTTAAATTTAGAATATAGCAGTAAAAGGGTCGCACATACCGGGGCCGGACATTACGGGAATCGGACCGGGTCGCACAGACCCGACTGACCCGACATTATCTAGGATCACTGGATATGAGATTTTAGGTAATGAGTTGTAATAGATCCTGTGAGGCCATCTATGGAACTAATAAATGCTATTGCGAGTTAACGCAAAAGCTTCTT
Organism: Lysandra bellargus; assembly: GCA_905333045.1. Classification (NCBI taxonomy): domain Eukaryota; kingdom Metazoa; phylum Arthropoda; class Insecta; order Lepidoptera; family Lycaenidae; genus Lysandra; species Lysandra bellargus. Next base: position 7,323,833 of record HG995331.1, on the reverse strand, counting down.
AATTTCATACATAAAATTGTGGTGTATTTGTTACCTAAGTCCTCCAAAAATACTAGACCGAGTATATTAAGTAATTTAAGTATGCTTATCCTTAAGGTCTGAATATTATCTTTAAAAAATCCACAGGCGAACCTGTGGATATTTTTTTCATACTGGAAATAACGTTGAACGTAACGTTCGTTAAATAACTTGAACCCTTACCCTTGTTTTTCCATAACAAATAACTCATAAGGACCCCGTCATCGCACTCTGACAATGCCAAAAGCACAATAGACATAACTACCAGTAGTTCGACTGCAAAGAAACGGACAGGTTTCACTAGGATTATGAACGGAATGTGCCTCGCGCTGGCTGATATAATTTATTTTTAAATATTTAAAATAAAGATTTCAAAATTGGATTCTGACAATTTTAATCGCGTGTGCCAAATCACAAACAACAATACCACAATAGACATAACTACCAGTAGTTCGACTGCAAAGAAACGGACCGGTTTCAATATCTGTCAAATTCGTCGGGTTTCACTAGGATTATGAACGGAATGTGCCTCGCGCTGGCTGATATAATTTATTTTTAAATATTTAAAATAAAGATTTCGAAATTGGATTCTGACAATTTTAATCACATGTGCCAAAACACAAACAACAATACGACCAAAGAGGAACACGTCCAGCGAATATGTCAAAGTTTTAAATTCGTTGGTAACAAGTCAACAACCCTAGCGACGATTTTCGTCATAATACGTCAAATTTAAAAATTTCAACATCAGTTCAAGTCGGTATACTCTATAATTCTGTCTACTCTGACAATACGACCAAAGAGGAACACGTGCAGCGAATATATGTCATAGTTTTAAATTCGTAGGTAACAAGTTAACAACCCTAGCGACGATTTTCAACTGATGTTGAAATTTTAAAAATTTCAACATCAGTTCTAAGTCGACATACTCTATAATTCTGTCTACTCTGCCAAAAGGGTCATTTTAAAAAAAAGTTATTATACGTACAGTTGTATCGTATGATAACTCCAACAGTATCCATAATATTAAGCGGTTTAAATCATAATAATATATTTCCCGAGTATAAATATGAAAGCGCTCGTAATTTATGTTGTTTCTGTGTTTCCCTGGGAATAGTGCTACCTCTACTCTAATCGACCAGCTACATCCACCGCGTCTAGTTTTTATTTTCAGAACCCCAGGAGAAAAAGTTGACTATTCTTGAATTTTTTCCTAAACTGTTGTTTATTGTCATCATTTTTATAACATAGCTGCGCTGGACATACATTCTTTTTATTTGTTTATATAATTATGCTCAACCAATCATTTCGTGAAGAGTGAAAACTGCACTCAAATATTGTGCATTTGTAGCTGGATGATTATAATTAAAATTTAATATAAGTAAACTACGAAGGGTACTTATAATATTTTAAATTGAAATATACAAGGTGTTAGGTTTAACACCGTTATCCTTAAAACCACCAAATGAGCCCGTCAAAATGAACAACTTTTTCTATGAGAACAATGAACAATGCTGGGAACTCAAAAATCCCTCTTCATACCCATACTGATTGCCGATCCGGTTTGATGATTTTAAGGATAACGGTATTAATCCTAACAACCTATATGGAGAAAATCAACATGAAAAATATTTACAACTATCCACATAATAAATAGCTATGCTTTATGTCGGTTATTTTTTAAGTTAACTCAAGAAAGAATTCATCTTGTTATTTTAAAGGAATTACTTAGCCGAGGAGAGTTTTTCAGTCGGCACTGATTCTGGCACATGTCCCGGGTATTTCAAACAAATTCAATAATTCTATAAGTTTTATTGAATCCCGTGTAATTCTGCGACGAAATATTGGATGATGTAGATACGAGCCCCCGGGCTCAGGGCTGTCACCACTCAACTTATAGTTGTGCAAAAATTCGATAATATCACGGCAACCTTTCATTGTTCCGACGTACAAAACTATCCTTTGTTGATTCTTCCTTCGATCGTGGAAAAACGAGACACAATAGCCTTTCTATTGTTATCGCGGTCGCAGGCGCCGGTTGGCAGCGGACGACATGAAGCAACCGCTGCAGACGACGTGTCTTCGCGTCACTATTGGTTTGTACGACGTATTTCTATGAAGTATGAAATACCCTGCGCAGCTAGCGACACTTATCTTCCCTTCTATTATATATAAAACTCAAAGGCGACTGACTGACATGGTGATCTATCAACGCACAGCCCAAACCACTGGACGGATCGGGCTAAAATTTGGCATGCATGTAGACGTTATGACGTAGGCATCCGCTAAGAAAGGATTTTGATAAATTCCAACCCCAAGGGGTTAAAATAGGGGATGAAAGTTTGTATATAATAATCACTTCTTAACGCGAGCGAAGCCGCGGGTAAAAGCTCGTATTTTATAGAAATACATAGAAACTAGTAGTGTCGCCCAACTTCATGTAGCCGGCTTCCAACTTGTACCTTAAGGCGCTATATTGAAAAAACTGTCCTTTTTGACGTAATACTATAGGACCCTCAGAAATGTTACAAATCTAGTAATGAGATATACATATCTTCATAGCCTTATCTAGGTTTGAGAAGAACTAGAAACACGATTAATGTATTTTGCCTCGATACATTAATTTTCGAAATGACCTCTTAAAAATACGAAATTTGAAGATTATTATTTTTAAACAAAAATAGATGTATTGTAGGAAATTAGTCTAATTGATAGACACCTTTGCAACTCAAAATCGTATAGAAGCATTTTGCTTAAATGCTCCTAGTTATTTTTAAAATGATTATAATGACGTTTTTTCGCATGTTTTCCGAGCGAGCCGATAGCTTCTGGCCGCAACGTATTCACGGCTTTATTGTCATACAAATTAAGTATAAAATTGCCCTTGCGGTAAAATTACTTTCGATTACCTTACATCCGAATCCAAAATATAAAGGTGAACGCAGATTTGGCCGCACCGCACGCACCGCAGTCGCCGCACGAATCGCTTTTGTTATTTACCTCGCACACCTGTCCGCACCGCAGTCGCCGCAGTCGCCGCAGTCATACCCGTCGCCGCACGCATCGCAATTCGCAATGGATTTTCGTTCATTCGGAGTGGGCGTGTATTGCAGTATGGCTCTTGACGAACAATTCCTTACTCTATGGGTATGGCCGACCGTTGAATGCGAATGACGACATCAGCACCACACGCGCCGCAGCGTTCGACGCGGGCGGGCCGGGATTGGTGACGTCATCGGCTGCGGCTCGGGGAGTTCAGGTGAATTTGATTGATTGATTTGGCCGCACCGCACGCACCGCAGTCGCCGCATTCGGAATTCTTTATATGATGTTATAGGCAAGCTCGCATACCTACCTACCCGCGCCGCAGTCTTCGCAACTTCATAATAATATGAAGAATTGCGAATGCGGCGACTGCGGTGCGTGCGGTGCGGCCAAATCTGCGTTCACCTTTCGGGCGCTTCAGGTACTGCGTCGACTGCGGCGCGGGTAGGTGCGGGTAGGTATGCGAGCTTGCCTATAACTTCATATAAAGAATTGCGAATGCGGCGACTGCGGTGCGTGCGGTGCGGCCAAATCTGCGTTCACCCTAAAGTAACTAACAGATAGACACTTTTTACAGGCAGACATACTTTGGCATTTATAGTATGATTGATAATAATTTTTACCAATGCAGATGATGTGTAGAAATACGGATTGTACTAAAATGGATGCCCGGTTTATGAAGTTTTATGACTGGAGTTTATCTTTTCATTAGCGTTAACTGGTTGACGTTTGTGGCCAACCAAATGTGCTAGTGAACAGTGTTCTTAGCTCTGCTGTACTCTACCATACTTCTGAAATAAAAAAACGCATCGATGGCCTAGATTACACGGCCAATATTATCACGATTCTAGTATCGCGGGATTCACAAATAGTACTGCGATACTGCGATTCGGCCTATTACACCATCAATATTATCACGGAATCGTGATAATATTGATGCGTCTAATCTGCGCCATAGACATGGCGTGTGATATGACAAAATCATTTTTATATAGCTACTACACAATACAATAATTAGTAATTACATACTACTTACAGTAATAAATACTTTATGACGATTAATACAAAATAGAGAAATTAATAATTCCATGGCTGAATTCTGCGGGCATCGAAGTAAATAAATTCTACGCGTCCGTCAACTGAGCGAACATAATAATTATTCATGGCTGTATATCGAATGTGTATCGATAGTTGTATCAACAAGCTGTGTGCGCGTGATCCAGCACGTTCGCTGCAACTGAGCTAACAAGCTTAAATGTCATGTGATCTACACGTGGCAAACTTATCAAAGTAAATTAATCTCAAGGTTAGGCAGGCCCTCTTCAAGTTAGGATATTTTTGATAGCTATGATTGTGCACAATTGTAAACAATTTGGCACTCTGTAGACAGCTACAGAGCGCTAAACTGATGACGATCGTGGGCAGTTATAGATAAATATTATGCATCTCTAGATGTTCGGCAGTTGCCTTTCTATTTTGCCGTAATTTTTTCGCACTATGCAATTATAGTATCGAACTTTTGAAGGTCGTATCGTACTTTTATTTGGATATTAATTAAAATAATTTTATGTACAAGGTGACAGCCCTACGCGAGCGCCTGCAGCGTTCGTCACTCCACGATCTATGCCGATGCCGTATGCAAAGAGTTTTAAAATGATGTCTATTCTGCACGGAAAATGTGTGATATCATCAATATCATTTTCATACGTTTAAATATTTAAGTAATAATTAATAACTTCTAGTTACTTTTGCATTTTAATGGTATTTTTGTTACAGGCCGACAAGGACGGTTTTCTCTTGCATGACGCTGTCATGGTAACCAATTCCCAACGATATTCCATAATTCTGCCAAGTGCTAAGTGCAAATAGCGGCGCGGTCGTAATAAAAACGGCAAATACAATGATAGTTTGTATGGCGCTATGTAACCGTCAGGTCTATCGTGTCAGACAGACATAATACTACTATATCGTGACATGTGGAAGCTATTTCGTGACATATGACAGCCATGAGCGTAGAGATCAACTACGATAACATGGCGCGCCCCTCCAAAATTCAAAACGTTTGAAGTGCGTTGTCAAAACATTTGAAGTGTGTTGTCTTGCGCGGTAGGCTAGTTATGATTAGTTGACCAACAAATCTTGGTAATAAGGACATTAACTGAAATATTACGTGTACTGTGATTGGTTAAATATTTACTACATACAAAATCTTTCATAAAGATGTAATTACACACATTGAAACAGTCATTTGGGGGGGCGCGCCAAGTTATCGTAGTTGATCTCTACCCAGGTAGGGCAGGGGTCCTGGCAAGTCGGAATTAAAAACGTGTTGCTTTAATCAAAATGAAGTGTTGGAAACAAAATATATTTTCAGTCAGATTAATAAAAAGCAATTTTCATGACTTTTTATTTCAATATTCCAGACAGACCATCTTCTCGAAAGAGGTATGCTGCCGCCGACTCCCCCGCTAAAATCCTGGGTACGCCCATTATGAGCAGCCGCAGGCGCAGCTGTTTGACACGATAGACCTGACGGCTACATAGCGCCTCAGTCGCCGCTTAGACGGTCAAATTTTTATCAATCTGATCCATCTATCTGATTGACGGAATATTGATGGTTATAAAAAGTTCGTATTAAAAATACGATCGATCCAACAATCCGTGGGTTAGACGATCAAGTTTTCGTCAATCTTTACCAGATTGATGGATCAGATTGATGAAAATTTGACCGTGTAACCGGCGACATACAAATTACAACCCTTATTGCTTGTTATCTCGTGGTGCAGCGGCCCTGCCGCTCTTTCCCGCGAACGCATATAAATTGAGCCTCAACATGCTTGTACGATTTTAAAACAAACAAATGAATGTCAATATTTCTATATAAATTTACTAAGTATTCCCTAAACTGCCACAGCATAATGAGATGCTTATTTTTACTTCAGTCGAGCTGAAAATATTATGTAAATATGAGAGTACCTCCCCGAACACGGTACAGCGGCCCGGGACCTCGCTACAAAGGAAAACATTTGCTATTCTCTGTGCACGAAGGCTGCAAATCCCCCGGCTCGCGAGGTGTCGAGATTTTCCGTCATTGTACTATTTATTAATGCATGTAATGCAGTTTTTAAGTGATTAAGGAATGAGAGTGATGTCGTCAGTGTGCGCTGGCGTTCACTTGATAATTTGTTGTACTAAAAGTAATGGAGAAGAATAGGATATTTGATGCTAGAGTGCAGCACCAGCATAGACAGTAAACAAAAAATTTTGTACGACGTTTGACAACGTTTCTGTCAATATTATGATATGCGCAACATGATTATTTACTGTATGTGCTAGTAGCGCCCTCTGCTCCGACCTTGCGTAACATAAAACATTGTTCTATTTCACTGTAATGACATTAAATGACAATTGTATAAAAATACTAGTTGTCCCGGCAAACGTTGCTTTGCCATAATATATTTGCCATATTATTTTATTGAAGTGACTAAATAAGTATGTCACCATGGCAACGTCGATCGCTATCCCGTCGCACAAACGTTGTAATAATTTACTAAGTATTATTTATTCAACAAATGCACTTATTAATATAATATAAAGTACCGAGTAGCCGATTCTCAGACCTACTGAATATGCATATAAAATTTGGTAAAAATCAGTAAAGCCGTTTCGGAGGAGTTCGTGGACTAACATTGTGACACGAGAATTGTATATATAAGATTATTCCAGTTTTATTCAATAATGTTGCGAATACCATGTTGTCAATTGTTATTTGTACTATTATTTCAGTGAAATTTTCATGAAATTCTCAATACTTAATTTACAAAATATTTATCTTGATGCTTGCTTTTGCTTGCGACTTTGCTTGCCTGAAAGAAAAGTAGTATTTGATCATCTTATAGGGGTGGAATTTGAAGGCACCTTTGTTAGTCTAGAACTTCATCATAATATAAGAGACGTATGTACGATAATAATAATTAATTAGTGGTTGGCGTCTGCATGGATCTATCCCTTAATCTGCTTTGCTTTTTATTTATAAAAAAATAACACACCCAAAAATGTTTGATCACAGAGTTCTGCAGTTTCATATATTATGCTATGATGAAATTGCATTGCGAAGTGGACATTTCCAGAGAATTTTGTGACCCTGTGACCTAAATTAAACAATATTTAATACACTGCAGACAAAGGGGACAACGGGCTCTGTCGCTACATAATAGCATTAGTGTGCTCTGGCTCAATTAAGTTTGACGACGAAAGATAAAATTCAGCGCTCAAAGACCTGGACCACAGTATAAATTTCATATAGTAGAGTGATTCTGCAGTAAGTTTCTCTAGCAAAAATAAAATGATAACAATGTGATTCGCTAGAAAACTGAATCTATTGATATTGTTCATTGAATTGCACGCTGAAGTGGAAGAGGCGAGCAAAGTGATATTATTACTAGTTGGATGTCGGAAAGACGGAAAGGAGATGAAGTAAGAGGGTAAATGACGCGTTATACTATCACCCTATTATATTATTGTTACGTCCGTCGCCACAATGCAGCTGTTATATAAACTTTATTAAGTATAGCAGTCCGTTCCAACGACGCAACGTACAACAACCGCCACGCACCGGAGGAGTATGCCAGCCCGTGTGTGCGTGAGCTGATTCTGTCCGTGTTCTACTGTATACAGTTTTACTGTAATCTAGACAGTGGACCTTCTACAGACCTTGCCACAAACTAATAAAAAACAGATACTGAATTAAATATTACTTTATTTTGGAGCTCTACAAGGGGCATTACCCTCCAGATTTAGTTTAACTTTAATATTTAAAATTTCTGTACCGACTCCCGAGAGAAATTTAATTCAATTCCAGAGAATTCCAATGATATATTTTTAAGTACTAAATGAATAATATGTGGTAGATAAAATATTATTCAACGAATAATCTCTCTCTTCAATTTTTACTAATTTTGTTGAATGTGAATCCTGAAAATTATGTTTTTGACTGTTTATATCTGTTATTGATTTTAAAGCAAAATATTTATAAAATAGTAGTTGATGTCGTTGATGCCCAGAAATTCGTGTTACACGTTGGAACAGAACAAGTTTTCGGGATAAAAAGTATCAATATGTCCTTTCCCGGTACTCAAAGTATCCCCATATCAAAAAACAAAATTGGTTCAGAAGTTTGGGCGTGAAGAGGTAACAAACAAACAAACAGACTCATTTTCGCATTTATAATATTATATTATGGATCATAACATTTGCCTTAAAAAAATTATTTAGTCTATTGCACCAAAATAATGAGGTCAGTAAAAACACAAACAATTCGTAATACTACACGTTTAAACGCCAATAACGTTAAAATACCAATTAGTGAAAACAAAACACCGCCGCCGTTCTCCTGAAACAGATGTGACCAACCTTTTTGCGATTTCATGTAGATAAACGTTTTTTTAATTTTGTTGGTGACATCTGAATTATCTTTTTGGAGTGCCGAGTGATGCTACAGGTAATGATTCCTACATTCGTTTAAATTAAACGTTAAACGTATTCAGATTTTTGCATTCTACGCGACGAATTATAATAAGTGTTCGGTTGAATAAGGCCAAGAGTGTTATAATTAAAAACATACCAGTGACAAGTTAAGATGACAGTAAGTTAAGTCTAAAAATTGTAAGTCAAAAGGTTTGGCTCATATTGGCAAGATGTAAAATTATTAGTAAAATAAAGTCATGTGAGATAAACAAAGAAGTTGTGTTATTTGAAGATTAGACAACAAAAATCCAGAAGACCAAAAGAGTGTTGATCAATAAGATTATAATAATTTATGTACAAGCTTCTGACTATGTCAATAATTTACTTTATACTTTGAATATATTCTCAACTTTAAATACGATGCCTTCGTAATGTATATCTCAGTACACGCCTTCGCTTAAACATTATTATTACAAGTATATTTTAATAAAAATACATTTTTCACAAAAGGTAGCGCACCCCTGCCATTAAATAACGATACGATCAAAGGTATATTAAACGTCAGAATAAATTGGCTCGCGCAATAATATCTGTAGGCTTAATATTGAGAATAATAACTGCACTCGCCGGCGCTAATGTAAGGCAATAAACGCTTTGATGTTGCCGCGGTATGAAGGTGTGTGCAACCTTTTTAACCGACTTCAAAAAAATATGGAAGTCATCAATGACCTGTATCACCTGTATGTATGTAATATTTGCAAAAAGCTGCTCAGTTTTCGTGTCAGTCTATATCAGCGGCTGAACAAATTTGCCAAATTTTGAAAGTGTATGTATGAACGTATGTTTTTATGTTAGTGTTCGCATAATATCTCCATGAACTATTAATTCTGGCCGACTGATGTGGTTTACCGAAGGTTCCGGGGAAGACTCCGGAATGAAGCGCGCGTCACGTCGCCGTTAATTCGTGATAAAGTATAGTTATTAAGATTATAATTGATATGTATGTTAGACATTAAGGTATATATTGTATGGGCCTACGTAGCCTGATTTAAATAAATAAATATAATTATTATTTTTAACAAAAAATTAAAACCGACTTCCAAGGTAAAAACAATAATAACATTAATATGAACTAAAAAGTATTAAATAATTTTTACTATCTAATAGTGCCTTTTTCCGAATTCGGCTAAGCCTCAACTATTTCTGTACTCAATCTTCATAATTTTGAAGTCGGTGCCAGTTCCAAAAGTTTCAAATATTCTGTCAGAGGACTGAAGATTCAGCTATCTGGTACCGACTTCAAAATTATGAAGATTGAGTACAGAAATAGTTGAGGTTTAGCCGAATTCGGAAAAAGGCACTATTAGATAGTAAAAATTATTTAATACTTTTTAGTTCATATTAATGTTATTATTGTTTTTACCTTGGAAGTCGGTTTTAATTTTTTGTTAAAAATAATAATTACCTTGGTCGTCGGTTTTAATTTTTTTGTTAAAAATAATAATTTCACTCTCTTTAGCTATCCTACAAAATAAGGCTTTATGTGTAAATAACCAATACGAATGTTACCTATTCACACTATGTTACTGTAAACGGAATTGTGGTAAATGCTTGCATCTAAGCGATGCTGTAATTTCCAAACTTTTATCTTTAAAGGTTCAGGAGTTCTGTTCAGTGCCTTTGGACCAACAGACACCTTCATATGAAATTTCTCTTATTCGTAACGTACGTTTAAGTTTCTAGAAACAACATTTTAACCACTATGAGTGTTTTGATAGATTTCAAGGATTTCCCTCGATTGCTCATAGATCCCATCATCAGCTCACCACTTTCGTAATTGTTATACAAATTTACTATCTACCCTACACAAAAACACAAGAATTTTGAAAATCGGTCTACAAACAGCGAAATAATCATCAAAAACATCTGCTTCGATGCAAAATATCACGAAAAGTACCAATAATTTGGTCATAATTTGATAACTCATGGTATAATTATGGTTGTGATGATGATCATCAATCAAATTGATGTGTTGGCTTATGCTTTCAGTTGTATAAGTGAGTCCCCTCGATTCCTCATGGATTCCATCATCAGATCACCACTTTTGTAAACATGGTACCAAATTCGGATTCAACCCTGTACAACAACAAAAAAATCATGAAAATCGGTCCACAGACGGCGAAGTTATGGTTGAACATACAAAAAAAATATATATACAGACGAACATATAACCTCCTCCTTTTTGGAAGTCGGTTAAAAAAATTCGATTTAATTTATTTCTTTTTGTTGTGCAGTGTAATAATTGTTCTACTTAGGGAATACTGCAAGTGTCATCAAAATTGGTTCAATAGTCATTCACGTAAACTCATTTACATAGAATTTTGAAGTCTGTTTTTTTATATTATTCTGGAAATAAAAAGTGAGACTAACTTATAATAATAGACTCAAACGAAACCCTTGAAAAAGCTTTATCACGTCGATCTCAATATGCAAAGTTATATTTATCTTAAGTTTTTCGTCAAGTCAGAATATAAAGTATTATAAAGTTCCCGGTGCCTTCACTTGAAAAACTAATATAAGTTAGCCGATCAGCCGTTTAAATATCGAAGTTCGGTACCGTTATTATGTAAATATTGAGACACACTCTTTCCGAGTTCCCGACTCTCGACAATCGATATGAGTTCGACAAGTATTGATTTCGTTGAATAAATAATGTCCAAGTTGTATAAGTTAAGAGTTTAGGACTTTATGTCCATAAATCTAAGGGAAATGCCTGTACCATCAGAAATATTTAATATACTATGATAGCTTTTCTCAAAGTCAGCTTCGCGGAGCCCCGGGGCTCTGCAAAGGCCTAGTAGAAGCTCCGCGAGCGATACATACATTATTCTTAGAAATGTCATCACACACCAGCATGGAGACAAAACATTCAAAGACAAAACATTCTTTTTTGGAAGGTCCGTCAAAAACTTCACTTCTCAAAAGGTTTTCGCCACCAAAAGAAATTGAGAACCGCTAGGCTATGGTACAGGCACGTCTTGATAGCTAGGGCCCATCCAGTCAGCCCTACTAGACAAGTGGCAAGCGATAATATCGTAAACGCCAACAAAATGTGTGCGATTTGACATAAGTCATCGCTTCGCTAGCGAATACTAATGTCAAATTCATTTTGTTGGCGTTTACGATAATCGCTTGCCACTTGTCTAGACTCTAGGCAGTCTGGTCGGCTTGAGATCAGTCCGGCCGGATTCGATCGCCATAATATAGACCCCTAAGGGCCCCCGCGCATTAGGCGACCAGATCGTGCGGCCAGGTCGCTGCGACCACCCCGCGTACTTTGCGGCCACGTCTGCGACCACACTCGTATGAGTAGTGATTTGATGAGTAAACTTTGACAATAATTTTGTTTTCTGTATACAAAAAACGTGTGGCCGCGGCGACCAGTGCGCGCACACTGAGTAATTTCATACAAATTCCCGTATCTCGTTGGCCGCGGCGGCCAAGTGGCCGCATGTGTGTCGCGATGTTTTTCGTTGGCCGTGCGACCAGAGCGTGACAGCTGGCCGCTGGTCGCGTAATGCGCGTGTGAGGTACGACCCACTTTACTCAAAATATAGATGAATATAAATGACTATTATTTCAATAATAGTCATAAATAACATGATGTATAATGGTAACAATGGTTTTGTTTTATTTTTTTGTTATTTAACTTGAAATTCTTATGAGAAGTTCATATTTCAATAATTCATGTGAGTTGAACTAATTATTATTAATAATTAATTCATGATATTTGGACAACAAATATAATATTATAACATTATTTTTGAACACGTCAATTAATCTTTAAACAGACAATAATTATTGTTGTTTCCGGTTATGATACTTTTGTTACAAAAGATAGTACAGTTAATAAATTAATATAAAAGTGTTATAATTAAATACTTGATGTATAATGATTTTCAGGATGATTGTAACTATGAATCATTGTATTTATGATATTAGATGCAAATCTTGGTAGTCAGACGTGGGGCGAAGTGATGATGGCGGTGGGGTTGTTTTTGATATGGCTGTATTTAAGGCGGGCTGTCTGATGGAAGGGACTCACTCACTCTCTCTCTCTCTTGTCGTAAGCCGTCACTCTGCCTCCTGTCAATGTGAATTGGCTCTGAGTACTTCGAACAAAGATCGTTATAAGATAAGTATTTATTTGGTTAAAACGCTTCTTGGCCTTTTGTGTAATATCAGTTCTTTCAGCTTAATAATTGGAAATGAAGAAAAGCTGAGTGAATAATAATTGTATTACGTATTTACGATACGTATAAACTACGTTTTATTTATTGGTGTTTATGATTTATACAATACTCTTATTTAGCAAGCCCAAGCCATTTCTGACACGCGCACCTACATAATATATCGTAGAAGAATTAGTTGGCCGCAGCGACCTGGCCGCGCGACCTGGCCGCCTAATGCGCGGGGGGTCTAAGAAGAAGATAATAATTATATTATGTATGACTGAGAATTGAGATGACGCCTGCAACTCTGTTGGGCCCCCGGGACTCAAAGTATCTATACCCAGCAAAATCTGTTTGTGTGTGAAGAGGTAACAGGCAGACACACTTTCACATATTTTATAAAATTAATATGGATAATATGTTATATTATCTAACCTGTATCGCATATATTGTTCGCTAATTAGTTCCCCAAATTGTGATATTCATCGAACAATATCGCTCCTTTGACATAGATGATAATATTCACAAACACGGTTTTCCTAATAGAGTAGGTCAATAAAATAATTATTAGGTTCCAGCTCAACTAGGCTTAATACAACGACATACTATTATTATAATAAGCTATTTTAAAAACGGTTGGATCCATGCTTCGGTATGTACGGGTCGGTCAATTAAAATACCAACTATTAGCACCAGAGTACGCTTGCAACCCTAGTAGCAGTAACACGCGTTCAGAGCATTTAATTCGATTGATCATATTTTTTCTCGAGTTTAAGTAAAAATGTTTCATTGTGCTAGTTGCCGTGAACAACATACTGACGGTCCGGTGTGCAGTGTCTGTAAAAACCAATTTGACTTTTCATGTTCTGGAATAACTGAGATTGGATACCGTAAACTTGGTGATAGAAAAAGCAATTGGCGCTGTCCTCGCTGTAAATCGTGTCTCTCGCCAACCCCAGTGCCATCCTCGCCCCAGGCTAGTCAACTGGATAAAATGCAAGACCAATTAAACAGTATCATGCTTCAGCTGAAACCGCTAGCGCACCTGATAGAAGATGTAAAATATATCCGAGACGAGCTAAATAACCTAAAAGACTCGCAAGAAATGGTTCATCATCTTGTCACGACGCTCTCAGATAAAGTCGACAAGTTGGAGACCAGAGTGGTAAAGATGGAAAAGGTTGCACAGGATGTACCGAATCTGCAAGCTGATATATCAAAAATCTACGAAGAGCTCGAAATTAGGGAGCAATGGTCCCGTGCCAACAATATCGAGATAAGAGGTATACCCCAAAAAGCTAACGAAAACCTTCTGGATATTGCTAAAAACATAGGTAACCTCTGCAATTACCCTATAAAGAAAGAAGAGATTAACTATATAGCTCGAATACCAACTCGCCTACCTAACAGAGATAAGTCGATAATAATAGTGTTCCATAACAGATATGTGAAGGAGGAACTTGTCGCATTGTCCAGAAAATCAGATAAACTGATTTTATCTAATCTTGGCTACAATTCAGCAGAAAAATTTTACGTGAATGACCACCTCACGCAACGGAATAAATCCCTTCTGTCCAAAGCAAAGTCACTGGCCAAGGATAAAAAGTTTAAATACATCTGGGTTAAGCATGGCAAGATAATGGCCAGGAAGTCCGATACATCTCAAGTATTCGTTATAAAAAACGAGAAAGATCTGTTAAAAATAGATTAAGCCAGTTAGAACCCTTATCACTGTTAAATCTCAGTAACTTATTGCATAATTTTATGTTTTTACAAAGTATTAGAGACGCATCAATATCAATCAGCTGTTGTCTTTGTCTTTCTTATCACCTAGAATATACTGGAGTTTCTATTCAATATTTGCAGTTAAGTTTATTGCATGTTATTGTATTTCTGTACGCGATGATTAAAGCAAAAACATTATCTGTGTATATGTACAACATACTACACTTTAATATTCCTATACAGTTTAACCCTATCACAAACATTTATTACTCTATGTTCCTCCTTAAATGTATTTGCTGCATAAACTGTATACTAAATTCAACAGTGATACTTACCTATTTGATGAACTTGTATAATACAGTATGCTTTTTTGGTTTTGGTTTAATATTATTAAGGCTTCACGAACTTAATATAAGTTCAATTATTAAAATTTTGTGTTTAAAAAAGTTACTGTTAAATTGGTACATAACCTTAAATCATAACCCACTATATCCAGATTATAAAACAATGATTTTGTTTACATTTCTACATTTTTATGTTGTTAATGTTCTTAAATTTAATACTAACAAACCTATACAAGTTTCAATGGGAAACATGTTATATAATTATGTCTATAGGGTATACTGCACTGTTTTTAGCGTAATTAATATAATAATTACTAACCCACTAAAGGCACACAAATATTATATTATCAAATCAACATATCTAATATATCATAATATTATAGTAAACCTTTTATCAAAAAGCAGTATTATTCTTGTCAACTCACTGATAAAACTGCAATTGCATTACTTAATAATTAATATGATTACCTTTGAAAATATTTTTACCTATACTTATATTTTTCACTCAAGTAAAAGTTTTTTACTGAGACTCAATGTTAATATATTTCAATTCAAATCCATCCAATCTTATGTATTAATGATTGATTTCATTGAATATCATGTTTCATATCTTATGTGGAATTTCCTTGAGTGTAAAGCTCATAGGAATCATAAATTTTCTAAATATTGTGAAATACGAGTACATTATTTTTGTTATAGTAGTTGTTTACCAAATGCACTTTTGCTTAAATTATTTAAATTCGTAAATTTCTACTCTGGTTCCACCAGACTTGTGCTACTATTTAATGAAACAAATATACATAGACTTTTTTACTTCATAATATTATTATGTATAATATATCTAGTCTCTGGTATAATGTACAAAAAATATAATATATATTGCAGCATGACAGTGCACTCAAAATGTGTTAAAAAATGCAAATATTTTACAATTTTAACAGTTCCATTAAACAAAATACACTATAACAAAATAATATTATGTTCCCTGTAGGTATTGCCTACAAATTTATTCTGTGCTTTTGTCTACTCCTTTCTGCTCCTAATATATTACCACCTAGCCGAATTGAGTGAGCCTTATTCTATGTTATTGTTATATGAAAATATGTACATTCTACTCACCTCCCTAAATAAAAGAATACACTTCATGCGCTTACTTATTAATAACCTCCACATCCACATCTACAATAAATCACCCAGAGTTTTGTTTGTTTTCATCGCTATAAACATAAATTTAATTTCCTTGTCCTCTGTTACCTTAGTTACATTAGTTTATTATTGTTTTATTCTGAAACTTATTTATACCTTTATCTACTTAGAGTTATTATAACTTTTTACAACAATAATGGTTCTTAATTGCCTAAACTTATACCACCAAAATACCAGGGGGCTACGAACAAAAACTCATGTCTTTAAAAGAAACCTGCTATTACACTCTTATGATGCTATCTCGCTTACTGAGACCTGGCTCCTTGACGGCCTGTGTAACAATGAGCTCTTTGATGATAGGTATATAGTTTGGCGCAGAGATAGAAATTACTCTGTTACAGGTGAAAAGTTCGGTGGAGGTGTACTTTTTGCCGTGAATAAGAAATTTAAGGCAGTCGAAAGGCCTGAATGGTCTTCTACAGCAGAAGACTTATGGGTCACCCTAAGCACGAAAACCGTAAATAATAAAATGCATAAAACACATTTTTGTACAGTCTATCTCTGTGGTGCTAATCGTGGCAATTCCTTTAACGAACAACTCCGAAACTTCACAGAAAAATTATCATTTATTGTTAACTCCTGTCCCAATGACACATTTGTAGTTATGGGTGATTTCAATTTAAGTCATATTGTTTGGTCCCCCTCAGACAAATCCCCACAGTTCTGTACCGCTACTGGTGAATCCCAAACTTATTTCCTAGACACCTTAACTGAATGTAATCTTCTACAGTACAACTTTTCCCTTAACACTAACGGCAGGTTGCTAGATCTTGTTTTATCAAATTCGGTCTGCTCGGTCTCTGCTTGTGACTCACCATTAGTTCCGGAGGACATGCACCACAAGTCACTAGACATCGACTTGAGCTATTACAATACAGAGCTACTAGAAACCAACATGCAAACAAAATATTTGTATGCGTCAGGTGAGTTTGACAGTATCTGTTTGGAACTTGATGGAATCGACTGGAGTAACCACCTAGCCAAGGACTCTCTGGAAGACGCTGTAGCCTTCTTCTATGGCTGCTTGCACGATCTTATAGACAAATATGTACCAAAAATAACTGTTAAGAATTCCACCAAGTTTCCTCCCTGGTACAGCCCCGCGCTTAAAAAAATTCTGAAAGAAAAATTAAAACACCTACGCAAATTTCGTATATACGGCAGCACTGCAGACTACGATGCATTCTGCCTACTTCGTAAAAGAGCAAAAATGTTAGAAAATAGTTGTTATGAATTGTACATTCAAATGTGTGAAGATTCAATATTGAAGGACCCAAAACATTTTTGGTCATTTATTAAAAACAACAAAGGTGACACTACAGGCGTACCTTCCTCATTGACATATAATGGACAAATAGCCAACACTGGACCAGATGCTTGCTTCCTCTTTTCCTCTTATTTTGACAGTAACTTCCTTGCCCCATCTCAGCACAATAATACATCTAGGATCAACCCTAACCTAATAAGTTGCAATTCTAATTTCTCTTTGAGTGACATCCGAATAACTTCTGACATTGTACAAGGTCTTTTAAAAAATGTTAACCTTAAAAAGGGCATGGGGCCCGATAACATTCCTGCTATTTTGATCCATCGTTGCTCGAACTCCCTTGCCCAACCTCTTACAATATTATTTAATCGCTCCGTTGCAGAGGGTGTTGTTCCTAAAATCTGGAAGTCTGCTTTTATATCACCAATTTTCAAAGGTGGCAACCGGTCAGATGTCAAGAATTACAGGCCTATCTCGAAATTATCTATCTTTGCCAAGTTGTTTGAACGTATAATTTATAATAACGTTTACAGTTTCTGCTCTAAAATGTTCATAAACGAACAACACGGTTTCTTAAAGAATCGTTCAACTACATCTAACTTGCTGACATTTGTTGATTATGTTACTGAAACCATGGACTCGGGAGGGCAATTAGATGCTATTTTTACGGATTACAGCAAAGCATTTGACCGCATAGACCATTCCATACTACTCCAGAAACTTTACCATGCTGGAATCCACGGCAATCTTTATAGGTGGTTTGTTTCCTATATAGAAAATAGAACTCAGGCTGTGGTTCTTAATGGTTTTTCTTCAGCATGGAGTAATGTACCTTCGGGTGTGCCCCAGGGGTCTCTTCTAGGGCCCCTCCTATTTAACATCTTTATAAACGACATTAAGGCGTGTTTTCAGCATTCTCAATTTCTTTTGTATGCAGATGATATGAAAGTGTATAGATCTATCTATAACATATCAGACTGTCAACTGTTGCAGGAGGATATATACAGACTTGAGGAGTATTGCTGTGTAAATAATTTGGATCTCAATGTGTCTAAATGTTCCTTTATGACTTTTAGCCGCTCGTCGAAAGCAACATCTTTCCCCTACAAACTAAAGGGACTAGAGCTAAAAAGTGTGACAGAGATTCGTGATCTTGGTATCATACACGACTCAAAATTATCTTACAATAAACACTTGGACCATATCTTAAATAAAGCTAATAAGTCACTAGGATTTATTCTCAGAATGAGTTCACAATTTAAAAATATAAAGATATTAAAAATTCTGTTCTGTTCTTATGTACGCAGTTCCCTTGAATATTGCTCTGAAATCTGGAATCCCCAATACACTGTTCATATAAATAGGCTAGAATCGATTCAAAAAAGATTTTTAAAACATTTACAATTTAAATGCAATACATACGATCCTTCATATGAATTGAGATCCAAAAGATTTCACCTTCTCCCTCTTTTCGAAAGACGCCGTATCTCGGATATCCTTTTCCTACTCAAACTCATTCAAAACAAAATTGACACCCCATTACTCCTTTCTAAAATTTCTTTAAAAGTACCAACAAGGTCAGTCCGAGTCCAGACTCCCCTGTATATCCCATTCTGCAATACAAATTACCGAAGAAACTCCTTTATCATTAGATCTTCAAAATTAATTAACAGCTTGAATGATACTCCAGAACTTGATTTTGATTTGTTTATAACTTCACCTTCTGCTTTGAAACAAAAGTTAACACAGCACTGGTTCGATGCGATTCTCTGATTTTCTGCTTAGGTTTTTGTTTCTTTTTCTCCTGTTCCAACAAAATTTTGTATCATTCGCTTTGTATTTATTAGTATTAAGTTGCAAGTTATTTGTTTTTCTATTTCTTATATAGTTATCTGTATGTGAAAACATATAAATGGTGCTCTGATACCTACTATGAATATGTAATTAGTATTATATCACTGTTTGTTTTCCAAATAAAATAAAATAAATTAAAATAAAATAAAATTACTTCTTGTTGTTATGGTATAATGATAACTCTCATATCGCGGTTTCTGTGACCGTGGCCGGTTTCATTTAAACCAGGCTAGTTTCGCAGGAGTAATTTTATGGTGCCTATTAAGTGTGTGCGCAGTACGCGAGAGCACTCTCTACTCCTTTACTCTCATAACCCAGTGGGGCGGACGACCGTCACAACTGGCGAGAAACCAGGCGCAGGACCGACTTTTTACATGCCCATCCAACGCATGGATTATCTTACTTGTCAGACAACCAGATGATCAGCCTGCATCGTACTAACCAAACTTGAAAATAACATGTTTCCAACGCGGGAATCGAATTGTTTATAATCGGTTTGCAGCGATAGCTACAAGCATTTTCTTCTAATATCTTAGGGGAGAAAAAAACGTTCTAGCTAGATTTTTATGAAACCACGCATTTTTAGTGGGTAGTCCCGGGTGCGGGTCTACCCAGGGAGTCCCACATACCTCGGTGGTCCTCCCCAGGCCCGGGGGATGCGTAAACGCATTCCCCTAACGCACAAAAGAAGTATTTTTCAACTTGCTCAAATTACTTTTTGAAGGAAGTTTTTATTATGTATACATAAAATAACATAATAAATTATTAATTATAAGAATGCCGTATATTTTATTAAACTCGCGAATATTCAGAAATAAGAGTTAAAGTTTAAGTCTTAATTAACGTTTAATCGTCATCAGTCGTTTAAGAAAGAACGATATTAAAGTTAAGATTGAGTATAAATTAAGATTGAGTTAGAGTTCGATCATTCCATTTCAACAGTATAACAGCAGTTACCAGTTAGTAGGAAGTAGTGGGACCCGCGGGAAATCAGTGCTTGATGTTATTATTGTCTCTGACCGATATTAAGTGCCGTGCTCGACTCAACATGAATAATATCATAAATACAATAAATATTCCATGGGTTTCTTTGTGTCTATTATCTCATTGCGTTGAATAGATAAAATAAAAAAGAAGTATTTTATTTGTAAACCAACTTTCATAATAAGAATACACGAAATTTTTTTAAAATGCTCGTAAAAACCGGCAGAAAACTTGTCCCGCCCGCTCTACCTATACTCTTGTATAAGATACATGTTCAATTTGCAACCTCAAAAATGCCTTGCTTAAGATCTAAGTACAAAATATATTATGCCCTAGAAGCCAGCAAAATCGTTATGCAGAATATCGTATATCGTGCGGGATCTGTAAATTTGGTCAGGCTAAAACTCTGTCTTTTGCCGGACCTAACACTTAATACCAAACTGCATCTGTCGCCTCAACGTTTAAAAGGCAGACAGAAAGACAGACTTTTGCATTCATTTAGTATGAATTCTGAGCTTAACAACCGGTATTTCTGGACAATTATGACCTGCAAGTTCAAGATGAATTTCCCTATTAAAAAGCCGGCAAGCCACTGGCAACTCTGATGTTACGAGTGTCCATGGGCGACGGTAGTCGATTTCCATTAGGTAGCCCTTTCATTCGATTGCCCCCTAATTTTATAAAAAAATGGTTTATCAAAAACCCGGAAGGATCAGGTTGATGGTATATTATAAAACCATGGTTTACTGTTAAGCACCATCATTAGGGGAGTGATCGTTGGAGCAGTGAGTGGAATATCATACGTGGACGTGACGGCAACGTGCACGTTTTTTCATAGAGATACAAATTGTTTTTATTCAACTGCGTCAGAAGAGCCATGTTTGAATGTATAATATCTAGGCACATTTTATCACAATCTATGCTAAGTTCAAATACAATCCGTTTAAACTCTTAGCTTACTTGTATAATAGAGATCAGTGCTCTATTATACAAGTACGCTGGATCGATGATACCCACTTGATTTTTGTGCCTATTTGAAGCGGAATCAGCGCCCCCATTATTCGGGAAGCGAACTAAATTTGACGTAACCATTGGTAACCATGTATGTATTATATTTCTCTATGGCTAAATCGTTTGAATTGTTTTCGTGTTTTAAAGTGTTTTAAAAGGTTTTACGCGAATAAGTAATATATAAATAAGTGGTGGTAGTTCATAGTTAAACTATGAAAGCGTGTATGTTATGTAAAACGCGGTACAAAAAGGAATGTGGGGTTACATTTCACAAGTAAGTGATTTTAACAGCAAATTTCTACGATATTAAACTTTTATTGATAATATAGGCACTTAAAAATGTGGCACTAATCTTATTATACCGTATTCACCACATATTTACCTTTGTTTTACTAATTTTTGATAAATAATAAAATTCAATAGTGCTGGAGTTTTATGTGGATAAAACTTATCGATATCTATAATAATAGTATTGAAATCTCCGATAACAGATTTTTATTATCAAATATTATTATGCTCTTAAAATAATTGACAGGTTTCCGTCTGACGAAGGAAGACTGGAATTATGGTTGAAAAAAATTGAAAAGCCTGGTTAGCGTCCGAAAATTACTACTACCGCTTGCCGTTACTATTTGAAGTTTACAAACGTTCTCTGTGAAAATACAAGGCGCAAAAAGTACCATTTGATCGTGATTATTTTTGGAAATTTTATTTCAGCGTCTACTCTTTCTTGACAGACTGTAAGTGTGTAACGGTAACTAATAAAATATAATGTTAAAGTATCGCACATATATTTTTATTATTTATACCTTTCCTACTCCACCCCAATAAAAAATGTATTCAAACGTTCTATATTTATTCATGGATCGCACCAATTAGTTAATTTCCCTCGCACTTCTGCAATCAGCGCCAAAATGGCGAAAATCAAATGAGATAAAGTAAATAGATAAAAATTTGCTTGCTAGATCCATAAATAAATAGGGAACTTTTATATTATTACTAGATGTTCCGCGCGGCTTCTCCCACATAAATATAATAATTTCACAGACAAATTGGTCCACAAAAAATATATACAATCCTTAACGTTATACATTCCCCCGTTTTTTCCACATTTTCCTCTATTTCTTAGCTCCTATTAGTCTCAACATGATAAAATGATATATAAAATGGGCTATCTAACACTGAAATAATTGTTCAAATCGGACCAGTACTTCCTGAGATTAGCGCGTTCAAACAAACAATCTCTTCCGCTTCATAATATTATATGGTATAGATTAGTTAGGGTCTAATCACACAGAACACTTATTCAGCTCCGTTCAGCTTTAATACGATACACTTTAGCACTACTTTGATAATAATATTAGAAATGAAATTAGAAAATACAATACAACAAAGTTTTTGTTAGAAGCTCATCTTCAGTTTTGTTTTTAGTTTTTCGTACTTAGTGGTAACTGGTAAAAATAAATGGATTATAGATAGATACTGCTACTTCACGTTATCTACGTATGAAATCGTTGTTAATTTATTACGCCTATCTAAATTACGGAGAGGAAGTCTGTAATCTTTAATACAAATAATAAATATATAGCGTTAAATTTGTATTGTTCAATTTAATATTTTTATCCTAATGGTCGACATTATCTGAATCTGGAAACATTTAATCGATAATAGAAAAGACAGTTGTACATCACTAGTATTAGTTCCAAATACTCCCACTCCTGCTATCAGCGCCAATATGGCAAATTTCAAACTTAATTTTTACGTCAAATTTAGTTCCTAACCCGAATGATGGGGGAGCTGATTCCTCTTCAAATAGACACAAAAAATAGCTGTCATTTCAAAGGGTATCATTAGTCCAGCGTACTTGTATAATGGAAGTCAGTGGCTTAAACAGATTACATCTGAACTAAGCACAATTACATCTGAATTTACACAAAGCAGGTTTTACCCAAAGTGAGAAAGATTTTGTTTTTGGTATATTTATTTTTTGTTTTAACGACGTGTAAAAAACATGAAACGTGTACAAAAGTGGAGTCGCACTAGAATTTTTACGTTTTTCGAGTTTATGCATCTATTTAACTCTCTCTAGGTTTTGAATGGTTTGTCGGCTTAGAGCTTAACAGGTGGATAATAGTTGTTTTTTTATTCGTCGAATTTTACATTTAGGTATTACGTTAATTATTGTAGTTAGATTCGTCGCTGAGTGAGTTGCAGTAGAGTTTTTGAAGAACTGTATCGTCATTTTAACAAATTCTTACACATTACCTTACATTATTACCATAATATTATATTCACAAACTGTTAAAGCAATTTAAAAATATATCCCAACTTTTCTATAGCAATACAATTTGTAATAAAACTGAAGATACAAAGAACGTTACAATAAGAACAGAATATATATACGAGTCGTTCGTTAGTCCCGCTAGACCAATTATGGAGCAGGTTAGCACGTTACAGGGTGCTCCAGTTTCCACACAGATTTCAGCAAGACTATTGCAGAATTTACTGAAGTTTTACTATAACACCTATTATATTACATAGGCAAAGGTTACTGCTGTAGTTTGTCGGAAACATTAATATGATAGCTTTTAAAAACGCGCATAATGAGATAAAGTTTTTAAGAGTTCAATGGCGTAGTACGGCTTCACCAGCATAATAATTAAAATTGAAGACGTGAGTGGAAGAATCGAACAAGTAACATTTCATAACATACGGACAATAACTCATTTTTTCCCTAATTATTTTATTAAAACTTGTAACTTATCTACTTCATAACCTAGCTAATATATCTGGCTACACATATAATCCATAGTTTTTCTATTTCAAATAATGTTTCCGGCCCTAAAGCCTCCATTTAAGCAAAAAAAAAACGGGAGATTTTTCATGTTACTTACCTTATTCTTCCACTCACGTTTTGAATTATAGTATTCCACAGGCACGCTAAATTTTTGTTATAAATAGTCATCTAGATCTAATCCAAAGATAACTAGCCTACGAAAATCCGTTTATAGGCCAACAATAATATTTGTACTTTTTACGCTTAAAAGATAAAAGAAGATCCATCCTGTATTTGCAAATAAAATATCTACATAGTTGAATAAATAGGTTTTAATTTTCTGAATAAATTTTTTGTATAGTTAATATGACTGCTTCCGAGCGAGGCGCTTGAAGGAGGATTTGTGAGCCATGTCCCGCCCGGCGCTGTTCGCTGGGAAATTCTGAAAAGAACATAATTTAGAACATAAATTAATTACTACCAATTAAACCGTACATTTTTGATGATATATTTACGTCAATTTATAAAACGACTGTAAGCAGTCGTTTTAATAAATTGACGTATCACAGCACGGCGTGTTTTTTATCATTATTCCATCTCGATAAATTAGGAAAGAAAATTAGTAAAGCGACACAGCCTTTCACGGAACTGAGACTATCTTCATCAAAATCGGTTTAGCGTAAAGTATAAGAGCCAAAATAGACACTACTTTGAAGGGCTAATCTGTCTCGAGACAGCTGACAGACAGCGTAAAATTGTTTGATATCGTTGCATGCGTCATCACTGGCAACACAGGGAGTTGCAGTGATGGGAACCAAGGATGTGCCAGTTGCCCATTTTAAAAAAGACCTGCTTGCAAGTTACTAACATTAGGATTTATAGCATAACATATATATTATATGTTAATATATAAAGCACGAATTTATTATTATATTAACATCAATAAACTAATTAGTAAGTTATAGCTCACTGAGTTACAACCTCAGAACAGGAAAATAAGGAGAAGTGTTATGTAGCGCCGCGGCGCTACATATAAACGGCGCGCCGTTTATATGGAAACCTATGTCGCCAACTTCAATGACACTACATTGTCAGCATAGTGTCAACGGTACACGGTCTAGTGATGTCCGGTCTATCTTCAGTGTCGATTAATTATTACCATATTATTAGGACGATATCGATGTATTTTGGTAGGTATTTAAATACTATTAAAAGAATGAAAGTGATCATTAGTAATATTACAGAGACTAACAAAAATAACTTAAAGACCGAAAGGGGTTGAAATCATCCATGATTACGAAAAACTTTTACTATGGAACCAACTCAATTCGGCAAAATAAATTACGAAAAACTTTTACTATGGGAATCGTAACTAGGAAATAATTAGCTAGTTACGCTTTTGCCAAACAGCTGATTATTTTGTCGAATTGAGTTGGTCCCATAGTAAAAGTTTTTCGTAATCATGGATGATTTCAACCCCTTTCGGCCTTTGAGTTATTAGTTTTATATCAAAGTCTTTAGATAAACATGCATACCTACTATATAATTTTTAAGATTTCGTACCCAAAAGGTAAAAAAGGGGCCCTATTACTAATAAGTCTCGAGTAGGCCTACTACGAAACCGTTTTGAGACTCAAGCAATCGGACGACAATGCCACGTCCTTCTCTAACAACGTCATTTCACATTTGTTAGAGTAGGATGCGGCATTCTCGATCGATTGTTTGAGTCTCAAAACGGTTTCGTGGTACAAGCCCAGGCAGCAGGCTGTATCTCAATAACCGCTAGACTTCCGAAATTTTCACAGATTGTGTACGGTATGTCTGTTACCTCTATAATAACAGATATTTAAATAAAATAAATCTAAATATATAAAACTCAAAGGTGACTGACTGACATGATGATCTATCAACGCACAGCCCAAACCACTGGACGGATCGGGCTGAAATTTGGCATGCAAGTAGATGTTAGGACGTACGCATCCGCAAAGGATTTTAATAAATTCCAACCCCGAAGGGTTAAAATATAATATAATACTTTTAACTCGAGCAAAGCCACGGGCAAAAGCTCGTTAAATATATAAGGGAGGCTCCCATACAACAAACGTGATTTTTTGCCATTTTTTCCCGATATCAATTACGGCAACAGGTATCAGGTAGGCACTTGAAATGTTCACAAATAGTTGCGTGTGTACGGTAAATTATACGGCTATTGCTGAACCAAAGATTTCCTTTGGTAGGATTGGTCCTTATGGCCCAAGGATGGATTTAAGATGTAGAGTCACCGCGATTTTTGATATAATTTTTCTTTAATTTTAGCAGCTTCTGCTCTGAAGGAAAATAGAGACTCAATCTGTATATAGGCATTAATTATGGTAATATTCCAAGTTCTCTACCATATTCGGATGACTTAAGAATGCTTAATTCATTTTAGGACTCATATTTGCACGATAAAGATGTTAAACAACGTAAAAAGAAGAAGAAGAATAAGCATTATTTAAACGCGCTAATCTTAGTATGAGTCAGTAATTACTGGTCCGATTTGAAAAATTCTTTCAGTTTTAAATAGCCCATTTATCAAGGAAGGCTATAGGCTATATTTTATTACGCTAAGACTAATATAAGCGAAGAAATAGAGGAAAATGTAGAAAAACGGGGGATACTATTTGAAAGGGCTTATTTCACGAACTTCTGGAGTAAATTTTCTGTTATTTGGCACAGATAAAAAGTAGGAACGTGAAGGATTATAGGCTATTTATTGTGGACTAATTTGTCTGTGAAATATCTAATTTACGCGGGCGAAGCAGCGCGGAACGTCTAGTAATATTATAAAGCTGAAGAGTTGTTTGTTTGAACGCGCAAATCTCAGGAGCTACTCATCCAATTTGAAAGAATCTTTCAGTGTTTGATAGCCTATTTATCGTGAAAGGCTATAACCTATATTTTATCACGCTAAGACCAATAGGAGTAAAGTTACAGAGGAAAATAAAGCTGAAGAGTTTGTTGGTTAGTTTGTTTGTTTGAACGCACTAATCTCAAGAACTACTGGCCCGATTTGAAAAAATCTTTCAGTGTTTGATAGCCTATTTATCGAGAAAGCCTATGAGTTATATTTTATCACACTAAGACTAATAAGAGCAAAGATACAGAGGAAAATGTAAAAAAACGGGGAAAATTATTTGAAAGGGCTCATATCTCACAGACTACTAGAGCAATTTTTATGTTATATGACACGAATATATAGTAGACTACGTGAGACATGGGTTATTAATTTGTGAAAAATATATGGTTTCCGTGAAATTTCAGATTTACGCGGACGAAGTCGCGCGGAACGTCTAGTATGTTTATTTCGCCATTCATCACCATGTCTTTCGCATGCTGAATAATGCTGCTATCAGCCTCCTTATATTAATTAAGCCCTGTCAACAGCGTTTTCGTTGGTTGAAAATCATATAAGTATCTAAATTTTTTATTTTATTTTTACTATGTTTTATCTAAATATTATTCCAAAATTGGCATTTAAACATTCGATTCGATCTAAAATGATACCGAACTCGACTATATACCTAAATCCCACGCAGTTATTGACCTCATACCTTGTAAACTAAAAAACCCCCTCCCCCACCTGCATGAAATATTCAGGTGGCTCCACATCGTAAACTCATCTTAGGGATATAAAGATCAATCCTACCAAAGGAAATCTTTGGTTCAGCAAAAGCCGTATTCCTCGTTTTTTTGTCTTGTACCCACACGACTAAAAATACTCTGTTGTATTTATACTTTAACAATTAATAATAAAATTACAATAAACTAAATAATTAAGGATCCATACAAAAACCACATTCTTCGCCTATTTTTGATCTATTATGATACGGAACCCTTTGTGCGCTAGACCAGCTTGTACTTGGCATATTTTTTTTATACATTTATAGAATATGCAACACAAAACCAAGAGAAACATCTTAAGGTGACACCACATTAAAGTAAAAAACCGTGTTGGATGTGTTTTAGATTGCTTGTTTTCTATGCGAGGCCAGCCCGGCCTCTCATAGAAAACAAGCAATGGAACAGCAAAAAATGGAAAGGGCGTAGCGACAAAATAGTTTTTGTCGCGTAATTTAAAAACCATATTAAATATATTTCATATAAGCTATGGGCAAAATAAAGTGTATGCTTGAACCAATTTATGTACAAAGTTTTGGAAGCTTATATGACTCTCCTCTGTTGGCAAAATAGGAATCCCTTTTTTTACAGAGGTATTTTTGATTGATTATTCCACATAGGATTATTCTGTGTTATAAAAGTTGACCAATCGTATTATGCTATGGGTAATTCAAAGACAAAGACATGATGAATACTGACAATGAACTTTAATTTCTTAGCTTTAGTCATTGCTGAGAAAAATCTACATTACTATAGCCAAATTATCAAGGCGTCGCCTTATTGCACACAAATCTTTGTTATAAGCGGGAAGCCTTTGGCTTAAAAAGTAGGATCAATTTAATCTTCGTCAGTCGTCCGCCGAAGTAAGATAAACTTCAAAAGTAACGGAAACAAATATAGTATTTGTTTCCGTTACTTTCAGTTCAGTATTTGAAATACTGAAATTACGAAAAAAGATTTATTAACTTTTATTACTTTATAAAAACGAGCTATCTAATACTGAAAAAATATTCCAAAATTTCAAATCGTACTAGTAGTTCCTGAAATTAGCGCGTTTAAACAAACAAACTCTTCAGCTTTATAATATTTGTGTAGATAATAACGCAACCGCATAAAAAATGTCGATAAAAATATCGATACCAAAATCTGCATCACACCACATCACTAGTGCCTTAGTTTGATAGTTCACGGAACATCAAACGGCCTGAAAATGGCGGTGTAGCGGCGAATATTTTTCGTGAAGAATAATTGATTTTTAAATTAAAAAGTATAAATTACAGTTGGCTGTGATAGGTGACCCGCAATTATTTTTTATTTAAAGTTTGGCTGCGATTTCTGCACGTAATTATTGCACAAGTCGGCATTTCGATCACAATTTACAACGAAGTATAACGTGTAAGCCGTGGAGCGATTTACATGTGACTGACAACTAGTGCCCGAAGGGGCAAAATTTGGCGACATGTGCCACGCCCACATAACATATCTCTTACTTCAGGTGGACGAAATTCCCGAACAAAAAAAAATTTGGGTTCCAAATTTAAACGTAGCAACTGTACCCAATCAGATAATCTGTGCAAGGTCGACTGTGATTGGCTGATAAAAAAGACCATAGAGAATATAAACTACATGAGAAAAAAGACGAAGAAGGAGTTTAAAATTCAAAGTTCGATTTTCATTTTGTGAAAATTATTTTGTAGCAACTCATACAAAAATTGTAAATTAAGTGGATTAATTAATGAAAAACGAAAGGTAAGCCATTGTAAAATGTAAATGTAACCGTAAATTGATAAATTGAAGCAAAACATAACTATGTCATACCATGTTCTAATACAAAGTATGTCGCAGTATTATTTGCATATTTGTACAGTAATTTACAACATAAACTATATTAATATGAAAAAGATAGATTATCATTTCATAGAAAATATTATAATGTATATCAGTATGCAGTTAATTTGGAAAATGTTAAAATGTATATATTGTTTTATTGTAATAATACATAAGGTTGATAAGTATACTTAATAATTTATGTAAACTGTATGGAAATGTAGTAAATGAAAAATGTTTCATTAATTTCAGATTTTTAGGTCCCTATACTAGTTTGCAAGTCTGCAAGCAATAGCTAGAGAAGGAAGGTATGGGATTATGAGTGGTACGGCCACCAAGGAAAAATCCTCTGATCAAGACGTGAGGTGGTATGCAGCTGGCCTGAGCCCACGCGATAGATTTCAGCTGTCGTATACAGGGTGTAACAAAACAAATTAATGATACTTAAGTGTGTTACATGTATAAAGGTGCGCGTCTACTGGATCGGGATGGGAGCATACTGCGTAGGTATGCAGCGGACGGATTTGTTGCTTTGTATGTATGGTACTGACTACTGTGAACTGCACTAGAAGTACTGGAACGTCATTCTGCGCCTAGCAAAATATATATGACGACACGACGCGCAGTCCGCACCGTACGCCCCGATTCTGACCTGGTGGACGCGCAGCTTTAATCCCCTCCCTATATAGAGTTTACTGTGTAAGCCAATCAAGTAGTTAGTAGAGTAGCATAGACAGCTATTCTATTATATTTATAAATAAAATACATAAAACTGTACTGTAATATTATAATATTGAGTAATAGAAATCAACAAAAGCTTGTGGATTAAATCTGTTTTATTGTTTAATTTACCTTATTAGCCTATTTATTTAGCTGTGTACAATAATTTTTATTGAAATAAAACATTTATTTGAGCTTATTTATTTTTTATTTTATTTTTTTTAATTTTTGGTATGTTTAGAGTGAAAGGTTTTGCACTTAAAAATTTTAACTTCAGTTTCAAATTAAAAAAATAACGGATGTTTATTTTTTTTCTTCTAAGTCCGACCTCTTGTTACGTAGTATACAGTTTACATCCTCTTTGTCTTACTTCTATAATCTGTGGTTACAACATAATTTAACGTGGCTTGTCGCAGATTTCTGGGAAAATATGCTCGTACAAATGAACGGTTGATTTGCGATATGGAGCCGGCGCGGAATTAGCATAGCGCCAAACACTCCGCAGGTAGCACTGTGTCCATGCACGTAGCGGGCGCGGACGCTGACGCGGTAGCGGGTGTATATTTCATACTAAAATTAACTGGTTAAAATTCCTATGCAATGATATTCTATGTTAATTGTTCCTATGTATAAAATTCTGGCGTCGAAGTTTCTGTCACCAAACTTCAATATACTAGCTGCTGACACGACAAAGGTTGTTTTGACATATAATCAGAATGGTGCGCTATTTGTGTCACTTCAGTCAGGTCACTTCAGATGCCGAATTCCAAGACTACTCAGCAAGCACACAAAATTGTATCAGAATTGTTCCGGTCATTTTGGTCCTCTAAATCTCTTTTCGGCAACAAAAAACTCCGAAACATGAAATTTAATATACTACAAACATCAACAAAGTCAAGGGATATTTGTATTTTATGAAATATCTAAAAATCTATCAAGAATTTTTGAATACAGTAAATTGAAGAATGATAGCTTAGATATTTGTTGGTGTGTATAGGTAAAGCAAGCGATTAAAGGTGCCGGTTGGCAGCGGACGACATGAAGCAACCGCAGACGCCGTGTCGCAGCGACACTACTGGTTGGTATGTATTTCTATGAAATACCCTCCGCAGCTAGCGACACGAAGCTAGCGACACATTCATAGAAATACAAAGAAATGAAGAGTCACGACGACACGTCGTCTGCTGCAACTTCATGTAGGCGGCTTCCAACTTGTACCTTTAGTGGCATGCCATGAGCCATCAGCAGCCCGCGTCGTCTGTGTCCATGTGCCTCTAAAATCTAAACCAATCTGCCCGCTGCCACAGTCCTGATGATTGCCTTGTCCGTGCGCCGTCCAGAAATAATATATTATCTAATCGTTTCACAATTCAATTAAATTTATTTTCCAATGTAGTTAATTCTCCTTGTTAATTAAAAAAATATATATTTTGTTTGTTTACATTAATCGAGTAAGGGCTAGCGACCAGCCAGACTTGTCATAAAAGCAGAAAATTTTCTGGTATATAACCCCTATTATAGAGGTACGGCACGACCAGCAACTATAGTGTTTCAGTTGCGGTTACTAGCGGCTTAGCGGCTATGCAAAATCTATGGTCCCATTGTGGCATGCAACAAATTGTTCCATTCTGAACTGCAAGTACACATCTGGATTTTCTACTTAGCAGCTTATCAACAGACACACATAAAACATAGAGTAGCTAGCAGCAGAGTCGCACAATGGATATAGAGTAGTGAAGTACAGAGCAACATATCACAATATCGACGAAGGCCAAATCTGCCGTAAGTCTGATTTGTGGGCCGCCACTTGTTCGCAAGTATTATGGAGCGTCTACACTGTCAGTATAAATCTTTGTATCCCTCGGACACGGGACAAATGTGTAGCCTATGTTTGGAATGAATATCAACAGGGTTTTGATGTTTGGAATGAATATCATCATACCAAAGGGTTTTCGTGGTTGGATCCCGCTGTCGATCCTGGTGTCACAGGAGATACAGTGGTGGGAATGTGTGGTGGCCGGTGGGCCAACGCTCATAAAGGAATTCCCCTTTGGATAAGTAAGTAAACAACGTCAAGCGTTATTTTATTCTGGTTTAATTGTAGGTTAGGAATCTGAGAGTAAGAGGCCCTCTTTAACCTGTTAAAGAGGGACAGATGCCTACATTGAATCCCGTCTTCTTCTATCTCCGTCACATGTTCCTTTCCCCGGTCCTGTGCCCCCCATCCCCTGTCCATGCCAAGCGGTCTTCGAAGAAAGGATTTTTCAAAACGATAAGTAGGTATATGTGGATCAAGTTTCCTGGGTCTTTGATGTAAATTAAAAATTTCGTGTGTAGTATAGATCCAAATGAAATAGTCGTAGATGGGTGTTCTATGTTCTAAATCTCGATTATAATAACATACATTCACGCGGACGAAGTTGCGGGCAACAGCTAGTAACTATATATTAAAGTCTTTAATATCTATAAGCTCTAACCATTAAGCTTACTACAATTACAATATAATTTGATATGACACTATCGCACATTTGGCTGTTATTAGCACAATATTAGCTTACCCAGCTAACACAATTCGAGCACAGATTTAATATTTGCACAAGCAATTTAATACTTGTTTCATAACGAATAGGTGTTGTGAATTAGTTTAATGATTTAGAGCACCAATGACACATTTTAGTAATGATTTATTTACATTTGGATTATTATAACTGTTAGTTATAATGTTCTCCGGGGACCAAACTTTTAAACGCTTTTGAATGGCAATGTCCATTAATTTCTTTCATTTATTCATGGTTGGATTTAATGAATGAATGGAGGTCCTCAGTTTTTAACCGTTCATAATACAAAGCATATCTAGGCACAAAGTAAGGTTTGTCATCGGTCATATTAACGTTAATATTTTTTTTAAGCACAAAATATATTTTTATGGCGAACCTACAAATTTCGCCATAATCCTGCATCGCGCTATCGAAGTTTTCTAAGTGCGGCAGGTGCGCTTTGGCCTGGCCAGCTCGCTCGATCGGAAGACCTTCCTTTGTGACCACTGGCATGCAACGTAAGAAAACTCATATTATGCATGAATTATTATAAATAATAAAATAGTATGTTTGGAAGTGCACTTTGCATACAACACATTACTAAACTATTAAACTAGATAAAAGTCGCGAGTATGAAAAATGTTTGCCTTGTACACCTACATGGACCACTCACAATATTATTCTGAGACCTTTGTAATATAAAAGAAAATTATTCACAGGCGGATAGCGGACCTACTTCATTTAGTCGGGTTTTATCAATTCAATGTGATTCGCTGTCAGCTGGGCACAAACCGGACACAACCCGGCCAAATAACGTATGTCCCCCATTTACGTATCAATTTCTCTGACAGTACGCTGTATCAAGCGATCTTTTCGATCACACGTAACTTTTTCACGAAGTGCCTTTCACGCATTTATCTAGGATCTCCGTATTTCCCGAAATGCATATCGCTGGGCGTTTTTCTAACTCCTATCCCGGTCCAATGCGCCTAAAAGCCCCTTTGGTGCTATCGGCGTGAAAGCCTCCCGCCAATCCCATTTCCCGCCGATAGTCGCCATATTTATTTCAGCCGCTATAAATTATGGCGCGAACGTGGCTATTCGTTACTGCCCATAGACTATAGAGGTGCCACGGTAAAACAGTCTGTGTTCTAATTTTGAATTTAATTGAGGTATATTAAAAAAATGGAAAGGGCATCTGACTTTGGAATTATGAAGCTAGAGCACTGACCTCCATTATACAAGTACGCTGGACCTACGAGACCCTTTGAAATGACAGCTGTTTTTGTGCCTATTCGAAGCGGAATCAGCGCCCCCAAAATCGGGGGAAGAGAACTAAATTGGCGCTGATAGCAGTAGTAGGAATACTTGGAACTAATACTAGTTTCTACCACCGTAGTGATTATATTCTCTTTGGTTTCTACAACCAATAGCGATTGAGCGGCCATTTGCAAGTTACGTCAGATTTAGTTCTCTTCTTCCGATTTTAGGGGCGCTAATTCCGCTTCAAATAGGCACAAAAAACAGCTGGGTATCATCTGTCCAGCGTACTTGTGTAATGGAGGTCAGTGAGCTAGAGTAATAACTGGATTTATATTCTTTCATAGTTATTAATACTCGTTATATAAGCGTTATCACAGTAATGATTATTCTAACCCATGTCCAGGAACATTGAAAACTTTTTCCGTCGTCGGTATCATAACTAGCTAGCCACGGAGGCTGTTTCCAAATACAATACCCAATCAAATCAAGGAATTGTTCAAACCCATGCATACCTAACCATGCTGTCTGTAAACTCAGTTATTGGAGATCGACATATCGATAGGACAGACGCTCTTAAGAATTTATCCAGGGGTCATGCAAAACTACGTCAATTCGCAACGGAACCACAAATAGAAGCCGGATTGGTCATCGGCTACCCGAAACACATAATGCAAACTGCTATAGCCCAGGAGATGGCCGTCGGCTCGTGGTACTTTACTATGTCCAAGTTTTACACTTGATAATGAGTATGATGATTGATAATGTGGAAATAAATATGGAAATTAATCCACATTTTTTTTTCTTTCTTTCTCTCCATACTTTATCTGTCAAGATAAGTTGTGGATAGCCTATTCGGTACTTATCAGCAAGTGGTGAAACAGGCCCTTAATCTTGTAGAAAAAAGATTTTAATGACAAACTTTTAGCATACAATTTAAATAATTTTAAGAACTTGTCAGAGATTTCAAACTCAGTATAAAAACACTGATGTCTGACAATAGCAAAAACTTTTTACTTTACGTTCATTAATAAATTCAGAGCAAAAATTTTGATATTACCTAATAATTGCGTAATATAGTTACCAAATTAGGTAAGGTACTTGAAAACTTTTCTAATTAAAACACAATATCTTAAATACTCTACAAACTATTTATTGTTCTAACTTAGCTGCCAGTTTGAATAACGTGAGCGGTACGAATTCTTTGTAATTATTATTAGAGATTGCTTATTAGGAAAGTAAGTTAATTAATTAAATAGGTAGATTTGAGATTTCATAGCCATTTCTAATTTTCGCTTTTTAATTGCTATGCTTCTTAATTATCTTAAAATTAAACCATTTTAATGAAAAAAGAATCACTATTAATTGTCAAATTATTTTGAACATTATTTTACTTTAAATCATGTAAATTGACTGCTCAAACTGGCTATTTCTCAGGCAGCACCTAGACTATAAACTCAAATATCGTGCAGCAATAGACGAATTCTGAGGGAGTCATCGAATGGCCCTCGATGCGGGGACATTATGGGAGAATACGACCGAACGTCCGGCTGATCGAATGATCGGTCAATCGATATTTCGGCCGGACCGACTGATCGTCCGACCGAGTCAGGATCTATCGGGATGATTGTTCTTATCTTTATTAGTGTCAAAAGTTTGGGGTAATACTGTCGGGTCCCAGGTTTCATATCTTTTAAGTTTATGCCATCATTAACCTTTGTATCGGAAGGTATTTAAACGCAAAATAAAATGTATTCTTAAGTCAAGATAGCCAATTATTTAAAAATAAGTTTGTTCGCAATATTAAATAATAATAATAATAATAATTTTATTTACTCATCAAAATTAATTACATACATATCGCACATAGAAACACTTACAAGTAAAAGTTTGACATTATAATAATTTTGATATTCAAAGATGTACACTTAAGGTAAGTCATCTGTGTCCGAACTAGATCAAGTCTGTATTTCGGACCACAGTGCTCTTCAGTTTGCAATGACTATAATTTAGTAGGAACAAGTTGTAAGCTACGTTATTTCGACTCATTTTACAGTAATTAAATTAATTTATTAAAATATTATAACAATATAATTAAATATATTATTATTTATCATGCATACGAGGGCGGCACTGAAAATTTCGGGAATCAAGGAGGTGACACAACAGTACTATTTAAAAATGTGTTTATTGCTTTTCGAAGTATTCTCCGCGAAATTTGACACATTTTTCCATACGATGGAACCAATCATTGAAGCAACCATTCCATTCGGAAGTTGGGGTCTCCAAAATGGCCGTTTTGTAGGCGTCCACAGCTTCTTCAGGTGATGAAAATCTCTGACCACGCAATTTATTCTTTATTTTAGGGAAAGTATAGAAATTATTAGCGCTTAAGTCGGGGCTGTAAGGCGGATGGTCTAATAATTCTATGTTTTCTTGCTCTAAAAACTCTTTTGTTCTGTGCGCGGTGTGAGAACTCGCATTGTCGTGATGGAGGATGATGCGGCGGTTGCAGTTCTCTTTACGGAGTTCAGAAACGATCTGTGGCAAACAAATGCTAGCATACCATTTTGCATTAACCGTTCTTTGTCCCTCAAGAGGAATAGTCGCAATATGGCCGGTTTTGGAGACAAACGTGGCCATCATTTTTTTTGCAACACTCCGTGAACGAACAATTTTTGTTGGCTTTAACTCATTTTCGAACACCCAAACTCGTGACTGGTTTTTAGTTTCGGGTTCGTACGCGTATATCCAGGATTCGTCACCTGATACGATGTTGTATACAGCATTTGAGGATCCTGTGTGGAATTTTTTGAGAGTTCTGACGCACCAAGTAACGCGAGCCGCTTTTTGCTCTTCACAGAGCAAATGCGGTAATAAATATTATTTGTATTTGACTCATGCCAATGTCTAAAGTTGCCTGAATTTAGCGGTATGTCACATGTCGATCTTCCTCAACCAGCTTACGCACAGCATCAACGTTTTCTTGGGTGACTGCAGTTTTTGGACGACCTTGACGGAGATCATCACTGAGCCTGACACGTCCACGTTGAAATTTAGCAAACCAGCAATAAATTGTGGTTTTGGATGGGGCTTCATCACCAAATGCAGAAATCATCCGATCAACACACTGTTTTTGTGTTAAATCACTTCGAAAGTCATAATAAATCATCGCTCTAAAATTTTCTCGAGTCAATTCCATTTTCTCAACGACTAAACAAGTTTGACAAGACCTTGTGACAAGACCGAGAATCTTTTTTTAAATAAATAAATGGTATTCGATTTTAAAAACCAAGGAGTTTTCAATTAAAAAGATTTTAATATGACAGGAATAGTGGAAGTATTCCATTTCCGATATTTTTAGTGCAGCCTATGTAATATTATAACTTAACATTACTTAAATTTCAGGATCATACTAGGTATTTTAATCAAATTTAAATTTTAGAAAATAAAGGACTTAAAATAAAGCATTATAAATTATCAAAATACAGAATTAATTAATAATTATAAAAACATTGGAGAGTAATATAATTTGACATAACATGTACTTAGCTTTAGTGTACAAAAAAATTACACTTTATTTCCTACTTCATAGCAGTTGTTCAGTCTCATCATAGCATAGTTGGTGTAGGTATTTAAAATTTTTTTGTTTACATCTTGATTTGCTTAAAGGGTGGGTGTATATTTATTTCTTTATTTATTTTATTATATAGGAATGGACCAAGGAAACAGTAGTATCTATTGACAAAGGCATGTCTATATTTTGGGACTTCTGAAATATTCTTGTTTCGTCTTTTAGCATATAGATCTTTAAGAAAATGTTGTTTAGTGTGTTGTCTCAAAATTGTCTGTATGATGAACAACTGGCGGACTGACAAGACTTCGGAGGACTGGTATAGTAAGGAAGTGGGATACAAGAATGGACGAAAGCTGCTTACCTTTAATAGTGATCTCTGAGCAACTTCAAGTGGCTTCATCTTTGTTTTAAAAGTGCCTCCCCAAATCGTAAAGCAATATTGGATTATAAACTGCCCTAGTGCTTGATACACATGCTTCATAAGACTTATATTAGCGATGTGTCGTAGATTTTTAAAAACATATGTCAATTTTCTAAGTCTTGACGTGAGCATATCAATATGGGCACTAAAAGACAGTGCACTGTCGATGATGACACCTAAATACTTTAGAGATGTAACTTGGTTTAAAGTGGAGCATGAACACTTCTTTTCATTGCAACAAGAGTGGGCAGTTAAATTTATGGTGGTGTCTAATTCTTTTTGCTTTCGGATGGAGAAGGCTATGAATTGTGTTTTACTTGCATTTAGTGTAAGAAAGTTGTTCTGTAACCAATAGGTGACAAAGTTGAGGCTACATTGAGCAAGCTTAAATAACATATTTTTGCTTTCTGCAGAAAAAAGAAGGACAGTATCATCCGCATAAGATATAATTTTTCCGCCTAAACTTACATTACA
Organism: Lysandra bellargus; assembly: GCA_905333045.1. Classification (NCBI taxonomy): domain Eukaryota; kingdom Metazoa; phylum Arthropoda; class Insecta; order Lepidoptera; family Lycaenidae; genus Lysandra; species Lysandra bellargus. Next base: position 7,285,429 of record HG995331.1, on the reverse strand, counting down.
GAGGTCGTTTAAGTATATCAAAAATAAAGTTGGACCTAATATACTTCCCTGAGGAACGCCATAGCTCACATGCAAATCATCGCTTAGTTCATTTTCAATTTTTACGCTTTGGGATCGATCCGTGAGATAATCTTTGAAGAGTTCTAATTGTTTACCTCTAACTCCTATAGCTTCCAGCTTATTAACAAGCAGCATTGTAGAGACCGTGTCAAATGCTTTTGCGAGATCTAAAAATATACCTAAACTTGGTCTACCCACATCCATATTATTAATTATAAAGCTTGCCCGCAAGCTACAGACTTAAAGCAAATCTAGATACTGATATTACAAAGTTTGTTACTATTGTTTGAACGCGCTAATTTTGTGAACTACTCGACCGGAAAAGATATAAAGGAGACCACGGGGAAGGACATAGTTAATAGTAGACATACTTTTATTCGGAAAAATGTACGGTTCTCGCGGAATTCCTCATTTACGCGGGCGGAGTCGCGCGGATATTCTAGTTAATAATAGTAACATTTGAATTATCGATATCAACTGTCTACTCACTATGGGGTTCCGTCGTATAACGAGTGCGAGTCCCGCGCCGCGGCCGGGCCTGGCGCCCGCACGGGGGGGGACTCGCCCCACCACGCAGCGCGCCGGCGGCTCCTCCACATCCTCCGAGCTCACTTCGTCGGATGCTGGACATGTGGGTGGTTATTGTTATTAATAATCATTGAGAAGCTACTCCTAAAAGATTGTCTTGATGTATCAAGTGATAGTTATTTTTTTATTAAAGTGGACTATCATAGGAATTGATTCTTAGGCTGACCTACGCTTTTTGGTCGGGCTACACCAAGTTAGCAATGTTAGTTCTGATATATATGTCGGCTGGACATGATATAACTCGTACAAATTACGGAGTAAAGGCAGATCTGCCATCTGCCCAAGAATATATTCAATTGATAGTACATGGCAGTCTTTGATATTTAGTGTCCGACCCAAACAGATATTTCAGTCGAACCGAAACCAAACTTGCTCTCTGTTTCAAATATGTTAATTACTTATTAATATTCGATAGCCTATAAAATAAAAATAATTAGTGATCCAACTTACAAATAACTTTTTCCTTATCTTGACTGAGCCGCCATGTTGGACGTAGAATAAAATAACATTCGTTTTCGAGTTACTCTTCAAAAGCCCTTTCATTTAATATCAATAATGTAGGACTGTGTAGAAAATAATTATTTCGCCATCTTGGATGGTCGGCCATACTGGATTTAGAATGATGTTACATACCATATCGTGCAATGGTCATCCAAACTAAACGCGTATGCAAATTTTCAGCTCAATCGGTTAAATATGTCTACTTCGAAATTGAGTTACAAAATCCCACCGCAACATACATACTTACATACATACAGAGCAACTTAAATAAAAGCTTTTAAAAACTTACATTAGATAACTATACTAATCTCGGTATCATTTAAGAATAATAATAATACAAAAAACCTACAATGAGTATGTTCCGTGTGCTTCAAGATCCCTCGCAGCGGTCTGACGGGTGTGGTGCTACGCGAGCTGCTACGGCTCGTAGTGCTGCTACGGCTGCTACGCCGGCCGCGCCACGCCTTGTCCGGCTCAGACTTGGACCGCCCACGGAACCTCTCCTTTAGAGAATTGCTGTGGACATCGCAAGACAATGTAGAAATTATACTGTAGATTCCAGATAATAAAATATTACAGTAAACAAAAATCTTGACTTTCTACAGTGTAAAAGTCAAGATTCCAAACACATTATTCAATGTTTTATGTTTTTTGATAATAATTGTTTATGTTACTTAAGAATTTTACCAGTTAAGATATTTTTTTGTGTAACGGTATACTGGTATATAAACACAATACGGCCTATACACTCAAATATTATAAATAGAATCAGAAAATTATTTTGAAAATCGTCTCATATGTAATTGAACATACGTAAAAACCGACAAGATAAATATTTAAATCTCCATCTCTTAGGATTAAAAAGTGTATATCCTTAATATAAAGTAGAAGGAAACTCAAGTGACGCCAGGCGATGACGACAAGCGGTGGCCATCCACCCGTTACTAATTCCCTTTGACTAGCAGACTACAGACGCCACTCTGAGGAGCTCCTTATAGATATATCGATAGAAATAGAAATTAATATTCATAATTGTTGCTTAAATCGTGGGCTCGTCATATTATTAACCACTGAACTGGTTTTAAAGTGTTTATATTTTTAAATCCTGGGAAAGGACGTAAGATAGTTTTTGTTCCAGAAAAAACTACGGTTCCCACTTCCCGCACGATAAACAAGGTTCAGTGTAACGAAATAGCGGGTAACAACCTCACTATAAACTAGGAAATAAGAAAACTTGCATGAGCTTGTAAATAAATATTTAAAAGGAGTTCGAACCTTTTTGTATGGAGCGTGGCATACCTAATTAGTTTCAAGTACTTAAGAGTCCGTATACGAATTTTTTCCGATTTTGCCGAAATTGCAAAGGTTCGCTACAGAAATATTATTAAGTTTTTTTCCCCTTATTAGACTTAAAATATATATATATTAATTATTAGATTTAAAATATATTTAAGCGCGGAAAGCCGACTAGAACTTACGGCGAGTAATATAATGTGAGATTTAGGTTGTTTTGAATCGTGTTTTTTTGGCGCAATTTGTTTTTTTTCTTTTTTCTCGAATTGGATAGAATTTTATCTATAGATTATTTCTGTCGTTTTCTTTTTATGAATTACAGCTCCAAGTTGCCGAAATTAACAGCAATTCTTTGCCCATTTTCTCTAAAATTTTGCCGAGTTACATATTTTTTTACTCAACTATTTCATATTAAAGTGGTAAAAAGTAATTCCAACATTTTATAGACGACTTTCTCAACAGTACATTGTATTTTTTTCATACCGCTAAGACGTCAATACAATCCATAAACAGGTGATATTCTAAACCTTTTACAGCAAAAATCACAAAACTGTCGCGGGTTTGAGTTGGATTATTTAAAAATACTTAAAAAAATAAAAAATCTAGCTCCAACATTAGATTATAATTGAAATGATCTTACATGTTGTACATTAAAACTTATAGAAATACTGTATTTTAACTGTTAAATCACGTCTGTAAAATCAGCGAAATCGGCAAATTTCGTATACGGACTCTTAAAATGGTATATTTTCGTGTACACCTATGAAACATACGTCAATCGACAGAGAAAATAATTACAAACAACAAATACTCTTTGACAAAACTTTACCTTTTGTCGTAAATGTTATACTTTTTTAAATATTTCAGGTTCTTTATCTAAAATGTTATTTATTTTACATTTTCAAACTGAAATAACTCAGAAAGTATATTATTTACGACACTTTGTCAAAGTATATTTATTGTTTGTAAACATCTTCTCTTTCGATTGGCGTATGTTTCATAGGTGTACACCAAAATACGACAGGTATACCAATAAGGTTCGTTGTTCTTTGAAACTCATGTTTCTATGTTTATTTATCAACATAAGGTTAATTCATACTTTTAATTCTACTTATAGCTTTGCATGTAAACATGAGTACCAGTTGGAATCTTTTTGTTAAAAATGTTTATAGAACTCTAAAATTCTCTTAACTGATATGAGAGTCTGTATTATATTTTCTTTAGAGCTCTTTTTTAAATTTCGTTTAGATTCGAGCTATCCGTATATTTTTCGCGCTGAAAAACCTTATTACTCCCCGGACCCAAGTATCTCCGTGACAATTTTCACCCAAATCTGTTAAGCAGTGTGAGGGGTAACAGTAGCATGAAAGATTCTTCTATTTTCTTTCTAATTCTTGAGGCATTTTCGTTTTCACTAAATTTTTATGAGCCCCCTACAAACTAATAATATAGAGCAAATTATTAGTTTGTAATGTCATTTGAGCTGAGCTGGTGATGAGCCCAGGAAACAAGGTTTACCGTGATGATTGACTTCTACTTACGACTTTTTCTTCTTGGAGGCTCTGTTGTGGACACCTTCGTCGTCGGAGTCCTTGTACACAGCGGACGGAACTTTACCCATTTTTATTTGATTTTACATTATTTTTACAAAAATGTGTTTAGAATTTCATTTCGTTACGTCAAAAACACGTCAACACGCAGTGATTACAACGTAGTGATTATATTCTCATTCTCTTAGGTAGTGATCAAGTATGTCAGCGGCTACACGGTCAATTTTTCATCAATCTGATCCATCAATCTGCTGCCTTACTCCCGAAACTGATAGCAACTTGATACGAGTCTGATTTCGATTTCGTTTTTGATGTCATTGTAATGCGTAGGAATTCCGGAACAAAATCGTATCAAAATCGATTTGTTGCCATGGCGTCTTGTCAACGTCGTTATATCAACGTCGATTGTTATAAAGTAGCAGAAGGTTATATCGAAAAAATATACCGAAAAATATGAAATAATGTTTGTGTTTTTTCGTCATACCATAAAAATACAATATATCTTTAGAAAATTGAAATCGATATCAGATTGAGGAGTAAGGCCCCAGGTACTGATTGACGAAAATTTGATTGTGTACGACTCGGATTGATGGATTGATAGTATTTTTAATATGAACTTTATATAACTATCAATATTCTGTCAATCAGATTGATGGATCAGATTGATGAGAATTTGACCGTGTAGCCTGTGACTATAGTGATTATATTCTCTTTGTACGTCAAAATCAAAACAATCAGCCATAGATAAGAAAATTTTGACATGAAGTTTTAACGTGAAGTCTGAATGATTCATCGTTTTGAGTTTTTACCAATGGTTTTTTCACCAAAAAATATTTTTGATCATTGGATATTTTTTTACATTAATTGCATAATATTGTATCACACACAGAATCAGCCGCTATAAAGAAAAAAAGTATCAAAAGTTTTGCTCCAATTTCCCCAGTATTGGTAGCGTCATGGTAGCGTCAATTTCTTTTTTCCCTTTTTTACTATCAGATCTTGGTAGACCTTTGCACAAAGCAAAGATCTGCATATAAGTTAAACTTTTCTTTGAATAACTTTTTGAATATAAATAATAATTATTACTTTACTAGCAGTCCCGGCAAACATTGTTTTGCTATTTAAAGAATTTCTACTTCATCAGTTGATACAAAATCTTACCCCCTCTTTTGTCCCCTAAGATTGGTGGGGGGGGGGGGGAAATTTTATACTCCAGACGTTAAGTTGGAAAACATAGTTATTAATATGAAGTATGTCCATTAAAGAAAAAAATTTGATACAAAATCTGACCGTTAATACCGTTGGACGTAAGGACGTTGTTCGTAGAGTCCACATCCTGAGGATGCTCCGGTGTTGGGGCGAAACGCGCGTCGAGGTTTTCAACCTGCATGGTGGTGAGGGGCCTTGCACGGATTTGCCAACATTATTGCTTGTGTGGTGGTGGTGTTTGCAAGTTCTTGCATGCGAGTGTACGCATAGGCAGTGTGGCAGGGGTGAGGTGCTGTACGCATGCCTATGCGTACACTCACTTATTTACTTAAAGGTTGAGTTTTATTTCGCGGAATATTGCTAAAAATAATAACAAACTAATTTTTTTATACTAATATTATAAAATATGTGAAGTTGAGTTGGAGGCATTAAATCTAATATTAGAATATCTAAAGTGTACCCGCCGAATCAAGGCGGTAGCGGTCATTGACCTTTTTAGTCTAAGAGCTACATGAAAAATTCTCGCACCGTATTCACATAACTGAAGAAAAAATTTACATCTTAAAAAGGCAGAGATTATTACATTATTTACAGAGACTATACAGCTACTACTATAGAGATTACACAGCTACACTTTATATCTGCCAAAACGCGATAAAAACGCGCAGAAGACGAGCACATCAGAAACGCGCGTCGTCAGTGCGCGCACCGGATGAAAATGAGTTAAATATTATTAAATTCACGTCCAACTCCAAAGACACTAATTAAATTAAAAGTTGTAAACGGAGATGAATACTTACTAATGAAAAGAATTAACTTCCCTTGACTAACATTGAGGAATCTCACAAACTGTGTACCGCCAGCAAAACTCCAGGAATATAAAGAAAGTTTGATTATTATATTTTCATATTTATTACACTAATCTTCATCTAGTCTTTTTAGTAACCTATTTGTGAGTAAAATAACCTAACCTAGTGTGGAGATCTCCAATTAGCAGTATGGAATTATTATAGCTAAGTATAGCTAGCTAGCTAAGTATTATAATTAGGCGCACTTGCCAGGTATGCGTTTTTCCCCACACTTACTAATCACTATATTATTATCATTTATCACTATTCCAAATTTAAAAAAAAACCTGACTTTGAAATATCGTTGCACAGTGTCATTGTTTGGGATAAAACCTCAGGATAAAACCCTACATAATTCTACTTTTTTTTAATGCTTATTAGACTATAGGCTCAATCTAGACAGCTTTTAAAATACTTGGAATAGTATAGGTCTACCAGAATCTGATGGCAAAAAGTGAGAAAATGAATTGACTCTAGCAATACCGGGGTAATTGGAATAAAATATTTTGATCCTTTTTTCTTCTTATAGCGGCTGATTCTGTGTGTTAAACATGCAAATAAAAAAATGATACATTTTTATATTTGCAATGATCGAGGATATTTTTTGAAAATCTGCTGTCAAAAATTGCCATCAGATTCTGGTAGACGTACACCTACTACTCACAATAACAACAATAATTTTTCTTCTGTTGAAATACATTTCTGTTTATTACAATAACAAATATCTATTATTATGGCTCTGCCATCAAATTAAAAACTTAGTTGAATATAAAACAATTATAATACCGAACACAAAAGCAATTAATTTTATTGTTTTAATATAAATGCAATCCTAAATTATTAATAAAATAACGTTAATGGAACAATAGTCGTTTAATTGTACAATATAAAACTAAATTTAAAGTTGTTTAGCCTGGTTGATATCGAAATAACTGGATAGAGCCGACGGAGAGTAGTTCATAAAGTTAAGATATTATACCTTTTCTTTAATTATCCAACTGTGCCCGATGTTTGGTTGTTTAAGGTCTTTTTCAATGTTATGTCAACAAAATATAAAAACATACACAAAATATGTGTATACAATTTAGAACGCTCTCAGGCCGACTCAGGCCTAAACAGCTGATCGGATATTATGAGTCTATGGTTTAGTAAAGTTCTGCGCCAACGTATAACACAGTCGAGTTGAAGTATTTATTACAATAAACGAGTGAACAGGCCAGCCATAATACCCCTGAAATTGCAGTTATTTGTGTGAACTATCTCAATTGGAAGCTGAAGCCACTCAGGGCCCCCGCTGCCAAATATGCATTGTGTGCAATGCACACGGGCGCCGTCCTCTAGGGGCGCCAAATCGCCATCTTTAGGGGCGCCAAAACCAAGATCCCAAAAAATTTGCGTAAAGGTACGCCAAAATTCTTTTTTTGCACACTGGCACCAGTACCCCTTACGGGAGCCCTGAAGCCGCTGTAAAATTAATAGTAATTTTAACTTCAAAGTTCTATCCAGTTCCGTGGACATCCATGTACTATCACCAGAACTGGCCAGCAATCGTTAGGCAATCCCTGCACGCCCTCCATTGAGGATCATTTATTACGCCAGCCACAGCTCGTAATTAAATTCTCCCGGAATCCCCGTTTTGTCCTTCGACTGTTTTCCAACTCTAACGCCAAATTTATTAATCTATAATAATACGCAGATATTGGTAAAATTGGTAAGACTTTGAAATATGACGTAATAACAGAGTATCCGCTATCCAGCGCTCCCCTTCGTCATGGTCTAGTCTACTCAGTCTACTTTTTAAGTGTGCCTCAAATCAAAGAACCTACTGTAAGTCTAATTTTTGCCGCTTATTAGAATATACAAATAGGCATTACATCTATATATTATTATTGTACTAGCGATCCGCCCCGGCGTCGCACGGGTATAAAATATATAGCCACTGAAAAAATGATTAAAATCGATAGCCTATGATCCTTCACGTGGTCTACTTCTTATCTGTGCCAAATAACATAAAAATTAGTCCAGTAGTTCGCGAGATAAGCCCTTTCAAATAATTTCTCCCGTTTTTTCCACATTCTCCTATCAGTCTTAGCGTGGTAAAATATAGCCTATAGCCTTCCTCAATAAATGGGCTATCTAACACTGAAAGAATTTTTCAAATCCGATCAGTAGTTCCTGAGATTAGCGCATTCAAGTTAGCCCTTTCAAATATTTTTCCTGTTTTTTCCACATTTTCCTCTATTTCTTCGCTTCTATTAGTCTTAGCGTGATAAAATATAGCCTTCCTCGATAAATGGGCTACCTAACACTGAAAGAATCATCAAAATCCGTTGCGTAGTTTTAAAGATTAAAGGGAACAAAGGGACATGAGGGAAAAAAGCGACTTTTTTTATAATATGTATAGATATTTTAGAAACACTTTAAATATATGAAATAAAAACATTTCAACATCAAATCATGAACTCTACATTAATTTGAAGTTTAATCATCATTAAATGCCTCTAACTGCGGCAGTAACTGCAGAGACATTTAATTATGATTAACCATTGACTTAAGAAACAAGTGATTAACCTTCAATTTAATGAAAAGTTTGACGTAATATAATGTATGAGGCTTATGTCAAAATTTTAAATCTCTATGAGTGCGGCAGTATGTGTAGTTCTTGGGCGAGATAGAGTGAAAAATAATACATTAGTATATTTTAGTACCGTAGTCAGAGTTAGTTTAGTACATTAATACTGTAATCCTGACAGCCAGCGGTAGCGCACCTGCCCAGCCCCTCAATCCGTAAACTTCCAGCTTCTAGAATATATGACCTAGATATTTTACACTAATACTATAACATAATACTTAGAACTTGCTTTAATTGTACGTGGAGTTAGGATTATAAAGAAAGAAAGAAAGAAACTTTATTTGGAAAAACAATAGATGTACCATCGAGGAAATTGATTTCTAGGCAGTTGATAGACCCACGTCATTTGGTTGGATTATGTCAATTCAATGTAAGCTGTGATCGGTCAAATGGGTTTGACGTAACGCGACCAAATTACTTAGGTCCTCCATCTGCCTAGGAATCAACTTCTCTGATAGTTCATTAAAATAATCAAGAACATTTCAATATTATATATTACCAAATTGGCACCGACTCAGCATCTGTTGAAAACACAGTTCGCAACGCCTATACCTAGTGCCATAATTAAAGTACTACGATGCTAACATAACGCGTTTAAAGCTTGCAGATTTAACAGACATACACAAACTGATTAGCTAATTAACACACAGTCAAACAGACATTTCATAATAATATTAGTACGAAACTAGTATGAACTGTTTTCAGTCACTCTAGCCCCAGGCGTGAACTTATCAAATTGAAGTGTTCAGAGTAAGCGCCCCAGTTAATCGTCTTTCAGGATAGTTGCGGCATCGCTGCCAATACTTGTAAAATGATACTCTTGGAAATAAAACTGGATAACTTCCAAGATCTCTTGATCCTGACGGTACAATCAAATCTATAAGTTGTCTATTGAACAGCCAATAAATGATACATTGCCAAGTGATCTTCGGCTTTATACTTTTTTGTTTTGAATCAATCAGTTAAGTAACTATTTATTTACATATTACGGTCGAGTGATAACATAAACTGATAATCCATTAAAAATAAAACGTCCTAAAACAATCGCATTTGACGATGCCACTATTTAAATAAAGAACATAAACAAATTCTTACAACTAATAATCGGCAGTATAAGTGGGACTTGCTTACAAATTTTGCCGCACCTAAGGAGGAAACTTGCTGGACAGCAAGCTTCTTCCGAAGCTTAAAAAGACTTTTTAATCTGCTTCTGCCTCCACTCGTAACTTCAAAGTTTTAATTCATTTATTTCGTGTTAAAAATGCAGCAACCAAACTCTTTCTAACTCTTTATACGCCAAAATAAGTTTTTTTTCCTAAATCCTCAAGCATTTTTAGGATTCCGTACCCAAATAGTAAAAACGGGACCCTATTACTATGACTTCGTTGTCTTTCTGTCTGTCCGTCTGTCTGTGTGTCGCCAGGCTGTATCTCAAGAATCGCTATAGCTAGACTTCTGAAATTTTTACAGGTTGTGTATATCTATTGCTGATATAACAACACATACTAAAAATATTAATATTTAATTAATACTAAAAATAATATTAATATTTAAGGGGGGCTCCCATACAACAAACGTGATTTTTTGGCCTTTTTTGCTAGATATCAATAATGGCAACAGGTAGGCACTCGAAATTTTCACAAAGGCCTTAAACATATGTGTACTTTAGTAATTAATCAAAGGGGGGCTCCCATACAAAAAAACACAGTTTTCGGCCTATTTTTGCTCTATAACGGTACGGAGCCCTTCTTGCGCGAGTCCAACTCGCACTTGGCCAATTATTCTCATTTTTATATTGCAAAAACACGAAGTACTAAGAGAATGCTCATAACCACAATACAAATTGTATTCATTAACATAGTCGGAGAGCCCGGGGCCGCCGTGATTTTGTATGTCCCGCGCGGCCGCGGGCCGCTGCTCCTGATGTATGTTGTTGTGATGGACTTGGAAATTGGAATAATCTCGGTAGCTATCTACTAGTTTATTCCTAGGAATTGAGATACAAAGATCGATGGCCGCAACAGACTTAGGGCCGGTATAAATAGTCAGTACTCAAGATGCATTGGTTGGCTGTCAAAATTTGGACCAATCATAGAGCCGATTCGGGTCTTGAGACCGAGATGCATCTTGAGTACTGACTATTTATACCGGCCTTAGGCCCGCTATAGCTATACAAAGTAGTTGTAGAGTGCGTGAGCGGGAACCTAAGCAATTTCTGCAGGAACTTATTCAGGGTTGTTAAGGACAAAACATACTAAAAGTCCTGACGTCTAGGAGGTGAGCCGGAGGGAGAAGGGGCGACAAAGGTCTATTTTTTTTGTTTTTCGTCAATAACTAAAAAAATATGCGTTGTAGCAAAAAATATTCTTCGACGACCTTAAAGCTTATTAAATTCTCTATACATTAGATTCTACACAGTTTTTCCAAATTCTTATCCGTTTTCGAACGATACGCTCAGGAAACGTAAAAATTAATAAGAGCTTTATTTTAAACTAGACGTACCGCGCGGCTTCGCCCACGTAAATTAGATATTTCACAGACAATTTAGTCTACAAAAATTTAGCCGATAGCCTTCCTCGATAAATGCCAAAGGCCAAAGGCCTATTTTTGCTCTATAACGGTGCGGAACCCTTCGTGCGCGAGTCTGACTCACACTTTATCCGATAATTTTTGTTACGGAATTCGGTCGCCGCGCTCAACGCCCGTTTTTTCACCGTATTCGAAATTATTCACATGATATTTCAATATTGAAATATGCGCAGGATAGGCATTAGATAATAAAATACGTTTGTGATGATGACACTGATGCATGGTGATAAATCACTGCATGATGCAGTGAAATCAGCTTATCACCTTATTCGTTTTAGTAAGTTTAAATACCTAAGTTAAAGGTAAGTTCTGGACATTGGGTAACATAATATTAAGTATATTTGTAGGTCATAGCCCTACTAGCAGCTGCAGAAATAGGTACAGACACTTTTTATCTAGACGAATCCTTATCAATTATCATATTTACGTTATAACTTATAAGAATAAGTTGGACCATCACATGATTAAGTACGTACTTACCCCCAAAATATCAAAATAAAATTCTCAGAAACTTTACCGACGCTTCTGCGGATTTCACTTAAAATATAAATTAGAGGTAGTACTTATATATTACTATATATGTACAAGATGACGTCCGCAACCGTACATTTTGCCGGAAAAAATAGTATCATATCTCCAGTCCCCTTTCCCGGGACTTTCAAAAAAATCGGTTCAGCGGCTAGTGCGTGAAAACTGAAGAAGTAACTGACAGACACACTTTGGCATTTATAATAATAGTATGGACTTAGCCGGACCACTGCCAAAAATCAAAATGCGATGGCTTGTGGGTATAAAAAATAATGAAACTATAACCATTAGGCTGAGTGGCAGATGTGATGGCTTTGACGATTATTGCGGTGCCCATTGAAATTTATCAGAGAACTAATATAATGTCAAATGGACAATCATAATAACATAGAATAGTTACGTACATTTTGTTCCTTAGATAATAGATTAAGGGTATTTTTGAGTAAAAAAGTAATTGTGTTGTTAATTACTTACATTAAAAAAAGACGGGTTGCACTCCGGGAGTGCCGGCAGAAGCGAAAACTTGATTATTAACGTTGTGCATAATTTTTTTAACCCATTATGAAAATCGATTTTAAAAAAACAATAAAAAAACGATCGTTTTAATTAATTAATCGAAACCCTTACAATCGATTAAAAAATAGCGACAATCGAAAAAAAAAGCTGCTGTCAGACAGACTGTCAGACATTTCTCGCGACAGTTGTCTTGCAGGTGGAAACACGGCCTTAATCAGCGCATCTGCTAAAGAACTCATTTCCCCGACTGTACATTTCTGCTTAGCACAATTTTCCACGACTGTACATTTCTGCTTAGCACAATTTTCCCCGACTGTACATTTCTGCTAAGCAACTCGTTTCCCCGACTATACATTTCTGCTTAGCACAATTTTCCCCCACTGTACATTTCTGCTAAACAACTCATTTCCCCGACTGTATATTTCTGCTTAGCACAATTTTCCCCGACTGTACATTTCTGCTAAACAACTCATTTCCCCGACTGTACATTTCTGCTAAACAACTCGTTTCCCCGACTGTACATTTCTGCTTAGCACAATTTTCCCCGACTGTACATTTCTGCTAAACAACTCATTTCCCCAACTGTACATTTCGTTCGAGTTCGACACAAAACACTACTCTCCAACGCTTTTTCTATGGTTTTTCGATCAACACGAAAATCTGTTTCACAGTTTTTACCCATCCCACAAAAGTGCTCAACGCCGCTAAAGAAGTTTTCACTTCAATAAAAAGGCATTAATTTTTCGGATTGTTCTCCTTCTTCTGCTTACGCTCGCGCTTCCGCTCTGGTTTCCGCACCCGCTTCCGCTCTTGTTTCCGCACCCCCTTCCGCTCTTGTTTGCGCCTACTCCAGCGTCTGTCCCCGCTTCTGCTATTATATATTATCGCTTGCGCTCTCGTTTTGCCTCCCGCTTCTGCTCGCGTCCCCGCTTAATTTGTTACATTATAGTCCTCACAATAACAAAAGATCTTTATAGGAACTCCATCTTGCCAGTGGACCGTAACAGACATCACTTTTCAGGCTGAAAATATTTGATAAATATTTGAGTGCATTGTTATTTCGAAAGCGGCGTCCGATAGACGATTGAATATTGATATCGACAGGATATGAAGCTGCTATCCGATTTGAATTCAAATTGCCACGAGGACTGCACCAGTTTTATTTAGAGCTGGTTCTATTTAGAATATTTATAGTTTTTGTGCCAGTTCTGTAGAGTAAAAAATACTAGAAAATCGCCCGCGGCTCCGCCCGCGTGGATGTCGGTTACGGCTGCAAAAAGCCTACCCAGGAAAGACTCGGTCAGCAAAATGATTCCCAGGTCAATTCACAGACTCCGACACTGATATCGACGACGCGGATGCAGTCATTATACGAAGGGTGTATGTACACTATACAGTGCACACTGCACAGATTGTCTTCCTCCCGCAAGCGCATCTCGCTTGGTGACGCCCACTATCGTAATATTTTAATTTCGCCATAATTTCAAAACCAAACGTCCAATTTTAATCATTCAAAGACCAAATTTTATTTACATAAACTGTACTTAGTGATGAAATGATTTATTTTGATAAGGATTAATGACATGAGTAAAATAAACGCGTTTAAATGTTGTCCAAAAAAATTCAAGATTTTTAAATAAAAAAATGGTTATTGTCATTGAGATATGTTATTGTGCCTCACTCGATATAGGTAAGTATAGTATGTCGCGGACTTTTTTGTAGATATTTATAAGATCTACAATACTTAGAACATTGTATGGTTTTATCTTCTATGGTTTCGGCAGCGTACGCAAAATAAGTAACTTTTCTGGTTGATTTTTTCACCCGGAGTCCGAAAACCCCAAATATCTTACGAAACCCTATTTTTTCCAAAATAAAATTTAGCCTATGTTCAGCAGAAATAATGTAGGATTTGCTTGGAGTAGTTTAAATAAAGCCAAAATCCTCAAACGTGTATCTATAAGGATTCAAAGTTCTGTTGGGTACCTTCAGAACCAGGGTATATCCTGGTGCAAAATCTTACTTTTTAGTAGTATATGCCTGAAATACTTCAGAAAAAATCAAAATCACCATATGCTCCCTTATAAATTTCAAGGAGTCCCCTCGATTCCTCATGGATCCCATCATCAGATCACCACTTTTGTGAACATGGTACCAACCTCGGATTCAACCCTGTACAACAACAAAAGAATCATGAAAATCGGTCCATAAACGGTATATATATTTATATATATATATATATATATATATATATATATATATATATATATATATATATATATATATATATATATATATATACAGACGAATATATAACCTCCTCCTTTTTGGAAGTCGGTTAAAAATTACATGTCCTGACTGACTGACTGACTGACTGACTGATTCATCATCACTGAGCAAAAACTGTTAAAGTTACAGCCACGAAATTTGGTGAGTAGGGTTGTCTTATTAATCTATATCTATACTAATATTATAAATGCGAAAGTATCTCTGTCTGTCTGTCTGTCTCGCTTTCACGCCAAAACTACTGAACCGATTGTAATGAAATTTTGTACACAGTTATTCTAAAGCCTGAGAAAGGACATAGGCTACTTTTAACTGGAAAAAGGGGTTGTAAGGGGGTGAAAATGCGTAAATTTGTTCAAATTAAGTTAGTTCCAAAAATTCATAAGAATTTGAAGAATTCATAAGAAAAGAAAAAATTCATAAGAATTTAAAGATTAAAGAGAAAGATTTGATTTTTTGTTTGTTTGGCTCCGAAACTACGGGACCGATTTGAAAAATTCTTTTACCATTGGAATTCCACATTATTTTTGCTGAACATAGGCTGAATTTTATTTTGGAAAAAAATGGGGTACCGTAAGATAGGGTTAAAGGGATAAAAAATAGGGTTCTTCGGACGCAAGGTGTAAAAAATCAACCAGAAAAGTTACTTATTTTCCGTACGCTGCCTAAACTATAAAAGATAGAACCATAAAATTCTAAGTAATTGTAAAACTTACAAATATCTACGAAAAAGTCCGCGACACACTATACCTATCTATGTCGAGTGAGGCACAATAACCATTTTTTATTTAAAAATCTTGAAATTTTTTTGGACTACATTTAAACGCGTTTATTTTAGTCATTCTTTTAATTCTTATCAAAATAAATTACTCCATTACTAAGTACAGTTTATGTAGATAATATTTGGTCTTTGAATGAATAAAATTGGACATTTGGTTTTGAAATTATGGCGAAATTAAAATATTACGATAGTTGGCGTCACCAAGGCGTGCGGGAGGAAGACAATCTGTGCAGGGTGCAGCCTCTGCCTGCGTCGTCGATGTTAGTGTCGGAGTCTGTGAATTGACCTGGGAATCATTTTGCAGACCAAGTCTTTCCTGGGTATGCTTTTTGCAGAGCTCACCGACACCCACGCGGGCGGAGCCGCTAGTAATAAAATAAAAAAAGCCAAAATCCGACTGCATGGATAAATCCAATATTAATTAAAAATTAACTGACATTACTGAAATAAGATGAAAATTCTTTGACAAAGTATTAAAAAAAACAATGATTTGGTACTTAAAACTAGAAACATACATTGAAACAGTACCAAACCTATGCACCTATTATAACGTATTGTAGGTACACTTTTCTAAGTGTACCTAGTACTTACCTACGATATATTATGGTTATATCAGCACGGTAGTTTTTCAATTTTTTATTAGATTGATTGTCGAAATGGTTAGATGCTGGTTAGATGACTACAACTTTTTAGTTGTAGTCGTTGTAGTTGTAGTGTTTTTAGGTGTAGCGGCTTTTTAGCCGCAAATAAAATAAATTAATTAAAAAACAAACCCGACTGCAAAAAATGTTTACTAAAAATAACGAAACAAGACCTAATTCTGCCGGAGGCATCGAATCCATGTTTTAATGATCGATACGACTGTGCGGAAGCGAGAGCATAAGCGGAAGCGGGAGCATTAGCGGAAGCATAAGCGGAAGCGGGTGCATAAGCGGAAGCGGGAGCATAAGCGGAAGCGGGAGCATAAGCGGAAGCGGGAGCATAAGCGGAAGCGGGAGCATAAGCGGAAGCGGGAGCGGAAGCGGAAGCATAAGCGGAAGCGGGAGCGGAAGCATAAGCGGAAGCGGGAGCGGAAGCGGGAGCGGAAGCGGGAGCGGAAGCGGGAGCGGAAGCGGGAGCGGAAGCGGGAGCGGAAGCGGGAGCGGAAGCGGGAGCGGGAGCGGAAGCGGGAGCGGAAGCGGGAGCGGAAGCGGGAGCGGAAGCGGGAGCGGAAGCGGGAGCGGAAGCGGGAGCGGAAGCGGGAGCGGAAGCGGGAGCGGAAGCGGGAGCGGAAGCGGGGGCGGAAGCGGGAGCGGAAGCGGGTGCGGAAGCGGGAGCGGAAGCGGGAGCGGAAGCGGGAGCGGAAGCGGGAGCGGAAGCGGGAGCGGAAGCGGGAGCGGAAGCGGGAGCGGGAGCGGAAGCGGGAGCGGGAGCGGGAGCGGAAGCGGGAGCGGAAGCGGGAGCGGAAGCGGGAGCGGAAGCGGGAGCGGAAGCGGGAGCGGAAGCGGGAGCGGAAGCGGAAGCGGAAGCATAAGCGGAAGCGGAAGCGGAAGCATAAGCGGAAGCGGGAGAAGCGGGAGCGGAAGCGGAATTGGAAGCGGGAGCGGAAGCGGGAGCGGGAGCATAATCAGAAGCGGGAGCATAAGCGGAAGCGGAAGCATAAGCGGAAGCGGGAGCATAAGCGGAAGCGGGAGCATAAGCGGGAGCGGGAGCGGGAGCGGGAGCGGGAGCGGGAGCGGGAACGGGAGCGGGAGCGGGAGCGGGAGCGGGAGCGGGAGCGGGATCGGGAGCGGGAGCGGGAGCGGGAGCGGGAGCGGGAGCGAGAGCGGGAGCGGGAGCGGAAGCGGGAGCGGAGACAAAACAAGCTATTAGAAAATGCTAAGAGCAATGTTTATAATATAATTGGAACATATTATTACACAAGACATTTCAAGTTCGATTTGGTGACAAGTCGTGCCAAAACAATCTTTATTTTTCTATTATCTATTTTATTTTTCTAAAAACAGCCCATATATTTGAAGTTCATTTAATATAATATATGGTCAATGTTTAACTTATTTATTTATTTATTTAAATATTTTTGTGTATTTTTTATCAAAATACTTCAAGAAATGTGTCTACAATTATTATGTTTTTATGCCCTTCGCTAAGTGCGACAATCAAGGTTCACAAAGTAAAGCTTTAACCGACTTCCAAAAAACGAGGAGGTTATTCTTAAATACATTTGTTCACATGCTGATATAGATAGATAAGTCTACTGATAAACTGGTTTATGCGTGAACGGTTGCCATGCCGGAACGGTGTGTGTGACAGAGACCGTTCGTGGCGACGCGACGACGCGATCAACGGATGGGTGGTGATATTTAAAATTAAGTAAATGAAAAATTCAGTAATTAATCTCCCTGCCTGCCAGTCCTAAGCCTGGAAAAAAGTATGTAGGGAAGTGCACTTCCACCGCTCACAGATTAAACCGTCTCGTCGTTCGTCGTCATCACTCGTCACGTCGAAGTGCAAAACGACAACAAGTTTGTCAAAACAGTTAATGCTGAAAGTCGTTTAGTCAAAAAAACTACTTTGTTTGTCATAGTTCATTGTTTAGTTCAGTGTTCGTCGAAGACGAAAACTAGTTGAAAAATAAACTGTTTTGTCATTGACTAGTTTACGATAAACGATAAACGGTCTCGTTTCGTTGATCTAAAAAGCGTCGACGACCCACCACACTATTCGTCGAAGACGTAAACTAGTCGAAAAAAAACTGTTTTTTCAACTAGTTTACGATGAACGATAAACGGTCTCGTTTCGTTGATCGATTATTATTTTTAACAAAAAATTAAAACCGACTTCCAAGGTAAAACAATAATAACATCCTTATTATTATAAGGATCCTACCTACCAGATGAATCTTCTGTTCTCTGACAGAATATTTGAAACTTTTGGAACTGGCACCGACTTCAAAATTATGAAGATTGAGTACAGAAATAGTTGAGTTTTAGCCGAATTCGGAAAAAGGCACTATTAGATAGGAATAATTATTTAATACTTTTTAGTTCATATTATAAGGATGTTATTATTGTTTTACCTTGGAAGTCGGTTTTAATTTTTTGTTAAAAATAATAATTTCACTCTTTTTAGTTACCAGAGTAAACCATCGCGTACTATAAGTAGAATAATACACCTGTATAATATTATTCTGCGTATCTTATTACAGTCACACTTACAAAATATAATATCAGCTGCAGCCTGCAGATAATTTTAAACAATACATTTAAAAAAAATCGAAGTGAACACGTGACGTGACGTGCTAAGTAGCCGGTCACCGGACTAGTTTCAACTTTCAATAGTACTGGTACTCGCTCGACTTGTCGCACGTGACGCGGACGCAGCGCACATAGTCCCTACCCGACCCGCGCCGCCGCGCCGCCCGCGCCCGCTTGACAGCCCTGCGGCCCTGGCAGATTGAAGTGAGACTGCAGAGAGTGTTATTGTATTATGAACGCTAAACGCAATGCAAAAGGTTGAAATTAGGTTGTTTTCCAGAATATCTCGGCGAAGTGAGACAGAATGTTACATTATCGAAGCAGCTTTAACTTCTTAGAAGTAATGTCAAATGTGTGCCTTATGCTCTGGAGATAAGGTTGAATTTGGTGACATTGGTGACCCTGATAATGATAATGATAATACCCTGGTAATGATGATGATGATGATGATGAATGTAATTTGCATAGTAGCATATGCTTTCAGTTCTTAAAACAGCGCCTAAACTCCCAAACTTGTATCTATAAGGAATCCAGAGTTCTCTTAGTAGCTTCGGAACCATAGTATACCTCGGTGCAAAATCTTGCGTTTTGGTAGCATATGCTTAGGATACTTCTCATAAAACCAAAATCACCATATGTTTCCATATAAATTTCGAGGAGTTCCCTCGATTACTCATGGATCCCATCATCAGGTCACCACTTTTGTGAACATGGTACCAAATTGGAGTGAAACCTAATACAACACAACAAAAATTTCGAAAATCGGTTCACAAACGGCGGAGTAATCGTTGAACATACAAAAATAAAAAAAAATAAAAAAAATATATCCACAGCCGAACATATAACCTCCTCGTTTTTTGGAAGTCGGTTAAAAAAGCGTCGACGACCCACCACTAAGCTGCAGCTGTTCTGAGCCATTCACTCACTTTCGAAACGCAGATATAGAAACTGACTCAGCACTGACACATTAGAACAGTGGTCCCCAACCTTTTTGTCATGCGGGCCACAAACATGATTTTTCTTGGTGATGCGTGCCGCAACAAAAAAAATTTAGGGTTAAAAAATAACATTCTTTAAAATTAACGATTTAAAAGTGAAAAAAATTTCACGAATATCACGATGACTTTACATTATTTTTTCGGTGGGCTTGAATCTCAAAATGGTTTAACATCACGCGGGCCGCATGCCGATGCGGCCCGCGGGCTGCGGGTTGGGGATAGCGGCATTAATGGAAGGTTTGCTTCATACGAAGAGGTTCATTTCAAAGAAAGAAGAGCCGAGTGCTGAACATTTAAAATTATTCAATAAAAATATGTATAAACTCCATAGTATAAACACTATCAATAAAACTCTATGGATAAACTAGCATTTTTTATTTTAAAAAAAATTACTGTTATGAGGGTGGTAGATCTACCAACTTTTGGTTCTAACATCTACCTAATTCTACCAATTTTTGGCATGAAGTCTACTGATTTTCTAAAATTTGGTGTGACAACACTGTCTCTACGATAGATTGCACAACACTTACACCCGTATTCACAAACAATACTTCCCTAAGTTAGCTACCATTGCTATGCGAAGTAAGGGATTTCTCAGTGCGTTTTTTTTGACAAGCCTTTCAATTCATAAACAATACTCAAACGATACTTCGCTATGCGTACGCATAGCGTCGTATAGAGCTTTCTGATTGGTCCGTTTTTGTTGCGTAGCTCATTCGTTGAAACACTTCATATTTTGTTAACTGTTATTCCATTGTTATTTTTTTTTTCGAAACCCTTTTAACAATACCCCTGTGGCCTGTACCTGACCATCTGTGAAAGAAACAAATATTGATGGGACCTAATTTGTTTATATTTACTAAATAAATAAAAATAATAGCTAAGATAATAATTATGTTGATCATTATCA
The DNA here is from genome assembly GCA_905333045.1 of Lysandra bellargus. NCBI lineage: Eukaryota > Metazoa > Arthropoda > Insecta > Lepidoptera > Lycaenidae > Lysandra > Lysandra bellargus. Next base: position 7,264,904 of record HG995331.1, on the reverse strand, counting down.
ATGGGCTGTACGCAATAAACAGTCGAATATAAAAATTAATTCTTCCTACCAATTAATAAATACCTTACCTGAAAACTACCAGAAGAATAAAATCTTAAAGCCACGAGCAATTGGTAAATTAATGACACTGGAAGACCTGTGCAGTTAATTTGTCCATGATACCATTGATAAATTATTTAAGTATCAAATTCTCTTCGCTGCTATCTATACTAATATTATAAATGCGAAAGTATCTCTGTCTGTCTGTCTGTCTCGCTTTCACGCCAAAACTACTGAACCGATTGTAATGAAATTTTGTACACAGATAGTCTAAAGCCTGAGAAAGGACATAGGCTACTTTTTAACTGGACAAAGGGGTTGTAAGGGGGTGAAAATGCGTAAATTTGTTCAAATTCAGTTAGTTCCAAAAATTCATAATAGATGGCGCCGTGTGCCTCCTACATCTCGCTGACGCTTACCCAAACGTCTTTCTATAATAGCTGGTATCATCTACGAAACGAGTTTTCGATTTTTCGATTTTTCGATTTTTCGATTTTTCGATTTTTCGATTTTTCGATTTTTCGATTTTTCGATTTTTCGATTTTTCGATTTTTCGATTTTTCGATTTTTCGATTTTTCGATTTTTCGATTTTTCGATTTTTCGATTTTTCGATTTTTCGATTTTTCGATTTTTCGATTTTTCGATTTTTCGATTTTTCGATTTTTCGATTTTTCGATTTTTCGATTTTTCGATTTTTCGATTGTTATTTCATAAAAAATGTATACGTTTTTAAATAACTCAGTACTTTATCTATGCAGTGACGTATGATAAATAGTTTATGGGTTAAGTTGTGTAATTGGGGGGCTAATTAATATACTTACTTTAAAATTTGGCATAAATAAAGTTTAATTTTAAAAAAATGAAATAAGTATTATGTGCACACTGCACAGCTGTTTTTGGGTGGTTGATTTAAGGGGTACCAGGGTTTTTTTTATAAAAGCTTTTGACACCAATTTTGTTGACATCGCGCGCTATAAACTTCAGTCCACGCGGACGAAGTCGCGGGCAACAGCTGATAATCCATAACTTTTTGACGTGAGCTCGACACTATGCTTTGCGTAATATAGCTAGCTGGCTACTTTATGCGTGCGTTCCTTGAAAAGGACGCATAGTGATGAACGCCACTCAAGTATTGTCTATGAATAGGCTTTTGGGATAATATTATGCGTCCGCTCGTACTGTGAGACCTCATAGTAATGTTTGTGAATACGGGTGTTAGTGGCGAGGCGAGCGCCTGCTTGTACGGCAGGCCGCAATAGGCCCACTGCCGCACCGAGTTGATTTTTGACACCGTCAGTGCGTGGTAGGCCGATAAAGACCTACCGTGATTTTTTTATAGGGAATACCTATAATTTCGAATACAATCTCAAATATACATTTGTCTCTGTCGTACCTTTAAAAACACCTGAGATAATCGTTCCGCACCGGGTGATAGAACATAATTTTCTTCGTCCGCACCAGCTGAAATTCCGCGGCAGGCCGATTTCGGCCCGATCCGCAGTGATTATGTTAAGTAGACACCCACTAAGAAAGGAATTTTGAAAATTTTACCCCGAAGGGGGTGAAATAGGGGTTGAAAGTTTGAATGAAAGCCCATCATTTCTTAAGTTAGGAAAATGAAACCCATCTCCGTTATTATAATAGGCTAACGCGGACGAAGTCGCGGGCAACAGCTAGTACTTAATATTATAAATGCGAAAGTGTGTATGTCTGTCTGTCTGTCTGTTACCTCTTCACACCTAAGCGGCTGAACCGATTGGTCTGAAATTTGGTACAGAGATGCTTTGAGTCCCGGGAAAGGACATAGGATATTTTTTATCACGAAAAATTTACAGTTCCCGCGCGATAAACTAATTTTGGCGCAACGGAGTTGCGGGCGTCATCTAGTATTGTATAAGACATATTAGGTAAGTATCTTCCTGGGACTCATGATATCTCTTTAACCTGCAAAATAGGTTCAGTGGTTTGGGCGTGAAGAGGTAACAGACGGACAGACAGACACACGTTTATAATATATAGTATGGATTTGCATGTAATATTGTTGGGAAAAAAGAGGAAAGTAAATCAGCCGGATCGCCGCACCGCCGCGCCGCGCCCGCCCTTTTAAGGATTTCTTAGTACGAGGAATCGCTAAAATATAATATATTAATTTATTTTGTCCATTCGTCCATCCGTCGGTCTGGGAGCTTAGGCAACACGACTTCAATAAATTTCTAGAAAATATATTTCATACGACTCAACTATGACATTGTGTTTTTGTATTTACTCCCCAAATGTGTGTTATAAATTGTTGAGTACACAATAAATTAAAAATAATTTAGATTTTATTACAAATTACTTAAATGTTGAGTAGCCAAATTATATGTTATCTGCATTCGGCAGCATCTTTGTAAGGTAGGTATTTAAAGTTAATATGCAACAATATTAATTTATTAACTTCTTATTATAATTACCTAAACTTATTATTATAATAATTAATTACAGTTTTAATTTGTATGATACTGAATTGTAATACAACGTTATTTACAATACACCTGTCTCTAGCGCCACGCGCACAAATTATTTTTTGTAACCTATATATTGTATAAATTACCTTGTATAAATTACATAGACAACAAAACTTTTTCACATCGAAGACATTTATCACTATTTTCTGCAGCATTGTATTTTCGACACCGCAGACACTGCTCGCTCTCGTTCTTTGTCAATTCAATCTCTATTTTCCCGCCATTTTTAATTCCACTTAAATTAATGAAGGATATTTCTAGAATTTCACTTAAAACACTATCGTTTACTCCGTCCGTTTCGTTTAAAACTTTCAATTTACTAAACAATTTCTCGTCGACTTGTAAATTCAAATTGAATTTCTTCAAATTTTCATTTTTGGCGGCAACGTGCACGTCTTTTTTCAAATCCAAGATGGCGTCCATGAGTGACGTGTCGACATTTTCTTCTTTCAAAATTGGAATTTCTCGCGTGAAATAGAATGGATCCTTGTACAACGGATGATACTGCCAAGTCTCTTCGATCAGGTGAGGCAAAATAGGCCCCAAAGCTTTGGCTAGGGTCACAAATATAGTATTCATAGTCAACTGAGCCGATAACCTTTCTGGAGAATTCTTCGGAGAACAGTACAGCCGATCTTTCACGCAGTGACAGTATAAGCCAGAGATCTTATTGCTGACGAAATGCAGTACATTTTGGGCTACATAATTGTATCTAAAGTTGTTGTAGTGTCCATTGATTTGTTCTAGAAACTTCTGGCATTCGTTTACAATGTACTGATCGAAAAAGTTCAATTCTGGTTTTTCATCGAATTTTTGAGGTTCCAAATCGCTGATGACGCTCAGAAGGTATTTAAAATTGTTCCTTAGCCTGTGCACTTCTGTCTGACAATCTTGTAGGAACTTTTTGCTTATTATTATTTGTGTGTGTTGTGTTCCATGGCTGGCGACCCACCACCTGCAAAAGAAATGATAACACACTTTTAGTGTAACTACCTATACGACGATGTAACTACAACCTGAACCTATTTCGATTAAATTTTGTATAGAAAAGTTTGAGTCCCGGTATAGGACATAGGACCTTTGATCTCGAAAAAATGGAGGCTTCCCTCGCGAGGAAGAGTCATCTATCTTGTAAAAAAGTACACTCACCGCAACGTATCGACTCCATATGCCGGGTTTTTGTCATCTCCGTAGATGATCGTCTTGGGATCGATAACGTTGCCGATTGACTTCGACATCTTGCGTTTCTTATCATCAACCACGAAACCATGCACGAAGATTGACCTGTAAATAAATATTATTAGTCTCTTATGGAACGTAGGCTAGATTGATGATAGATTAGATCTAAGACTATAATAACTGTAATAATAATATTCTTGTTTAATAATAAAATTTTGCGTGCACACGTACGCAAGTGCGTATGAACTGCGTACACAATTATCAAGGTCTGGCTTATTAGAAATGTATATTACATTACAGACAAAATACCGCGGACCTTGAATAACTAGACGCGTAAATATTTTTCTTAGTAATTTCACATTCTAGCTCATTAAGCATTATAACACTTACTCGTAAGGCGGCTCGTCCTTCAAGGCGATAGACGTAAGTAGAGAAGCTTGGAACCATCCAGTCAATTGGTCGATGCCTTCGGAGTACAACTGTGCCTTCTTGCCGTCTAGCGTCTGCCACGAGAGACCAGAATCCAGCCAGATGTCCATTATGTCCTAGAAATATATTTTTAGGTCAGGTAACATTGTTCATAAGATAATTAAAGTTGTACTACACTTAAAAGCTTTTGCATTGGAAAAAACCTATGGGAGTGAAAGAGAAATGTTGTATCATTTTTTGAGCCGTTTTCTAAGAAATACCAAAATTACTTTTGCTAACAATTTTAAACGTAACTCTATACCTACTGAAATAAATTCGTGATTGCAACGTCGCGTGTCGTAAAATTGGACCAAATATGGCTGGCTGGCCGTTGTATGAGAACACAATTCAGCCTTTAAAGTTTTAGCGTAACCAATACTACCTTTCCCTTGTCAACATCATCGCCTTTTATGTTGTATTTGCTGGCAACACCGCTCGTACACAGATCTCTGACGTCACAAGTCCACCATACATCCGAGCCCTGTGTCTCTATTAGAGAGCACAACTTCTCTATTACTTCCCTAAAACAAAGAAAAATAAAATTATATTTTTATTTAAAAAGAGAACAGCTGATATATTCTATCGTCGTCATTTAGCTGCCACCACTTGTCGTGGAGACTGGAGTACGTAGTAAGTCGCTGTTTGTCTCTTTCACTCGCGCAAGAAAATATAGCGCAGTGCGTATCTATAGCGTATGGGAAAGAGATATACATACTTCCATACTCTTCTTATATATAAAAATGGATTTTCAAATGTGTTAGTCGCGCTAAAACTCGAAAACGGCTGAACGGATTGGGCTGATTTTGTCTTAAAATATTCGTAGAAGTCCAGGGAAGGTTTTAAAGTGCTACGAAGTTCACCGGGACAGCTAGTAATATTATAAATGTGAAAGTGTGTCTGTCTGTCCGTCTATCCGTCTGTCCGTCTGTCCGTCTGTCCGTCTGTCCGTCTGTCCGTCTGTCCTTCTGTCCGTCCGTTCGTCCGTCCGTCCGTCCGTCCGTCCGTCCGTCCGTCCGTCCATCCGTCCGTCCGTCCGTCCGTCCGTCCGTCCGTCCGTCCGTCCGTCCGTCCGTCCGTCCGTCCGTCCGTCCGTCCGTCCGTCCGTCCGTCTGTCCGTCTGTCTGTCTGTCTGTGTGTCAGAAATTTGGCATAGAAATACTTTGAGTCCCGAGAAAGGACATAGGATATTATTCCAAAATTCGTTTATCTAACTATCCTATGTCCTTTCCCGGGACTCAAAGTATCTCCATGCCAAATTTCAGCAAAATCGGTTCAGTAGTTTAAGCATGAAGAGGTAACAGACAGACAGACACCCTTTCGCATTTATAATATTAGTATAGATACAGGTGGTAAAATGAAAATACATATTTGTGTTTTGTTACACCCTGTAAATATTAGCGAGTAAATTAAACAATTATAATATTAGCGATGGGTCAATAAGTTTTATGAAAACTTAGCGACCGTACTTTAGTATATTCCACGCACGATGCTCGCTCGCGACTGTCATATCACCCCGCACTCCCTTAATTCTTCGAACCTGGCACGAAGTAAAGCATTATAAAATAATTATATAATTATAACATAATATAATTTATCCTCACTCGTCCACAATAACCTCGCCGCCCCCATACAGCGCGGGTACGGGGACGCCCCAGGCGCGCTGGCGGGAGATGCACCAGTACGGCCGCTTGTCCAACTGCGCGCGGAACCCCGCCCGGGACTGCTCCGCGGTGGACGGAGGGAGCACTGACACTTTGTCTAGGGCTGCCTGAAATTGTATACAGGAGACCTACTACGAAACCGTTTTGAGACTCAAACAATCGAACGAGAATGCCGCGTCCCGCTCTAACAACGTCATTTCACGTTTGCTGGAGTAGGGCGCGGCATTTTCGTACGATTGTTTGAGTCTCAAAACGGTTTCGTGGTACGACCCCAGGTTTTATAGAAAGAAAATGGAGTATGAATTGTCAAGGACAGGGTCATTTCTGGCGTCCGATATTGCCATGTAGTCCAGACAGGTATAGAACCAAATATTATTGCTCATTGGCCTAGATTACACGGTCAATATTATCACGATTCTAGTATCACGGAATTTACAAATAGTACTGCGATACTGCGATTCGGCCTATTACACCATCAATATTATCACGGAATCGTGATAATATTGATGCGTGTAATCGGCGCCAATTGCGACAACGCTGCGTTGTTTTATTTTATAAATATTATATTTCATATTATGCCAAAGTTTGCATCGCTGGACGCGATGATTGAACGGATTGATACAGAAGAAACGAAGTTACAGGAAGACACGACGAAATCTGAATTGCTGAAATTGTTGAGTGCTGCTGCTGCTATTGGTAATGTTATGCAGATATTATTATTTATTTACCATGAATATCAATTATGAGACCCTTAAATTACATCCAATGAACTTCTTGTATTGCTTAAATAAAACTTACAATCGCCTTCTCCTTCAAAGCCGCAGTATCAATGAACCACTGGTGACTGGCTCGTATGATGACCGGCTTCTTCGTCCTCCAGTCCAGAGGGAAAGAGTGGACGTAAGTACCGCGCTTGATGAGGGCGTCTCCGAGCCGCTGTATCACGGCCTCTTGGCCCTCCTTGAGGACGTAGAGGCCGTCTAACTCTGACCCCAAATTGACGTACCGCCCTTGCTCGTCTACATTACATCCCTGGGTAATAACAAAAGGCATACGCTAAACAACCAGAACTAAGTAACAATCAACCTTAATGGAATTACAAATAGATCCACTTTGGAAAAAGGTAATCTATTATTGTCTTAAGTTCGCAAATAATATGTCAAGTCGAAGTGCGTTCTTTGTCTTACGTTAGGCTGGTTTTATCGTTAAGCGTTTCGGCAGCGTCGTTGGAGCGATAATTTTATTAGAGATTATAGCGATATAGCGATAAACGATAAATTCAACCTAAGCGTTTTGCGATACGGCCCGCCTAACTGCAGTATTTAAATAGATAGAAGCCCATTCCTACAGATTACCCATTGATTATACTACTCTCTATGCGTGTTGTTGATTTCCGGTACAATGAAAGATCTTTTGCTATTTAGAGCTGTTTAGAGAAGATGAGTTTACAACATAGATTTGCAATTTATTGATACCTACCACAGTCATATTGTTTTTGAGTGCAACAAGGAAGTCCTCTGGACCATGCGCGGGCGCGGTGTGCACTAGGCCCGTGCCTTTGCCCTTTGTCACGTGATCAGCTTCAAGGAACGGGAGTATTTCGTTTGTCAGTTCATTGGTGTAGGTACAGCCCTTTAACTTTTGACCTTAAAGGAAAGAAAGAAAAATTGTTAGAATGTAACAAGATTTTATCTTATTAAATTTTAAACTTTTTGCACTTAGGGCCGAAACACATCAACGCGTTGCGACACCACAACGCCAAAATTGGCGGAATTCTTTAGATTTTATTATGAGTTTTGAATGATTATGCCAACGATTTTGGCGGTGCGGTGCCGCAACGCCGTTATGTGTTGTGTCCCTAGATAACAAGTTTTATATTAATTTAACTGTTTACTTAAAAAAATAAACATTCCAATAAAACAATGTATTGCTGGAATAAAATCAAGACTTACCATTAAATTTATCAGATATAATGATTTCTGTTCCCAACACTTTCTCTAAATTCTCAATCTCATCTTTGGCAACAACAAAAACTTCTCCTGGCCTAGAACTTATAGTCACAAAGCAGTATGTCATTTCAGGGTTGTACGCTATTGCCTTGTTGGCTACCAGCGTCCATGGTGTAGTCGTCCATATAAGAGCTGAAATCTGCTTCCTAAAAGTATATTTTTATTTACTTTGCTGACAGTTTTCTACAGGGGCAAAATAAAATCATTAAACTATGTACGCAATCTACATAACATTTTGTTTTAAAAAAAGTTATTACCTTGGCTACATTTTTTTTCATAATCGGGTCCTATCTCGGTTCAAATAAAAAAATGCATGATTTTTACTTTCTTACCAGTTTGCCAGCCTTTTGAGCTCATCTGATAACTCTTTGATAGAAAACTTCACATAAGCCTCAGTACTTTTAAACTGAGGATCATATTCTAGCTCTGCTTCTGCTAGAGCTGTTCTGAAATTGAAAAAAATAAGTATTATTATATTAAGACTGAAGAGATGTTGAAGGTGTACAGACGTCATAATAGTTACACAACATTTGTCTACTAACTAGTTACTACATCTGTTACTTCTCCCAGGTATCATACAAGGACTAAACATAGTGTGAGAATGATTTCTATTTATTGTATTATACATGTCGCAGGCAACTGGTTAAAATAGCCTTTCAATCAAACAGACTTTCGTTTGACTGAACAACGCCATTCAATCACGGGTCTAGCTTTTTAATTGAATATTTGAATCGCTCAAAATGTTCAACACTACAGCTGATTCAAAAGCCGCCGTCTAATTTATTAATTATTTAGTTCGGCGCTCACCACCGCGGCGCGGCGCTAGGTGCGTTTTATTTTCAATATGGCGTCAACTACATAGTCAGTGTTGTTTCAAGATATTTTTCTGAAAGACAGTAGTAATTATACACATTACAAGTGTTATTAAATAGACAGGAATTATGAGGTACCTATGAGTGTTACAAGCTACGAATAATAAAAACTAAGGAAGAGTAACTCCGTCAAAAAAGTGTACCTTAGGTTCACTTTTCATACATTTGCAATATTTAGGTGACCTTGAGCGGTATGAAGGCTGACGTTACATGACAGTTCGAATGGAACCAAATTTAAAACTGTATTAGTATGGGAGTTACGTTTCCTTAGGTTTTATTATTCATAGGTTACGAGTGTTACAAGTAATCTAGTTTTAAACAAATATTCGAGGAGAAATTTGTAATTTATTGTTTGGTGCAATAAAGAATATGATTAATAATGTGTTTTCCATTATTACTTATTTCATCAAATTTTTGGTCACTTTTTATTGATCCAAGAATAATCTCCCAAGTCCCAAGAAATTACAAAAAGTTTTCCTATTCTCGGAAATTACATACTAAACTAATGGTCACCTTAAAGTTAATTTGCCATTTAACCAGTTGGCTATGCGTCTACTAGATGTAGTGTTAATACTTCAGTCGGAATTTCCAGGAATTGCTATTGTATTCTATTGTTGTCGCGATCACCGGTGCTCGCGCGGGGCCTGAAGGATTAAACTTTGCAGTCAACAAGTTAGCTAAACGACGCATGGCCGTGTGATTGAATGGCATTGTTCAGTCAAAGGGCTAGCTGTTTGATTGAACGGCTATTTTAACTAGTGGGCTGCGACATACACATTACACAGTGATCCACATCGCAATGATCACAAAATACTTACAATAATGAACTTTTACTTACGTTGAAGAAGGGGACCAGTAAACAGGTTTAAGTGCCCTGTAGATTAATCCCTTCTTGTACATTTTGTAGAACTGTCTCAGTTGGTTTTTGATATAACCCTTGTGCAGTGTCAGGTAACACTGCTTGTCCCAGTCAGCCATAACTCCCCAGCTCTCAAATGCTGCCTTCTGCCTCTCCACGGTCTCCAAGGCGAAATTCCGTGCGATTTGCCTGATTTGAACAGGGCTGGATGCCTCATTTTTGTTCTTTTTTGTGTTGAGGGCTTTAAATTCAATTGGCAGGCCATGGCAATCCCAGCCTGGTACATAGTGCACTTTGTTGCCTTGTAGCACTTGACTTCTATTATTAATATCTTTAATTATCTGAAAATTATAAGTTTTGGCTTTTTATTTCATCACTATAATGATCATCACCAATATTTTAAAATCAAAATGAGAATACCTTGTTTACTGCATGGCCAATGTGTAAATCACCATTTGCGTAAGGCGGTCCATCGTGAAGAACGAATTCTGGCCCAGTTAAGTTTTTTCTTTGCCAGTTGTAGAGCTCCGAAAATCGGCCTACCTGGAGAGGTTATATAAAAGTTTAAATTAATTGAAAATTTTAAAATTTTGACGTAACTGGTAACAGAAAGTACGTAGTAAACATTCTACCTTTACCTTCTGTATTTTCTCCTTTTCAATCTGGTTTATTCTAGTCGGAAAATTAGTTTTCGGGAATAAAATGGTGTGGGAATAAGTTTTAGTTTTCGGCTCTGCTGAACTTTTGCATCTTGTATATATTAGGGATTTTGTTCGAAATTTCTTGTACCTTGGTGCAAATAAAAGCACATTTTTATTCAATATCATTTTTAAAATCAACGTTTTAATTTTTATTGAATCTGAATGTTTATTTAAAAATTGGCTTCTTCTTCCTCTCGGGTAAAATGTCAAATGTCAATTGACATTGACAAAGGATTTATTGACATTGACAAAGGATTGTTTTAATTACCAACTTAAACGGTCCATTCACTATCCTGCATTGCAGTCCGCTGTGGCCAGGGCTTCAAATAACGTTATTTTTTGATAACGTTATTGCTTCAAGGGCATAGATAACGTTATGAAAATTTAACCGATACTAGAAATAACGTTATAAATGTATTTAATAACGGTAAATGTTATAACGTTATATAGGATTTATAACGGTAAATATATGTTCTTTGATAACGTTATAGTCCGTCAAGAAAGTCATGACAGGCGGGAAAATTTTCTAAACGTAATCACGCTTTTAAGGTGTATTTTTTTCTTTGTATTTTCACAGAGAACGCTTATTACATTTTAAATATGAGTGAGATTTGGTGCACCGTGCACGATCGCATACCTGATACCAGAAAATAACGTTATATTTACCGTTATTATTATAACGTTATTTTTTTGTTATGCCATAACGAAAAAATAACGTTATAATAATAACGGTAAATATAACGTTATTTTACTAGATATCGTTAAAAAAATAACGTTATCTGGCTACCATTATGAAAATAACGGTACGTAACGATATTTTTTCTGTTATTCGATAACGTTATGAAGCCCTGGCTGTGGCCCGTGACTTCGGAGTCACAACTCACAGGTCACTTCGGAGTTCGGACGTCCGAACAGAATCCGGCTGGCCGGATGTTTTTGCGTCCGCGGACGTCTGCCATTTGCCATTGACATATAGGTTAGGTCTTTGACGTCCGCGGATGAACCGTGCAGTGTGCACATTGTTAAGCCGCTTCCGTCCTTGTTTCTTTTGTCATTGCTGCCGTCAGCCGCGACAGGCGACTTATGGACATGGCTTCATAACGTTATCGAATAACAGAAAAAATATCGTTACGTACCGTTATTTTCATAATGGTATAGTGCGTTTCATTAAATAGTTCCTTTGCCGTCATGTTGGCACTAATGCAAATTAATGTTGCCACATTACCCTTACTGTGCTACCTTAAATTAGGGGAGATAATATGTTATCACAAAATGCACTACAAGAAAATTGTGCATAATTCAGCTTTCGCCCGCGGCTCTGTTTACGTTAACGTCTATCCCTCGGGGACCGTTCTTTTTCCCGGGATAAAGGTACCCTATGTCCTTCTCCATACTACAGAGTTCCAGACAACGTTTATAGCTATGAAAGTTTTTAGCTTAGCACTTTATCTGTGAAGGCGTAACCAGCAAAGTCACTTTCGCATTTACTAGCTAAAAGCCGAGCTTTGTGAGGGCTCGCGTCATCACACTTTCACTGATTGATGATAACACATTTACATGTAAATATTATGTTAAAGCACAAATCAATAGGTGTGATAGTTTGTCCGTAAAGTGTACCACAAAATGTACAGGTTGTGAGAAGTACTGGGCTCGCTTCGCTCGCCCTGATAATATTATTGTACTAGCTTTTACCCGCGCTTTCGTTCGCGTGTATGTAGTTTTCGTTACTAGAAGTGCGTTTCATCAAATAGTTCCTTTGCCATCACGTAGACACGCTCTGCATGTATTCATAAGTTTTACTGTGTTTAAGGGTGATTAAACTGACGCTGGTAACTCTATTTCACTAAGCCGTAATGGCGGCAACCCGAGTTAAATGGAATTATTGGGGCCTGGTTACGTTTTTCACGTTCACAAAACTCTTTCACTTTTAGCATCATCATTCTTTCACCACTCTTTAATGTTTTCGGCATGATTTTCTCACGAAATCACAGTAAAATTGTGAAAACTCGCAGAGCATGTCAACCTTGTTTACATTATTGACAGACAGGAATGCCAACATGACGGCAAAGGAACTATTCGATGAAACGCACTATAGCCAGATAACGTTATTTTTATAACGATATTTAGTAAAATAACGTTATATTTACCGTTATTATTATAACGATATTTTTTCATCTATCTTCTATTATATATATATATATATATATATATATATATATATATATATATATATATATATATATATTAGAATTTAATAAATTCCATCCCTAAGGGATGGAATTTATTAAATTCCTTTAAATAAGGGATGAAAGTTTTTAGACATTTTCATAGACTTTCGACTGATTGAACTGAAATTATTAAAGATTTGAGCTTCTATGATGAAGACGTGCGCTTTAATAGGATATTGGTAAATTCAACCCCATGAGGATAAAATAAGAGATGATGGAGGACGTAATTGTATTACTTTGAACCTATTGGAACGAGAAAATTAAGACGAACAAATAATTGAGTATTTTGCAGTCATATATTGTCAAGTGCCTACCAGCTGTTGCCAATGTTACGTAGCCTGATATAAATCTACACATATTATAATAAAATCGTAGGAAAGTTAATTCTGTACAAACTTATTAATTCAAAGCGAATTTATTCTGACCTAAACTAAACATATTATACTTTGTTTTCGAGTGTCATTTGATTAAGGCCATCCCCCGAGCAAACGACCTTGACCATACATTTGCCGCGTCGCCGAGATCACACCAAAACCCTATTTTTTACTTATCTTAGTTCAAAATTGACCTAAAAAAAAATTAAAACGTGGAATATGTAGTTTATGATATTGTCGATCTATTGGCGTATGTTTCAAATACTTAACAGTAATTTGTAAGTACTAACGAATGTATGAACTTACTAAGGAATGCTGAATGTTTGCTTGAATTTTAATAAATCGGTTTTTATCATTTATATCACATATTATTATCTTTGTGAATGGGTCCCGTTTTTACCCTTTGAGTAAGGGACCTCATAAAGGAGAAAATTATCCATCTCCGTTATTAACTGCTAACGCGGAAGATGTCGCGGGCAATAGCTTTTTGGGCTACTGATTAAAAATGAATGGATACGTATTTAAGCGTTTCTGGAAATTCTACCCCCAAGGGGCGAAATTATGGTTGAAAGTTTGAATGAAAGTCCGTCATTACTTAAGTTAAAAACATGAAAGTTTATTGACGTTTGCGTTTGACGTTTGCTTAAATAAGGTCCCGTTTTTACCCTTTATAAAAGAAACTACAAAAAGGGGAAACTATCCATCTTTGTTATTATACTATGTTAACGCGGACGAAGTCGCGGGCAACAGCTAGTCCTATATAACGTTATATAATTAACCGTTATTAATATCAATTTTTAACGTTATTTTTAATATCGGGAAATTTTTCATAACGTTATCTATGCCCTTGAAGCAGTAACGTTATGAAAAAATAACGTTATTTGAAGCCCTGTTATGGACAGGGCTTCATAACGTTATCGAATAACAGAAAAAATATCGTTACGTACCGTTATTTTCATAATGGTAGCCAGATAACGTTATTTTTTTAACGATATCTAGTAAAATAACGTTATATTTACCGTTATTATTATAACGTTATTTTTTCGTTATGGCATAACAAAAAAATAACGTTATAATAATAACGGTAAATATAACGTTATTTTCTGGTATCAGGTATGCGATCGTGCACGGTGCACCAAATCTCACTCATATTTAAAATGTAATAAGCGTTCTCTGTGAAAATACAAAGAAAAAAATACACCTTAAAAGCGTGATAACGTTTAGAAAATTTTCCCGCCTGTCATGACTTTCTTGACGGACTAAAACGTTATCAAAGAACATATATTTACCGTTATAAATCCTATATAACGTTATAACATTTACCGTTATTAAATACATTTATAAAGTTATTTCTAGTATCGGTTAAATTTTCATAACGTTATCTATGCCCTTAAAGCAATAACGTTATGAAAAAATAACGTTATTTGAAGCCCTGGTTATGGATGCGTCCGATAATATTTTGTTTCTAGCCTAAGGCATGTAAAATTATCATAAAAAATACATTATTGTCTATGGCATGTTTTTGACGTACGAGTTACGATGGCTGCGTTCCAGATGACGTTAATTTTGACCAAAACGCTCAAAACGTCCCCTTCTGCCGTTCCCTTTGGCGACCGGGATCGTTTTGATAGCGGCTATGACGTCACTCATGACGTCATCAATTTTGCTCAAGCAACGCTCAAAACGACCCACGACGAAAATGGGTCGAAGTGGGCGTTCTAGTTTTTATTTTTATTTTAACGTAACAATATCGCAAAGACCATATTCGGAAAGTTTTCAGGAGAGAGTAGCGACATAAAAACTTCATATAATTTCATTGCGAAACATAATATTTTTAATTGAAATATATTAAATATAATTAAATAAAATATTTTGATTAAAAAGAAATTGTTTTAAATGAAAGATCAAATATTTTCCTATAAAATACTAAGTTATCGTCTCTCCTGTTGCATTTTCGTAAGATGAAAAAAAAAACATGGAAAAGTTGGCGCCAAAGTGCCCACTACCCGGTAGTTGACGGCTCAAATAAAGCGCGGCTTTTAAAAAATTCTGAAAAGTGCAATAATAAATAAAACTCTCAAATGGCAGGAATTGTAAAAATTGTTTTATACGACTCAGAAAAAGATGTTGCAGTCGAAACTTTTGTATCTGAAGCAGATGCTAAGCGTGCAAAAACAGGTAAATAATTAAAAAACAAGTAATTTACATTTAATGTTTTTAAAAATTCAAAGAAAAATATTTTTAATTTATTGCAATGAACAGTACATAATTTATTTAAATTTGTTATTCCGATGCACCTGCAAAACATGTCTAACTGCCGTAAAAATATCCATTTCGATAATCGATAGGTACATAAATATTATTCAAATAAAAGCGGTAGACTCGAATTCTAACTTAACCTCTTTCAGCTGTCACCTGTCACTGTCACCTCGCCAGAGCGCTCAAAGCACCAGGGTCTCCAGATTGGGCGACAAGTAGCCAATTGGGCTATTTTGCGGTCCCCCGTGGCTACAAAAAATTTGGGATGGCGACTTATCGCCTGTTGGGCGACACGGTTTTTTACTTATCGCCTATTGGGCTACTGCCTACTATTGTATTTTCGTGAACGCGGCCATAATATCAACGAACGCAGCGATGCGTTGTCTATGCGCGGCCACTTCCACTCATAATCTGTGGTTCGCCGCGTGGGTGGCTGTTTATTTTTATTCTGTGGTTTGGTTAGATGTCGTGAGCAGGGCTTCATAACGTTATCGAATAACAGAAAAAATACCGTTACGTACCGTTATTTTCATAATGGTAGCCAGATAACGTTATTTTTATAACGATATCTAGTAAAATAACGTTATATTTACCGTTATTATTATAACGTTATTTTTTCGTTATAGCATAACAAAAAAATAACGTTATAATAATAACGGTAAATATAACGTTATTTTCTGGTATCAGGTATGCGATCGTGCACGGTGCACCAAATCTCACTCATATTTAAAATGTAATAAGCGTTCTCTGTGAAAATACAAAGAAAAAAATACACCTGATTACGCTTAGAAAATTTTCCCGACTTTCTTGACGGACTATAACGATTATTATGCATAAAAGATTTTTTATTTGTAAATACATAATTTTAAAATAAATACATAATATGAATTATAGATTTTCATTGCTAAATATCACTTTTATAGTTGAAAAAAAGAACGCCAAAAATAAAAACAACTGGTTACCACTAATACTAATTTACAAGTAAGTATTTAATTAAACCAAGAATCTTATGTTATAATATATAAGCTTCTTGAATTAAACGAAGCAAGTCTTCTTAAAACATTGATTAAATTACATGTAAATACATAACTCTAATGTAATAGAACAGTAGCATGCATGATAATATTATTCATACGTTTTAATTGACATTACGTTTAATTACCGTGTTTTTTTTTTTTTATTGGGCTACTTTGGGCTATCTTTTTATCGCGAAGTGGCGATTTGACCGGTCTTTGATCTGGCAACCCTGCAAAGCACTCCTTAATTCCGTTCCACTTGGGTTTGTGACATTGACGCTCACATTTGCTCACATGCTAATGGAACGGGAGAAACGAAGGTCTTGAGCGTGAGCGTTATTAACGTCATCTGGAACGCAGCCGATATATAACAACGTCAACCAAACGTCAACCTATGTCTTTTCAAAACAACACATGTTTTTCTTGAAACATATTTTAGAAATTTTCATGTTTTTCTTATAAAATTTACACTCATATCACTTAAAAATGGTACGTAATGATAAAAAGCATTTGTATTTTCATTCCTAGTCACTGAAATCATTTGTTATTTTTTTATTTTTAGCCGAAAGTGAAAAAATTCATAGATCGCAAGAAAGCAGTAACTTTTAATCTAGTTCACCGTTCGCAAAAAGATCCTTTGGTAGCTGATGAGAGTGCACCACAACGTGTTTTGGTTCCAGTTAATGCCAATGTACCAGCGCCAAAGGATAAAGGACCGGTAAGTTTTACAATTCCATATTGAGCAAAGCTTGTACGTTTTATGTCTTTTAATCCATGGCGAATCCTGAAGTAGGAAGAAGAACTTTAATAGTTATTATTCTTAAGTATCTATTAAGTAATACGTCTATCAAATTCGAGTTGAAAATGTTATCCCTTGTGTTCCTAATATAATGTTTAAAATTGCTTCTGAATGGACAGAAACATTGAGTTAGTACACAATAAGTCAATGGACAAAAACCAATTTTTTTTTTCTTTCTATGTATTTAAGAATATATCATTTCTAAATAACTATGTTTCCAGGAACTAACACCAGAGCAACGCAAGGAACAACAGATCAAATATGGAATCTACTTTGATGATGATTACAACTACTTACAGCATCTCAAAGACACCAGGGAAGTCACCATGGTTATGCAACCTGTAAGTAATTACCACATCTCAGCTTATATCTTGACTTTATAACAAATATCTTAAATTCCAGTAACATTTTTTCTTCTAATTATTTTACATATCGACAGTAGAATAAAAAAAGTTACTAAGCGATACTAGAGGTCAAAATGTTTTTTTTTTTCTATATATATTAGGAATCAGCGCAGCTCTGTTGTAAAAATAGCAATATGGCATTCGGCAACTTTTTTTCATTCCACGTCAATATGTATTTCAAAATGATTAATCAATAAAAACACCCAAAAATTTTCTTTGTGAAAAATGTGGTTGTCTATTATTAACAGAAAACCACACACAAAAGGAAAGAGAAGTCAATAAAAGAGAATGCAGAAACTGAGAAAGATTCAACTGTAAAATTAAATCTTCCCAGTTCAGTGTTTGCTTCTGAAGTGGAAGAGGATGTTGGTATGCTGAATAAGGCTGCATCACAAGGTAAGTAGTGTATGATAGGAGATAGCTTTAGACCAGTATTTCCCAAAGTGGGCGATAATGCCCCCTTGTGGGCGCTGAAGATTTAAAGGGCCCAGAAAAAAAAATGGGGGCGTTGTATAGAGACTTGGGGTGAGCTGTAATTTTCAACTGGATGCATTTTAAATTGAAACAATGCTAAAACATAATTTGTTCTCAAAGTGGGCAGTAGACAAAATAAGTTTAGGAAATTTTTCTAAAGCAGGGGACTTTAGAAAAATTTAAATATGAATGAAAGAGAAGATATGCCATTTTAACAAGCTGTTAACAGTAACAGACGTTGGTGAAACTGGGCCTAACCTGGACGGATCTATACCCTGAATCTATTCAGGCAACAAAAATATATTATTATGACAGCTAACAAAGGAAGTCAAATTAAATGATTTTCAATATGCCAACCATTTTCTCAGGGACAACTGGTTAAAATACTTTGATACTTCATTATTCATTCATGGCTTAATAGTTCAGTACCTTTATATTTATACCATTTGATAGTTTACCTTGAATAAACATATTAATATGTTTGTAACAAACATAATAATATGAGAATATTAATCATTTGATCGTGGATTCTTGGAAATCTATTTTTCTCATGGCCACATGTGGCCGCTTGGGAGTTGAAGCGTTATTCTGCATAGTAACTTATTTGGCAAATTCAAATATTTTTTTATACTGAAGTGACCATCATTTAATATTTGGTTTTCAGGACTTTGCTTGGATTTGGATCCTGAGGTGGTTGCTGCTCTGGATGACGACTTTGACTTTGACGATCCTGAAAATGAACTAGAAGACAATTTCATTGAACTGGCTATGGGAGAGGGTGAGTTTTTAATTTAATATTTTATCCTCCATAATAATGCCCACTATTAAACCATACATACTTACAAAAAAATGGTACCTTATTGATGTCACTTTTATGTGAGTTGTGTAACCAATATTTTTGTGTGTATGTCAAAGAAATAAGCTATAACCAAATTAAAATTAAAGGTCAATAGCCAATTTTTTTTTTATTGCAGGATAAAAAAAAGCTATTGACCTTTGATCTTACATTACCTTCATTTATTTTTTTATTGAAACTTCATGCGTATTGTAGTATTATAGTGGACTTACGGGCCGTGGGTTTCTTCCTGCTAAACTTTAGACTTTAGAGCGATACAGGCCTTGTACCATGAAACTGTTTTGAGACTCAATAATCAGACGAGAATGCCGCGTCCTGCTTTAACAATGTTATTTCACGTTTGTTAGAGCAGGACGCAGCATTCTCGTCTGATTGTTTGAGTCTCAAAACTGTTTCGTAGTAGGCCCACTGACTACAGAGATTGGTAGATGCAAAATCACTTAAAGGATGTGGTATTTATTTATATTTCAGAAATTATATCAACTTTGTTGATATTTTTAAATAACATTTCAATTATTCTTAGGTTCTGGTGATGAGGAGTATGAAGATGATGATGATGATAATGATATGTCGGATGATGACGGGGACATGTCTGATAAAGCCTTTGTTTCTGACCTTGATTCTGATGATGATAGTGACTCACAGGTAAATTATAATATTTTCTTTTATCTTTATCAACAAAAAACTCTGCGATGCCATTTTGAGATGTTTGAAATATTTGGGTTTTTTGTTTGTTGCTCTGTAAAACTTTCAAAGGTTTGCTTTTTTTAATCGACTTCCAAAAAGGAGGAAGTACATATTTCAATTCGATCTTGTGATAATAAATGTTATTATTAAGGTTCTGTACCGAAAGAGTAAAAATGGGACCATATTACTAAGAATTAGTACTGTCTCTAGGCTGTATCTCAATAACTGCTAGACTTCTGAAATTTCCTAAAACTTATTGTGTATATCTGTTGCCGCTATAACAATAAATACTAAGAACAAAATAAAATTAATATTTAAGGGGCTTCCATACAACAAATGGAATTTTTTAGGCTTTTTTTGTTTGTTATCAATAACGGCAACAGAGCCAACAGGCAGGCACTTGAAATTTTCACAAAGGCCTTAATTATGTGTGTACTTTAAAAATTTATAATAATTATTTATTTATAAATATTAAAATAAAATTGCGAATTTAAATTCTTCGTATTTAAAGGCTTCCTTACAAAAATCACAATTTTTGGCCTATTTTTGCTCTATATCCCTTCGTGCGCGAGTCCGACTCGCACTTGGCCGCTTATTTTATGTTTGTTCGCGGATATTACGTCGTTAGTGGACGATTTTTGAAATAATAAATTTTTCAGGTTCGACAAGGTAGAATGCAGACGTGGGACAAAGATGACACAAAATCTCGCTTCTCCCAGTATTCCATGTCCTCCAGTGTCATCAGGAGAAATGAAGGTCTTTCGCTTCTGGACAATAGATTTGAAAGGGTAAGTAACAACAACAAAGGTCTTATCTTAGTTGTTGGTATGTAATAAATACTTATAATATTCTGTGTTTAAGAGCCTCGCCCGTAAATCGCTAGTGTAATACTGGCGATTCACGGATGAAGCAGTGGCAAAACGATCAGCCCATAGATGTTTTAGTAAATAGTAATTAATTACTGCGCAATCATAATGCGATAAAATGTGATCAGGCAACGATCAAGTTATCCCTTCCTAAGGGCCCTTCCAAACGACGCTTTTTTTAAGCTCGTTTGTATCGATACAAACGCAAGTTGAACGCTCAGTAAATGGAAGGAAATCGACACGTTTTAAACTTTATATCCGCCAAAACACGATGAAAACGCGCAGAAGACGAGCGCATCAGAAAGGCGCGTCGTCAGTGCGCAAAAAGTACGTCCTCTGGAAAGTTACTTTAAGGAGGGCTTAAAGTAAATTGATTATTATTACTAGAGACCGGATTATATGCATTCGCATATTTGCATATGCATTTGCATATTTTAGCCATTCTCAGCGGTAATAACTTGTCTAATATCTAGTAATGATGCATATTATCGGTATATTCATAACATTTTTCAATAACCCTGCCTTCCGAAATGCAACCAAAAATAACTAACAACAGGTAACAATTACAAAACAGAGGGGCTTTTGACTTTTGAGTAATGCTGTTTACACACACGCCGCAGCGTGTCAGTCTAATAGTTGTGACTTTTTACTGCATTTCGAATGCTGTCAGTAGCCGTGCGCGTCTTTTATTTTGACAGTTACGATAACTACTACAAAATCGTTCCACCTATAATTACGCATATAAATTGTTACTTGTTCATACTAATTGTGCCTGCTCATTGAT
This sequence comes from Lysandra bellargus, assembly GCA_905333045.1. Lineage (NCBI taxonomy): Eukaryota > Metazoa > Arthropoda > Insecta > Lepidoptera > Lycaenidae > Lysandra > Lysandra bellargus. Next base: position 7,243,861 of record HG995331.1, on the reverse strand, counting down.
CTGCAGTTTAGTTTTTTATTTGTGTGAAATTTGGTTTGTACCATGGTCCATGCCTCCGGAAAAAAAGGAGTCTTTGTGGATATCTGGCTTTCTTGGAACCTTTATATGACGGAAATGTTTCATACTGTCGTGTTTGCGACGGTATAAATTTTTTTTTTTATTTCTTGGGAAATTGGGAAAAATTGTAATTTAATTTTGCATATTCTGCTAATTTTCGAGCATATTTTAAGCATTTTTTATGCATATTTGCATGCATATAATAAGCTTTTTATGTTGTATATAATCCGGTCTCTAATTATTACTAATGATTTCGTAGATGTTTGCTGAATACGACGATACAGAAGTAGGTGCTCTAGACCTGGAAGAGATAGAGGGATACATGCCTGAGTCACACAACATGCTGCTGCAGGCCACTGAAGAGTTTGAACAGTCACAGAAGAAATATAAACTAGACAAGGAGAAGGAAATCGCGAGGTATATTATAACGGCTTACTCCCTTATATTTATACGTTTTTACACTGAATTACTTATGTTGTTGCTGCCTTTGTCTGCTGAACTTATACAGGGTGCAATTTAAACTTCCTGCCAAATTTGGATATATTGATCCTTGTTAAAAATAAAAATATACGTATTTCTTCTTTTATAATCACTTAGTACTAAAATTTTAAGAAATAGCCTCCGAAAGTTATCCTACCAACCACCACAAAATATGGACACATGCGCGGTGATGCGCGGCCTGGCCCCGCCCCGCCCTTCCATTGACATTCTTGTTAGTAACATAAGTTGCGAATTTTCCCTTCATACTTTGACGGGCTTAGGACCGTCAAAATGGACGTAGACAGGTATGTTTAGAATAAAATTAATCCATACACTTCAAAAGAATGGAAAATTACAACTTTTTAATTACGATTTACGAACTATCTAAACCACATCCTTTGCATTTAGGCGTATTTAAAATTTCAATCAACTTATGTACTCAGTACAATTCTAATTTATAATCAAAACCTCTAAATTTTGTTTACTTCCGTCTTGTCTACACTTAACATAGTTCAAACTGCAATCCGTTTTGCTCTAAGCAGAGTCTACCGCGTTTTGCACATTGTCTTAGACTATAAAGGTTTGTTAAGCACAACTTTGTCACTTTTAGACGTGGGAGAGCCATGCTTCGGCACAAATGGGCCGGCTCGACCGGAGAAATACCACGTCCTCACAGAAAACCGGCGTGAAACAGCGCTTGCGCTGTGTTTCGCCGAGTGAGTGAGTTTAACGGAGAACCAATCCCCTACCCTTTTCCCTTCCCTACCCTCCCCTATTTCCTTCCCTACCCTCCCCAATTCAAGGGAATAGGGGTAATAGGGGGGGAGGGGGGGGTAAGGAAGGCCTTAAATATTGTTGCTGAAGTTGAACAGACAAAAACAAATTGTGTGTCTTATTTGCTGTGTAATTATTTTTTAGTAAATCTATACTAATATTATAAATGCGAAAGTATCTCTGTCTGTCTGTCTATCTGTCTCGCTTCCACGCTAAAACTACTGAACCGATTGTAATGAAATTTTGTACACAGATAGTCTAAAGCCTGAGAGAGGACATAGACTACTTTTTAACTGGAAAAATGGGTTGTAAGAGGGTGAAAATGCGTAAATAAAAAAAAATAAGTTTGTTCCAAAAATTCATAACAGATGGCGCCAAGAGTCGCCTACATCGCGCTATCGCTTGCTCATAAGTCTTTCTATAAGAGGTGGTATACCATATTGAGTTAGGGTTCCGCGGCCGGGCACGAGTTCGGACTCCACTAGAATAGGCACCCAAATCACCAATCGCGACCGCGATATTGATATAGAGAGCTCTATCAATACTGCGGACAAATTCTTCGACATAAGGACACTCGCGCGCGAGTCCACCCGACCGCACGCGGAAGGGGGGAGGGCCGGCCCTCCTAGTCAAAATGATTAAAATATCAGAGCTACTCTATCGCGATAAACACTCGTACGCCGTTAGTTCTTGCTACGCGCGCGAGCGGCTTCACACACAGCGTGTGCGGCCGGGGTCGGACCCCTAGTACCAACCCTAAATAAATTAATCCGTTATTCCCCAATATCCGGATTTACGTCGCCCACAGGGGGGCGACGTGGGGTCTCCTGACCCCTTTCGAACCAAAACAAGACTGCCAAACGGCAGTCTCCCTTCCGATGAAGCTGAAACGGCCCTCTAACAAAGGGCCACGAGCGTAGATCCATTCGAAAAAAAAAAAAAAAAAAAATTGAGTTAGGTTCAACATATATTAATCTGTGGTTAGGTTTTTGGATTCTTTGATCTTTCGATTGTTATACGTTATTAAATAACTCACTACTCAGTGCTTTATCTATGCAGTGACGTAACCTTAAACCTACCAATGATAAATTGTTTATGGGTAAAGCTAAAGTTGTGTAATGGGGGGCTAAATAAGCTTTAAATTTGGTATAAATAAAGTTTAATTAAAAAAAATGAAATATTATGTGCACACTGCACAGCTGTTTTTGGGTATTTTGATTTAAGGGGTACCAGGGTTTTAAAAAGCTTTTAAATTTGACACCAATTTTGTTGACACCGCGCGCTATAAACTGAAGTCCACGCGGACGAAGTCGCGGGCAACAGCTAGTAGGTTATACATGGGTAAACGATATTCGTCCGCGTTAGCATAGTATAATAACGGAGATGGCTTTCATGTTCTTAACTTAAGAAATGACGGACTTTCATTAAAACTTTCAACCCCTATTTCACCCCCTTCGGGGTAAAATTTTCAAAAGTATAGATTTGCGTATGTGCAGCACGCACTTTTGTGGAAAATATGTACGCGAATTACTATTCCTTGTTTTAGCAACATCAATATTTGTTAACAGAATTCAACGCTTGCAAGAAATAGAAGAGGAATCGGAAGACGATTTAGTGACAATGGAAGTGGAGCCAAAGGAGAAATGGGACTGCGAGACCATCCTGTCAACATACTCCAACCTTTACAATCACCCAAAGATCATAGAGGAACCCAAGGTACTTACTGCCTAATAACTCATTTCATTGCTATCACGTAAACCTAAGGTTTAAAATTTAGTTTGTTATTATTTTTAGCAATATTCCGCGAAAAAACTTCCACCTTTAAGTAAATGAGTGAATGCACGCATAGGCATGCGTACAGCACCTCCCTCCTCCCACACTGCCTATGCGTACACTCGCATGCAAGAACTTGCAAACACCACCACCACACAAGCAATAATGTTGGCAAATCCGTGCAAGGCCCCTCACCACCATGCAGGTTGAAAACCTCGACGCGCGTTTCGCTCCAACACCGGAGCATCCTCAGGATGTGGACTCTACGAACAACGTCCATCAAGTGCCGCCACCGGCCACAACACCGCCTTTTTATATCCTATCGAGCCCCGCTACTATCCCCACTACCCCCACTACCCTCACCAGTACCCCCGAACATATTAATAAGCGGTGACGTAGTCAAGCAAGTTTGGTCATTCAACAATGCAAATCTGTTATTTTTCTTTTCTTTTATGATCTCTAATTGTTCCAACACGCTCAGCCGAAAGCCTTTATCGCATTTATGTAAAACTTTATAGGAATGACCATCGGGCACGGTATGATTACTATCTAAAAGATGTTTAGCAAAATGTGACTTATCAGGATGACCATTCCTATAAGCCGCGATATGTTCTTTATACCGAGTCTCAAAGCTGCGTCCAGTTTGACCCACATATACACTATCGCACTCAGGACAATCGATCTTATAGACACCGGACTGATATTTTTCATCAATCCGGTCTTTATTATGACACAAATGATGTTTTAAAGCATTATTTGTCCTGAATGCGACATGCATATCGTTGTTTTTCATGTCGCATCGTCGCATGTCGATATGCATGTCGCATTCAGGACAAATAATACTTTAAAACATCATTTGTGTCATAATAAAGACCGGATTGATGAAAAATATCAGTCCGGTGTCTATAAGATCGATTGTCCTGAGTGCGATAGTGTATATGTGGGTCAAACTGGACGCAGCTTTGAGACTCGGTATAAAGAACATATCGCGGCTTATAGGAATGGTCATCCTGATAAGTCACATTTTATGACAAGTATCGCTTGAGAAACTTGGAAAGTCACGCGACCGCGATTTCTTAAGCTATACTATGTATTACAATAATGAAGATAAAGCTTAAAATCATATGACACTGAAAATGCTCGCCGCTGCGCTGCCATTCCGGTGTGATTCGGCCCTAAAACTTAATATTTCAATATATTGTATTGGTGTACACTTTACTCGATTTCGGCGACTTATGATGCTTTCTCTTGGAGCACTTTAACAGCATTAAAATCCTTTGTGATATGCATTTCCCAGGATTTTAAACAACTTTAATATATTATACAGAAACCGCGTAAAATCAAAATAAACACCAAGACGGGACTACCGGAAGACACACTGGGCAAAGACAACAAGTTGACGATGAAATCCCTGGCCAAGTTCAACGCGCTGCAGGACGCGGGGAGCGACGATGATGATGATGAGAGAACTAACGCGGAGACTGTCCTGTCCACGCTCAGCGTGTTGTCTTTAAGGTAATTAGTAATTAATAATTATTAATAATCACTAGATGTCGCCCGCAACTTCGTTACGCCGATTAATTCGGGCAGGAACCATTAATTTTTCTGGATGAAAAATTGCAAGTTGCATGTCCTTTCCCAGGACTCATAGTCAGTTCAACAGTCCTTTACCACACTTAGTTATGATCATATATTTTTCTTTCAGGCCTAAAGACGAAACACCCGAAGAGAAGAAAGAAAGGAAACGCCTTTTGAAGGAGTACAGGAAAGAAAGAAGGATAGAGAAGAAAGCAAATAAAGAGGCATTCAAAGAAGAGAAGAAACGACAAGAGAAAATCATGATGAACAATAGAAATAACGTTCAGGGAAACAAAATATTATAATCTAAGAACCACTTTTTGTCTGTATATTTTATAGGAATAATTATATTTATAATTCAAATAAATATTTAATTTGGTTCTTTACCCTTAATTATAATACAGAAACTTTGAATTAATGCAGAATTAGGGTTGTTAAGAAAAACAAAGTATAGATAAACTTAATATATTTCATAATTCATTATATTAACAATATATTAAAGCTACATACATTAACTTTTTATAAAATAAGATATAAAATTTCGTAAATGTTCAGAGAATCTCAATCGGTACCTAATTTATGATTTAAATTATGCGTAATTTGAAATATTATATTTAAACTAGGTACCACCTGCACGAACGCATATTTGATAGAATAATACTCCTTGTCTTTTATTTATCTTGCTTGGCGACAGCCGACGTGAAAAAAAGATTCCTTCATATTGCAAGTTGCATATCATATTTTCTATCTGTATTTTTTACTTTCTGGGTGTTACAAGTTACAATCTAAAATCACCTCTTAGTAAACACTAAAAACACTTTCCCATTTACGTTGCCTATCTAAGAATGCTTATACATACTGATGGATGGTGATGATGTGCATTTTTGCACTTCTATAGGCAAATAATTAATTTTCGGCTCTAAAAAGTGGTACTGATTTGCTAGTTATTTGAGATAACCGCCGGTTACTTGGGAGCTATTACGACAGAATTAAACCCTCGTAGCCGAGACCGTCAGGGTCTGGACACTCCATCCTGTTCTTTAAATGCTGCAGCGTGTTGTGGAAATGCTTCGTGATCTGTTCTACTTCCTCCGATTGATCCAAATTGCCGAGTTCTTCGCGAATCTTTTGGATTATCTGAGAAAAAAAATATTGATAGATATGTAATATTGAAATACGTTGATTGTACTATCAGAGAAGTTGATTCCTAGGCAGATGGCGGACCTAAGTAATTTGGTCGCGTTACGTCAAACCCAGCCGACCGATCACAGCTAACATTGAATTGACATAAGCCGTCCAAATGACGTAGGTCCGTCAACTGCCTAGAAATGAATTTCCTCGATGGTACTTACAAATTAAGTTAAGAGCCCGGGTAACCCTCGAAATTCTCATACATTCGTAATACCAAAATCATTTTGTCATACGAAAATATTTAACATGTTTGAGTTATTTTTCAGTATAAAATAGTAATTACCTAGGTTCCTGAACAAAAATTAACTTCAAAATATTTAAACACTAAAAAATTTTTTTTTGTGTATAAATTTTTTTTACTAAATTTAGTACTAAATATTTAAACACTAAAAAATAGAGTAAAACACTAAAAAATATATAAATAAATAGTAAATTTACTACAAAATATTTCAACTCTAAAAAATATTTTTTAGTATTAAAATATTTTGTAGTAAATTTACTAATTATTTATAAATTTTTGAGTGTTTTACTCTATTTTTTAGTGTTTAAATATTTAGTACTAAATTTAGTAAAAAAAATTTATACACAAAAAAAAATTTTTTAGTGTTTAAATATTTTGAAGTTAATTTTTGTTCAGGAACCTAGGTAATTACTATTTTATACTGAAAAATAACTCAAACATGTTAAATATTTTCGTATGACAAAATGATTTTGGTATTACGAATGTATGAGAATTTCGAGGGTTACCCGGGCTCTTAAGAAAGTGGCATGAATGAAATTCTGCGTCCATGTAAGATACGTCAACGTACGGTATGCACTGAAAGCGTACGGGACGCACTGAGAGCGTATGGGACGCACCGAGAGAGTACGGCACGCACCGAGAGAGTACGGCACGCACCGAGAGAGTACGGCACGTACCGAGAGAGTACGGCACGTACCGAGAGAGTACGGCACGCACTAAGAGAGTACGGTGCGCACGCAGCGCACTGAGAGCGTATGGTACGCACTGAGATAGTACGGTACGTACAGCTGAGATAGTACGGTACGTACAGCTGAGAAAGTACGGTACGTACAGCTGAGAAAGTACGGTACGCACTGAGGGAGTACGGCACGCACTTAGAGGACGGCACGCACTAAGAGTACACGGTGTGCACTAAGAGAGTACGGCACGCACTGAGAGTACGGTGTGCACTGAGAGCGTACGGTGTGCACTAAAAGAGTACGGCACGCACTGAGAGAGAGTACGGTGTGCACTGAGAGCGTACGGGACGCACTGAGAGCGAACGGGACGCACTGACAGCGAACGGGACGCACTTAGAGCGTATGGTATGCACTGGGAGCGTACGGTACGCAACAAGACCTCTATAGTCTATATACATATTATAGTCTGTCAAGAAAGTGAAGAAATTAAAAAGTGGCAACATCGTATTATCGTCCCTTTCAAATCAATCTAAGAAAAAAGCGATGACATTACATGTTGCCACTTTTTAATTTCTTCACTTTTTTGACAGACTATACACGCTGTGTACTTACGGCATCAATGAGCGGCGCTGTGAGAGCGGGATTACCGCGCTCTCGGAGCAGCGCGTGTCGGCCCAGCAGCTCGGCCAGTAGTTGTGCCTGCACGCCACCGTCCATGCATTGTTGAGCCACGCGCGCCGCCTTGCGCAGGCAGTCAAGTGCACGGTTTGCCTCGTTTAATGGCCACTGAAAGAAGATTGTATTGTATACTGTCTCTTCGAGGAATTAGAGATATGCCCTGTTACGACAAAACAATGCAACCCGCAGGGCTATCACGTAAAAATAGCGATCAACAATCCACTAGCAATAATCGCGCGAGGGATTGCTGGGTGTCATGAATGTCACAAACAATGGTGTCACTATACATTGTATAGTGATCGATTGCAATCGTATTGTTTTGGCTGATACGTGATACGAAATTAAGAGAAGAGTATCTCAAATCAAACTAAGCAAAACAATTGCTTAGTTTGATTTGAGAATTGAGATAATTAAAACATACCTGTTTGCCATCTTTAGGCCCCTTCCAGAAGAGATGCGCGCACAGCGCTACCGCGCGGCTCTGGTCCGGTTTCTTCAGGAGTTTGCTGGCGGCCAGCGCGCATTGTGTGCGCATCGGCTCCGCATTTTCAGCACCTATTTTATCATGAAATGTTTTTCTATCAATATCATAATTTTACTCAAGTTTGATATTTTGTTTAGTTTGATTTAAGTAACGGAATATTTTTTCACGCGTTCGCTTTGTTTAGTTAGGCGGACTTGCGCAGATCTGAGTTAAAGTTAACTCTGAGTTAAACATCATGTCATTTCTATCAGTCACTTGGTGAGTGACAGATATGACATGATGTTTAATTCAGAGTTAACTTTAAGTCAGATCTGCGCAAATGGGCCTTAATCTGATAAGTCTATAGAGTATAGACAATAGCTCAGCCTGGCAGTTGGTGGCATGAAATTTATATGTCAGATACGTATTGAGATTATCGTTAATTGAGACTATCGATACTCTCTGCTAGAGTCAGTTAACATTACAACGCGACGTGACGCATCGATACAATGGGACGCATTTTTATATGACCTTATTTTTGTTTTCTTTTATTGGTTGTATGACCTGAGTGGTAAAAGACCCTCCTAATACTGTATCTATAATATGCTAGCTGTTGCCCGCGACTTCGTCCGCGTTGACTTCAGTTTATAGCGCGCGGTGTCAACAAAATTGGTGTCAAATTTAACAGGTTTTTATTAAAACCCTGGTACCCCTTAAAATATCAAAATACCCAAAAATAGCTGTGCAGTGTGCACATAATATATTTTTTAATTAAGTAAACTTTATTAATACCAAATTTACAGCTTAATCCTTCAGGCCCCGCGCGAGCACCGGTGATCGCGACAACAATAGAATACAATAGCAATTCCTGGAAATTCCGACTGAAGTATTAATTAGCCCCCCATTACACAACTTTAGCTTTACCTAAACTATTTATCATTGGTAGGTTTAAGGTTACGTCACTGCATAGTAGTGGTGGGTCAACTAGTTTTCGTCTTCGACGAACACTGAACTAAACAATAAACTATGACAAACAAAGTAGTTTTTTTGACTAAACGACTTTTAGCATAAACTGTTTTGACAAACTTGTTGTCGTTTTGCACTTCGACGCGACGAGTGATGACGACGAACGACGAGACGGTTTAATCTATGATGTGGAAATGCACTTCCCTACATACTTAGTACATACTTTTTTCCAGGCTTTACTGAAATTTTACATTTACTTAATTGATTTAAAATATCACCACCCATCCGTCGATCGCGTCGTCACTCGTCGCGTCGCGACGAACGGTCTCTGTCACACACACCGTTCCGGCATGGCAACCGTTCACGCATAAACCAGTTTATCAGTAGACGCTAAACTAGTTTACCCTTTCATGACTAATAAACAGTTTAATAAAACGGTTCGTTCATTCAACGCCCATCCCTACTGCATAGATAAAGTACTGAATAGTGAGTTATTTAATTACGTGAATAACAATTGAAAGATTCGAAGAACTTGACTCAATATGGTGCCACCTCTTATAGAAATACTTATGAGCAAGCGATAGCGAGATGTAGGCGACTCTTAGCGCCATCTGTTATGAATTTTTGGAAATAACTTAATTTGAACAAATTTACGCATTTTACCCCCTTACAATCCCTTTTTCCAGTTAAAAAGAAGCCTATGTCCTTTCTCAGGCTTTAGATTATCTGTGTACAAAATTTCATTACAATCGGTTCAGTAGTTTTGGCGTGAAAGCGAGACAGACAGATAGACAGACAGAGATACTTTCGCATTATAATATCAGTATAGATTATAGCGTTTATTATTCACTTATCCCGCGTTCCACTTGACGTTGAAAACGATCAAAATATGAAGCATTTTGAGCGTTTTGATCGTTTTTAACGTCAAGCGGAGCGCGGGGTTAATAAGCGTTAAAATCTCACCGAAGCAGTCAATCTGCTCGAATGTGGCGATGATGAGCGTGATGGCGGCGAGCTGGGCTTTGCTGTCGGATATCTCGTCTTCGTACAGCGAAAACGCCTGCGACAGGTACTCGTACGCGATAGTCTCGTGGTTTGCGAAACCTATCTCGCCGATGGCTAAAGCGCCTTGGAGGTACAGTCTGAAATGTTTATGACCCTGTTATGGAGTTTAGAAAATGTGATATTTTGTATCCCTACATTACACTTTTTGAGATCCTCTAAATAATATTATTCCTTATATATATTTTTTTCTGTGACGTAATATTATGCGGATGATCCCAAACTACGAATAATGAATTTCGTATAAAATAAAAATATAAAATAAGAAACTCAGCCGCAATTTTAAAACTTTTGTATGGAAAAATTCATGTCGCCCATGAGTCATGATCTAAATCGATATGTTTATCTCAAACATAATAATATAAGTTTTGAAATTCTTGTATAGTCGGGACATTTTAATAGGCCACATTTGACAGTTCATCAAATTTGTACCAGGTAACCTTATAGCGACGTACATAAAAAATAAATATTTTCGTTTTGTTATAACTGCACAATTGATTAACTTTTTTCAATGACGATTACATATTTATTGTAAATATTACCGATACGAATTATTTAACGATTTGTTTTTACTGATAAACAATTCTAAACGTAATAAACAAATTCTGATCTTCATAATTGCACGTCGTTACAATGTTACGTCAGGTGACCTTTTTTCTTTTTAAACTCTAGGGAAGTTACCCTAAAAATCGAAAGCGAATAAATAGTATCGATGCATTGATTACTTGTAACGAAATATCCCCATAAATTAATAACCACGTTGTGAAAAGTAACACATATTTATGTGAAATGAATAATGATAATACTACATTTAACAGTTTTTATAATTCAAGCGAATAAATGCATTTTTTTTTTGTAAATTATATACTTGTCTTATTTTGCTCCTTGAATTTGCAAGAGAAAAAGTAATAATGGGACAGAAGTTTGTTTCAAACGTATAAAATTTAAATATTTTATTTCAAGTCCGTATCGATTTATTCGTTTTGGTCGATGTTTTTACGCAGCCCACCTCACTATGGAGATTAATCTGACAGATGTCAAATGTGGCCTATTAAAATGCCCCGACTGTAGTGTTAAATATTTAACTAACCTGAGTGGTAGCTCCGCCAGTTCTGCTTTGACCAACAAGCTGATCGTTTGATGACAGAATTGGAATATTTTCTGACATTTCTTTTCCCACATTTCATCCTGGAAAAAACAGACATTGTTGAAAAAACTAAAAAGCATATATCTTATTCGTTAACACAACTTACGTGCAAACATTCTTGAATAACGGTAAATTGTAAATACAGTAAATTGTACACAATTCGTCATCATATTATGGCAATAGATTAATTAAAATTTAAAAAACTTAAATTAGCACCTGGTCTTTCAAATCTTTATAGTGGAAAGCGAGGCGGTAGGCGTGGAACACAATGGGCGGGAAGGTGTGACGTATACGTCTGGCCCCGCCCCCCTGTAGCGCCTTGCGTGCCGCGCTCAGCATCAGGTACTGTTGGTCCGCTGAGTCCGAGCGGAAGTGGTGAATCAGTCTGGAAATTAGTGTTAACTGTTAGGTTATTGTAAAAAAAACGGGGAAAGAGGCCTGGTGACCTGAAATACAGGTTAACGCCCAGCTTAGGCACCAGTCTCCCACAAAAAAAGTAGTAAGTATAAATCTGTACCTAGTAATTGAATATTGTTAATGATTGTATGTACTAATAATTACGTATTCCGTAATTGTGGCAAGAAAATAAAATAAAATGTATTATATTATTATAATCGTATCATTGCTAAAATAAAGCAGTTTTTCTAAAGGCCGCATTGTACACTCATCGCTACTTGTCTCTTTTAATCGTACTCGAAAATATTTTTACCACGCCTGTATAGCATATTATCTGTAGTTATTGTGGATGTGCCCTAACGATAGGTCATGGGTCACTACATGAATTTTATACATTACAAATCCCTTTATTTACTTTATCTAACGTTTCGATAATACATTTTTCAAATATTCAGATAGTTACTATTATGTTGATGTTCTGCAACATCTTTATTATACCTTGCCAACAATCCTTGCTCCTCCATAAAGTCTTCGTCGTCGGTTTCCATGGCTGGTTGGTCGGGTTGGTCTTTCACTAGCACATCAAGCATTGTCAGCACTGCTTCCACCTAAACATGGAAAGAAAGTGTGATAACATCGTATGAATCAGCGTTCAATTTTATATTTCAATTGGTCCAAGTCGGATGAAACATGACAGGGCAAGGAGTTACAAACTTAAGGGGCCGGGTTACCCTCGAAATTCTCATACAAACGTAATACCAAAATCATTTTGTCATACGAAAATATTTAACATGTTTGAGTTATTTTTCAGCTTAAAATAGTAATTACCTAGGTTCCTGAACAAAAATTAACTTCAAAATATTTACACACTAAAAAATATAAGCGATTACATTTCATAAATTTTTACGCCATTGTCGACATACTTTTCGCACACTTGTTTTATATTAAAAACTCATCGAATTGTAATGTATTTTACCTGGGAACACAGCTTATATTGTGTAGTTACAGAATGTCTTCAAAAGAATGGCAATATAATAAATTTTCATTCATCATTTTTGGTATTCGTGAACGCAACGAAATTTCTCTATAATTTCCAACATGGTATCGTGCCGATCCGCTCACACGACAGAGCGCGGCAACGGGGCAACGGGGCGGGGGGCGCGGGAGGCGCGGGAGGCACGGGCCGGGTGGCGGAGTTTCAAGTACAATATTCCCTCAAGCTCCAAGCGGTCGCATGCGACCGCGCGCGCGATAACAGTAGATTTCCAAGAATCCGCGATCGAGAGAATGTTATTGTTGTTGAATGTTGATTTTGAAAATTTTTATGTGATACTTGAAGACAATTGCTTGAACAACTTGCTTTTATTGCTTAAACTTTTGATAATAATTAATAATGGATACCGAAAGGTGGGATGTATGATGTATCACACAGTAGTTTAAAATAAATAATAATTATGAATATCATAAATCATATTATTATTTTCTTATATACTGTATTTTGTAAATAACGTTTAGGAATATTAGCGATAGTCATAATATTATAATATGATTATACAATATACTTACATTGATATTATGTATAATTAATTTCGTTAGTCTCGCTAAAACTCGAGAACTCCTGAACAGACTTGCTAATTTCTGTCTTGAAATAAAATAAAATATAAAAGTGAACTTGTATTCTAAGTTTGTATACCTATGTTTGTATATTTTATTTTAGTTTGTATTTTTAGTAATTATTTCCTGATGTCAGTTTTATTCAATTAAATAATATAAATACTTTAATAATTAAATAATATTATTATAAAGCGGAAGAGTTTGTTTGTTTGTTTGAACGCGCTAATCTCAGGAACTACTGGTCCGATTTGAAAAATTATTTCAGTGTTAGTCCATTTATCGAGAAAGGCTACAGGCTATATTTTATCACGCTACGATTAATAGAAGCGAAGAAATAGATATTCCATACTAGCTGTTGCCCGCGACTTCGTCCGCGTTAGCATAGTAGTTCACATCCCAAGTAGGTATTAATATTTATTGTACAAAAATATTCAATGTACAGAATTGACTTTCCTATGACTTTATTATAATATAGCTGTTGCCCGCGACTTCGTTCGCATTATCATAGTAGATCACATCCCAAGTATTATTTTTTGTACAAAAATATTCAATGTACAGAATTGACTTTCCTACGATTTTATTATTCGGCTTCGCTTGCGTAATTTAGGAATTTCACGCAACCGTACATTTTTCCGCAAAAAATAGCCTATGTCCCTTCAAGTGGTCTACTCTTTATGTTTGCCAAATAACATAAAAATTGCTCCAGTAGATCTTAAGATAATAAGCAATTTCATATAACTTCCCCCGTTTTTCCACATTTTTCTCTATTTCTTCACTCCAATTAATTTTAGCGTTATAAAATATAGCCTATAGCCTTCCTCGATAAATGGGCTATCTAACACTGAACAGCAACAGCTAGTAATTAATAATACTCTTTTGATTTTTAGGCTTCCGTAGCCAAATGGCAAAAAACAGAACCCTAATAGATTCGTCATGTCTGTGTGTCTGTCTGTCCGTATGTCACAGCCACTTTTCTCCGAAACTATAAAAAAAACCTTATAATTTCATAAAAATAAACCTTATTGTTGCTGCGGATTGCGGAACCATTTATGGGCGAGTCCAACTCGCACTTGTCCGATTTTATTATTTTGAATGATAACAATGTGAGGAATATTTGGAGTAGCTTTTTTTCTGTTTTTGAAACTTTATTGTTACGTACTGTCTTTTAATAATTTTTAAATAAAAGCGTCGACCTCTGTGGCGCAGTGGTTGAGCGCATGGTAGCTCAAGCCGGGGGTCGCTGGTTCGAAATTCGAATCCCACCGACGGAACAAAACGTTTTCCTGGGTCATGACTCATGACTCATGAGTCATGACTCATGGATGTGTATAATAATATTGTAAAAACTAGATGACGCCCGCAACTCTGTTGCGCCAAAACTAGTTTATCGCGCGGAAACCGTGCATTTTTTCGGGATAAAAAGTATTATATGTCAAAGGACAAAGACTCGGGACCGCCTCAAAGTATCTCCATGCCAAATTTCAGCAAAATCGGTTCAGCGGTTTGGGCGTGAAGAGGTAATAAGCTAATAACAGACAGACAAACAGACACACTTTTTTATTAATTTTTTACAATTAGTATGGAAGTATGGATCTTAAATAAGTTGAGTATAATAAAAAGGAAATCTATATCTAAATAATCCTTCAGGCCCCGCGCGAGCACCGGTGATCGCGACAACAATAGAATACAATAGCAATTCCTGGAAATTCCGACTGAAGTAATATTATAGGTACTTATTATAAAACAAAGTCCCTTTTTTCCCTCATGTCCCTTTGTTCCCTTTAATCTTTAAAACTACGCAACGGATTTTGATGATTCTTTCAGTGTTAGATAGCCCATTTATCGAGGAAGGCTATAGGCTATATTTTATCACGCTAAGACTAATAGGAGCGAAGAAATAGAGGAAAATGTGGAAAAAAACGGGGGAAATTATTTGAAAGGGCTAACTTGAACGCGCTAATCTCAGGAACACTGGTCTGATTTGAAAAATTCTTTCAGTGTTAGATAGCCTATTTATTGAGGAAGGCTATAGAGTATAGGCTATATTTTATCACGCTAAGACTAATAGGAGTATGTGGATAAAACGTTGGAAATTATTTGAAACGGGGGAAAATTATCTAGCGAATTACTGAGCAATTTTTATGTTATTTGGCACAGATAAGAAGTAGATCATAGGCTAAGAAGTAGATCATAGGATAGATCATTGATTTTAATCATTTTTTCAGTGGCTATATATTTTATACCCGTGCGACGCCGGGGCGGGACGCTAGTATAAATTATAATATATTCGGTATTATATGTCTGGTACTTGTAAGTTGTAACACAAGTCCTTAGTGTACTTAGCACGGGGCCAGGCTGACGTGGTGTGATTTGTGAAGAGTCCAATGTAGATATTATAGTAAGTATATTATTTTAATATATTATGTAGAATCTGTATTCTGTTCAGTTCAGTGACAAGATCGACGACACTACGCCCGCGCCCGTATTCCTACTATTCCAATATATAAAACAACCACAAAAACAATATTGTTAATGATTCATGAAACAATAAAATATAATAGTTCGCAAATCGCAACAAACGCACGGCTTGAATAACTTGATCAGAGTAAAATAATTATTAATGACGACGCACGCACACATATAATACGCTGCCGGAGGCGCGCGGGGGGCACGGGGTAGGTACCTCGCAATAGCGAGACAGAAACATATAAAACTTGTACTGGCGCGGTATCGAATTTCATTTGATCGAGCGCGTAACCCGAGCCCTTAAGTGACTTTTTTAAAACAAAGACCTTACAAAATTTTTGTGATTCAAAATTCTGCAATCCTACTTCTGTTATTTGGTTGGCGTCCGCTGTAATCATTCGCAATGGACTACTTGTATAATAGACAACCAGTCACAGACTGTTTCACAACTACTCACATCTTCCGGCGTAGATATAGTAGTATCACTCTCCAGCACATCATTAACCAGGTGCACCGCAATCATGAGTCTACCCGGTTCGTTCAGCCTGGTGATGAGAGGCGCGTAGTTCTGCAGCTTGATTAGCGTGAGTATGTTCTTGTAGTGGTCAGCAGGCAGCTTGAGGATCTTCATCAGCTCTTTGAAGACGGGCGTGTTGTGTTCCAAGCTGGGTTTACCGCTGAAACAATTGTTTATTGAAAATATACAGCTTACAATACATTATAAAGCAGTTAAATCGAAGGTTAAGAAATTTATTTGACTGAAGATCTGGGTCCAGATTTACATAGTTTGGAATATTGCTTAGATCGCGGGCAGTCCGCCATTATGTGTCACGATAATGGTGAAACGTCAAGTGCGAGGGTGTAGCTTGCCTAATTTCTTATTTGCTGGTAGTTACTTATAATTCTGAATAGCGGTAATCGCTTACCATTATATTTTGACAACTGAACTTCAGTAGCAACTTCCTTCTGGGAAGTCTCGGTTTGACTATTACCTTCTCATAGGACTCTCATGTAATTCTAAAGGTCTTATAGCTAAAATAGAATAATAATAAAGACAACTATTACCTGTTCTGTATAATATCGGCGCAGATCCTATCAGTATGCGCGAGCACGCGGTCCACGTAGCTCAATTTGTCGGGATGGCAGCGCTGCGCCAGCTTCAGTAGTGCCAACTGTAGCGCCAGCATGTCTTCCGACGGCATGTCTGTACGACTCTACAATATTTTCAAAGTTAGTTTATACATTTCTAAGCAGAATTATTGTTCCCAAATGCGTGCACAGTCAGTACCGAAATCGGGCAGCGGGGCGGTGGCGGCGCGTTTCAATGTATAGATAAAGATATGGAACTGGCCTCTAAGGCAGCGGCGCGGCGTACTAGACGGCTTTCCGTGCCGCCGCCACCGCTCCCATAATTGTATAAAATAGAATTTCAAAATATTTTCTTAACGTCTACACTTTACATGATGTCTACACAGGAACTAAGTCACAAACACTAAACAAATACATACTAGGTATGATGGCCCTATGATGGCCGCGTCCAACTCGCACTTGTCCAGTTTGTACACACCTGTGTGATGGCGGCGACCTGGTCTGAGAACACCTCGAACAGCTGCACCTCCTGCTCCTTGCCGTCCTCCATCACCACGTTCAGGTTTATGTTGCCTTCGTTTCTCTGAAATAAAAACAAATAGAATGCGTGGGGTGTAAGTGCAAGATATTTTTATGGCAAACATTTCAAGTAAATACAAGTAGCATAAGGGCGCATTTCCGTTAGTCGTTAACTCGTGCGGTATACAGCATACGGGGAGTCTATGACAACTAATGTCGCTTTTTGATTGGTCGCGGCATGCGTCACAGAAATCTCCCGCACCCCGCGTGCGGGCCCTGCCGACCAGTGAAAATGCGCCATAAGGCCAAAACATACAGAGACTATCGAAATCATTACACTTCTTTTTGGCTTTGACGTAGTCAGGTACATACATACATAATAAATTCTTTAAGTTCTGCCACTGTTCTTTCTTAGCTAAACCTACAATTTATTTTCATAGCTAAACTAGACAAGAGACATACTATAATTTAATTTTATATCTAAACATACAATCGATTTTATATCTAGACACACAATTGAATTTCCTACCTGACTGTAAGCGGCCAGTCGCTCGATGAGCGATATAATGATGTTCTTGATGTTGACTCCGGGCTGCAGCTCCGCGCACGACTTGAGGAACGGTTGCAGATTCGCCAGGTGGAACTCGTCAGGGAACACCTACAAAACATAGCCCCTTATTAATTAAAATAATATGTATAATCTATATATCGTGGGAGGGGTTATTCCACTTTTCCCCGTTGATAATCCCCGTCAACGGGGATTTTCTTTTTGTTCACTAATCCCCGTTAACGACAATTTTTGCTTGTAATGGGGATTTATGAACTAAATAAGTTCACTAATCCCCATTACTTTAAAAATAAAATACTAATGTAAGAATCGTACCTTTTATTTATTATTGGATAAGAACTCACTTATTGGTTATTTTTATAATCAAATTAAATTTAATTTAAGCCTGATTACAATATTTAAAAATTAAATTATTAAATACACCTAACAAAATCACAGTTTGTTACAATTATTAATTAAAAAGAAAACATTAAAATAAGGCATTCCTAACATAATAAAATCACAGTTTGTTACAATTATTAATTAAAAAGAAAATATTAAAATAAGGCATTCCTAACATAATAAAATCACAGTTTGTGACAACTATTAATTAAAAAGAAAACATTAAAATATAGCATTCCTAACATAATAAAATCACAGTTTGTTACAATTATAAATTAAAAAGGAAACACTAAAATATAGCGTTCCTAGCATAATAAAAATCACAGATTGTTACATTATTAATTAAATTATTATTTTTAACAAAAAATTAAAACCGACTTCCAAGGTAAAAACAATAATAACATTAATATTAACTAATATACTTCATATCTAATAGTGCCTTTTTCCAAATTCGGCTAAACCTCAACTATTTCTGTACTCAATCTTCATAATTTTAAAGTCAGTGCCAGTTCCAAAAGTTTCAAATATTCTGTCAGAGAACTGAAGATTCATATATCTGGTTTATATATATAGCTATTAATAATTGTTAATGGAATCAGGCGTTACTTCGCGGAAATCCATAGCTTAAAATTTAGTTTGTTATTATTTTTAGCAATATTTCACGGAATATTGCTAAAAATAATAACAAACTAAATTTTAATTAATAATTGTAACAAACTGTGATTTTGTTAGGTGTATTTAATAATTTAATTTTAAGTATTGTAATCAGGCTTAAATTTAATTTAATTTGATTATAAAAATAACCAATAACTGAGTTCTTATCCAATAATAAATAAAAGGTACCTGATTCTTACATTAGTATTTTATTTTTAAAGTAATGGGGATTAGTGAACTTTTTTAGTTCATAAATCCCCATTACAAGCAAAAACTCTCGTTAACGGGGATTATCAACGGGAAAAAGTGGAATAACCCCGTGGGAGAGCCAGGCTTCGGCACTAATGGGCCGGCTCGACCGGAGAAATACCACGTTCTCACAGAAAACCGGCGTGAAACAACGCTTGCGCTGTGTTTCGCCGAGTGAGTGAGTTTACCGGAGGCCCAATCCCCTACCCTTCTCCCTTCCCTACCCTCCCCTATTCCCTCACTTTCCAGCCCTACCCTCCCCTATTGCCCTATTCCCTCTTAAAAGGCCGGCGACGCACCTGCAGCTCTTCTGATGCTGCGAGTGCCCATGGGCGACGGAAGTTGCTTTCCATCAGGTGACCCGTCTGCTCGTTTGCCCCCTTATTTCATAAAAAAATGCTTGCGCTAATCCATATCTTTGTCTGATATATTGGAAGAGCCACAGGTTTTAGTTGTAAGACATATTGAAGACAAGGACAGAGACTTATCTCAATTCTCAAGTGAGCACTCAGTCCATATACTTTCTGCGTAAAACTTTTTACTTTTACACTTCTTATTTTATTCTTATCAGAAATTTTCCGTTGTCTGGTATCCGTACCACAAGTCTTTCAGGTATGTACATACATACTTAGCAGGTCAGACTGACGTGGTGTAAAGCGCCCATAGATATAAAAAAAGTCGATCTTTGTGAAGAACGTCGATAATAATCGAAACATAAACTCCTAAGGCTTCCGTCACGAAACCAGCGGGTAGCGGGGCGGGAGCGGCGGCTACGCGTTCCAATGTATAGATTTATATGGACAGGCTCTGAAAACAGCGGCGCGGCGCGCGGCATACTACACGGCTTATACATATAAATCTATACATTGGAACGCGCTGCCGCCGCTCCCGCCACGCTGCCCGCTGGTTTCGTAACGCAAGTCTGCTTGGGACGACCGACCCAATTTTGCTCCGTAAGTGGTCATCCAAGTACCTGTATGATACACTCCATGAGGTACTCCTGCGCGATGGCGTCCCGGCAGCTGACCACCTGCTCCAGGATGCCGGGCAGCACCAGCCGGCCGTAGTCCGCCACGCCCACCGCTTCCAGCTGCGACAGCCGCACCAGGTTCGTGCCCACCAGGATACGCAGCTCGGAGCGCTCCCGCTCGCGACGCTCCTTGTCTCTGTACAGTCACAATGAAATGCATGTAACTTTAATTGAAGACCTGAATGGATGAACCTGGTAAGTAACATTAAAATGCCGTTTTTTTTTTTTTGCATAAACGGAGATTCCGTTTATGGCCTGAAAAAGATATTTAAAATAAAAAAAATAAAAAACTGTGTGTCTAAACACACTAGGCTGAATTACGCCGGCGTAATTTCCGCCGCAAATATCAAACGCATACAAAACACGACGTAATAGTGTGTCACCCCTAGTATTCGGCCCGTATTTTATATGCAAATTAAACGCGACGGAATTTACGCCGGCGTAATTCAGCCTAGTATGTTTAGACCCTGTGAATTGTGCGTGTAGCCAAATATTGATATATTTACATACTGGCTGATGCCCGGTGATGAAGTAGATAAGTTACAAGGTTTGTTCAAATTATAAGGGAAAAAATTAGTAATTGTCCGTATTTCACAAAATGTTACTTATCTTGTTCTTGCACTCACATCTTCAAATGCGAAAGTGTGTCTGTCTGTCTATCTCTCTGTCTGTTACCTCTTCAGTCTTCACGCCCTAACCGCTAAATCGATTTTGCTGAAATTTGGCATAGAGATACTTTGAGTCCCGGGAAAGGACATAAAATAGTTTTTATCCTGGAAAAATGTACGGTTCCCACGCAATAAACGAATTTTGGCGCAACGGAGTTGCGGGAGTCATCTAGTGAAATAAAGTTTAATTTTGGTAAGGATGAAATGATGTTACATCAGTAAAGAAAGAAAAATATATGCAGTCAAACACTGAACCTCCTTTTTTTGGAAATCGTTGAAAAATTAAAACACAGTATAGTATTATTATAAGCACATGTAAACATTACATCTGCTTACACATATAAGACCAAAAACTAAATCTGCGCCGTAACGGCTTATGACAATTTAATTACCTTGAGTGACCTTGATGCTGCATTCTCACCCACAACTTGTTCATCTCAGCAAAATTCATCAACACAAAGTCAATGGCATCCCTCACCTAAAAAGATGTAGTGTATTAAAATAACTCAATTTTGATAGAATAAATTTTATTATTTAAAAGTTATTTTAATTTACGTATGGCAACTTCTTTAAGCCAACAATATTGGATTTTTAAGGCAAACTAAAACATCATTATTCATTTGTACGCACTATAACATCTTCATACAAATTGCCGCGCAGCGCCGCAATCCTTTTGAATATGAGCTCTCTGTCAACACGCAGGCACACACCTCAGCAAAAGCATTCATGTTTGTATGAAGACATATCTAATACATAAAATTCTCGTGTCACAGTGTTTGTGCGCGAACTATTTAAAAAACGGCTCAATCGATTTTAAAGAAATTTTGTATGTACCATCGAGGAAATTGTTTACTAGGCAGTTGACAGACCAATTGTGATCTGGCTTTGTTTGACGTAACATGACCAAACTACGTAGGTACCCCATCTGCCTAGGAATCAACTTCCTCGATTAGTACATTTGTTAGGCCTGAGAATAGGTTTTTATCTACTTTTTATATTGATACTAGAAATAATTTATATGGCAAAACAATGTTTGCTGGGTCAGCTAATTATATCTGTATTAATATATCTCTGAACATAACTCATAAGTCAACAGGGAAAACCTTACTGTGCCTTCATTTTCATTTGGAGCCTCCATGGTGTCAGGCAGAACGTTCCGGGTGCATTGGAGAAGGTAGTTGCGCAGGAACAGACCACGCAGCGGGTGCTGGACCCCGCGACACATCTCCACCAAATCCTGGCAAAGTTAATATGAAACTTAACATCTTACTGAGTTCTTATTGCTGCAGATCCTACAATTTATTTTGTTTTATAAAAGCTGCTAAAGGTTTATACATTATTTTTATCCAGATGTAATAAATACTTAGAATAGTAATATCACTATTTAGAGTTAGACTCTTATGTCTTATTTAGCAGTGTGATAATACAGACAGAATAAATACTTAGCATAATACCACTACTTATTTTGTAAAGTAATATCACTATTTAGCAGTGTGATAATACTAATCAACCTTACAAATATAATATCTATACTAATATTATAAAGAGGTAAACTTTGTTTGTATAATTGTAATGAATAGGCTCATAAACTACTGGACCGATTTTAAAAATAGTTTCACCATTCGATAGCTACATTATCCACGAGTAACATAGGCTACATTTTATTTTGGAAAAAATAGGTTTCCGTAAGATATTTGGGTTTTTTGGACACAAGGTGCAAAAAATCAACCAGAAAAGTTACTTATTTTGCATACGCTGCCTAAACTATAAAATATAGAACCATATAATGTTATAAGATCTACAATTAATTGAATTGTAGATCTTATAAATATCTACAAAAAGGTCCGCGATACACTATACCTATCTATGTCGAATGAGGCACAACAACCATTTTTTATTTCAAAAATCTTGATTTTTTTTGGACTACATTTAAACGCGTTTATTTTACTCATGCTATTAATCCTTATCAAAATAAATTGTTTCATCACTAAGTACAGTTTATGTAGATAATATTTGGTCTTCATAAAGAATTTCATAAAGAAGTGACTAATATTTACCTTAAGCAAATCTCTTCGTAAACTAGAATTAGTCTTGATGTACACCAGGCCGACTGTAATCAACAGGTACAGGCGAGGCACAATGTTGCCAGCGTACTGCACCAGCTCATACAGGTCAGCGACCTTCCGACCCTTCTGGAATTCCTCCAGAAGGTACAGCTCCAGGTGACGTAGCTCATCAGTTATTGCCATGTCTTAATTAGAGTTAAAGATTTTTAAAAATATTTTTCGTAAAACAATTTTGTTTTTTTTTGTTTAATCCTTCAGGCCCCGCGCGAGCACCGGTGGTCGCGACAACAATAGAATACAATAGCAATTCCTGGAAATTCCGACTGAAGTATTAAAATACAATCTTGGCTTAGTCTTTACTAATAAAAATACATACACAATGATATGCCATAGAACAACTTCCTTATCTGATGCATTGGAAAAAATGTTTAACATGTAAAAAACAAAACATTGCATCACTACATAGTATAAAACAGTCGCTTTTTTCCCCTCGTGTCCCTTTGTTCCCTTTTAATCTTTAAAAATACGCAACGGATTTTGATGCGTTTTTTTTCAATAGATAGAGTGATTAAAGAGGAAGGTTTATAAGTATAAAAACATCCATTAAATAGTGGAGAAATACTGTCATTTTTGAGGTTTCTAATGTGATGTCGTAAATAATTACATGTTTACCGCTTACATTCCAAACGCAGGCTGAACCCTACGAGATTTATCAAAATAATGTACTAAGTATTGTACACAATGAAAACTAACTAACTCCGCTGGCTCAGCGACCCAAAGTGGATCTTGGCCTCCGAAATGAGCACACAATGAAAAGGTGTACAGAAAAATGGATATCCCACAATAACAGTTTTTTGTCATTTACTTTTTACGACAAATAATGGGTAACTTTCGAAGCGATTTTAACCAATACATCATTAATCCTTTTTCAATTAAACACTTTAAATACATTGTTGATTTAATATAGCTCTATATGGCCCTTTAAAACATATGATTTAAACAAATAATTTCGAAGATATTACAGATTTAAAAATTGCAGACTGTAGTATTTGCGGCGGTACCGGCCAATGCGGGCCGTGGGAAGTAATGAATATAAATCAAACTACTGGATTAATTTTAATCATTTTTTCAATGACACATAGGCTATATAACATATTTTGTGCGAAGCCGGGGCAGGTCGCTAGTAGAGATCAACTACGATAACTTGGCGCGCCCCTCCAAAATTCAAAACATTTGAAGTTTGTTGTCAAAACGTTTGATGTGCGTTGTCTTGCGCGGTAGGCTAGTTATGATTAGTCGACCAACAAATCTTGGTAATAAGTGACATTTAAGTGAAATATTACATGTACTGTGATTGGTTGGACTTTCATAAGGATGTGACTGCACACATTGAACAGTCATTTGGAGGGGCGTGCCATGTTATCGTAGTTGATCTCTATGTAGATTATAATCTATGTAATGTTTTGTTTTTACAAACAATAATTATTGATTATGTTTTTATTTTTATCAGTAAAAAGGCAATACAATAAAATGGCAAATATTTTTATAGTTATAAAGGATACAGAGCTCGTAGTAACATTTTGGGGACAGCAGTGATGTTCTCAACTCCCCCAGCATGGTTGAGGCATGCTTCAGGGCGTCCATTAGCTTGGATTTATCAAGACATCTTTTCATTTGAAATGCCTGAAATACAAATATATATTATAAATAGGGCCTGGACTTATATGTAAATACCATTGACATAAGAAACCACGAAATGACCATGAAAGAAATTTGTAAGCTAAAATGTCACTGAATAATAAAAAAATATCAATATCGATAAATTTTGAATGCAGGCACGTGTCTTTCGTGGTCATTTCGTGTCCATATCGTTTCATAGGTCAATGGTATTTTACATATAAATCTGGGCCCTAATTATAAAACTACCTAGTGTCTAGCAAATGAACAAAAAATTGAGAATGAAACATTGATTTACACACAATAATATAGAAATCAAAATTGTCCTCATATTTACATTTTTTTACTCAATAACAAATTCTTAAAACTTTTATACAAAATACATAATATATCAGTTTATTACAAATGAAACAATATTTACCTGTTTATTGTTTTGTTTTTGTACTTCATCTTTGTAAAACATACTTCTACTTGTTACAATCTAGTCTGCTTTCAAGATTTTACATAATGGGCCTCTAATGAACTTTAAATTATATGTAATTAATAATGCTATGAAGATATTAATTTCAAGTTACCTGAACTTTAACCACATTCAGGGCCTCATCTAGGAGCTTCTCCTGCTCCTCAATGGGAGACGTCTGGTTCGTCATTTGCGCCTACAACAGTAAACCTGTTAATCATATGGTGATGAGCTTAGGTTTAGACTTTAGGTAATAATTAGCAATGTAAACTAACGTTTGACCAAATATACAAAAACGGATGTTGAAAGGTCTCCATGTTACTTCTTCCTGTCTTAGATTATACTTACCGGTATGTTTGCACTTCACTGATATCACAAAATATGCTGATAAAAGTAAAACTATTTGTAGATTATGAAATTTTCGTTGATTCAAAGTGGGTGTTGCAGAAATCAGAAACGTTGATCACAGATTACTAGTATAAAATTGATGTTGATTATCAAATGTCAATGTCATCAAATTAAGTTGACACATTTCGGGTGTGTTTCGGTGTGTTTATCAGCATACTGGCCGGTGTAGCCACTAGCCGGTTGGCTACGGTAACGTCAGATTTCACTAATCGATGTTACAAAGGAACGGCTTGTTATTATTTTTTATTGCACAGAGTTTTTTAATGTTTTTATAGTAACCAGTACAGACAGTACTTATAACTTATAAGTATGATAAACAAGGAAAATCTGCTGTATTGAATGGAAAACATAATAACAATAATATACCAAAGAATATACCTACTTTTATGTCGGCACTGGTATCCGATCGCCTCTGCTGACGATTTCGACGTGTTGTCTTTGTCAAAATATGTCAGATGTCATAATATGTCAAAACACAAGAAAAGTACGAAAATCAATGAAAATGTTTTTCTAAATGATTATTTATTAATAACTTATCATTAAAATGGATAACAAACCATCATTAAGCCAATATTTTGGTGGCGCAGAAATGCCACCAGCGTCTCAGTTTTTTGACGAAATAGGAACATCTCCTTCGGACATGATCCAAAGTGTTTATTTGGGGGATTCAGAAGGTTTGTGTTTTTTACGAGTAATGTCACTTTATTGATCTGATTGTTATCTTATCTGCAACTTTTGGCCTCATTAGGTATTCCCACTACTTCCACGAGCGTGTTCTCGTCAAACGCGAGCGTCACTTTTACGCAACAATCTAGTCAAGAATTGAACTTCGCGAATGTTGTACCGACTGTCAGTAGCACCACATCGATTCCCGCTTCTAGCTTGCCCGATCCATCCACGTTCTTTGACGCTATAGGACCGGAACCTCTCATTGTACCAAGTAAGGCACAGAAGACAATTGTACCACCACCCACTGTGCTAACCGAAGTAATGGATGGCCTCAGTGTAAAGGTGATTTATTAAATTGTTTTGTTTCTTGTATTGTACTTGTATTGTATTTTTCCTTATCTATAAGAATGTTAATTTTATGTTCTATTTTTAATTGCTTAGAATCAACCAGTTGATAAAGAAGGAGATAGAAGAAGAGATGCCTGGATTCCAAATGAAGAAGCAAAGAAAACTTTATTAAAAGTAAGTTATTAATTTAATACAGTCCCAGAAAATAATATTCTGCAAAAGAAAATTTATATTGATGTTTGATGTTATTTTATACTAGACAAAATTGTTAATACCTTGATCATGGGAATCGCAGACACAATAAATTTTCAATAGGCTACTTGACCATTTTTTCTTCATGCTAATCGCTTCTTAAGAGCCCGGGCTACCCTCGAAATTCTCATACATATGTAATACCAAAATCATTTTCTCATATGAAAATATTTAACATGTTTGAGTTATTTTTCAGCTTGAAATAGTAATTACCTAGGTTCCTGTACAAAAATTTACTTCAAAATATTTAAACACAAAAAATTTTTTTTTTGTGTATAAATTTTTTTTACTAAATTTACTACTAAATATTTAAACACTAAAAAACAGAGTAAAACACTAAAAAATATATAAATAAATAGTAAATTTACTACAAAATATTTCAACTCTAAAAAATATTTTTTAGTATTTAAATATTTTGTAGTAAATTTACTATTTACTTATATATTTTTTAGTGTTTTACTCTAATTTTTTTAGTGTTTAAATATTTTGAAGCTAATTTTTGTACAGGAACCTAGGTAATTACTATTTTAAGCTGAAAAATAACTCAAACATGTTAAATATTTTCGTATAAGAAAATGATTTTGGTATTACGTATGTATGAGAATTTCGAGGGTAGCCCGGGCTCTTAATCATTCATTTTCACAAAAAAAAACTAATATTTTACACAGTAGAAACCCATAAAAATGTTTATTGAAAAAATGGCGCCGAAAACACTGTCCGCCACAGTGTGACGTCATACGCTTTGTATTTTAAACTCTCTTTATTGAACATTTTTTATGTGCTAAATGTACGAGTCTTAAAGTGCCCAAAATTATAAAAGAATTAAATAAGAAATCATTTGTAATGTTGAAAAGTTTTGGCCATTTCATTTCCCGTCTACAATAAATGGAGATACATAAAACTGATGTTTTAAGTGAATTATTCAAGAAAATATGCTTTACAAATCTTTCTAGGCTTATTCTCATTATTTATGTACAAATAAACTTACATAATATAACGAGCGTGATAAATAAAAGACATTAAATTACTATGAGGATGACGTCACATCCAAATCGGAAGTACCGCAAAAGTGTTTTCGTCAGTATAATTCATATTTTCATAAAATCATATTTCCAAATCGACTTTTATTTTATTTATTATTTTTATTTAATAATTTATGTACACTTATCTAGTTAACAGAGAAAAACCTTAAAATAAGAGATACATTTTAGTACAAAGGTACTACTTATTCCAATTGGAATCTCTTCCAGTAGACCTATTACAGGAAAAATTAAAAAAGAGGTAATAATAAGTAGTGCACACGACAATTTAACAATAACGTAATTACATAATAACAAGTATAACATAAAATAAAATATAATATAAACGTAATGCTTAATAATATTATACAATACATAGGTACTTATATTATAAAATATATATAAAATAATAATAGTATACATACGTATATAATTAATAATACAATATAATATTAGGGTTTATTGAAATAGGTAACGTGGTCAGGATAGGCGTAAATAGTGCTCGTGTAGTCTTCTTTTAAAAAGTGCAAGTGTTCTACAATCACGTATAGGACTTGGCAAGGAGTTCCAGAGCTTAGCAGCATAAACAGTGAAGGAATATGCAAAGAAGTCAGTACGATGGGGAGGGATATCTAAGAGGGTGCGTCTAAAGGATCTACAGGATAAATTTTGCAAATGTAAATTTTGCAATGACTTTATTTATCAATCATAAGCCTTTATTTAATGATAAGGGTGAAATACGGTTTCCTAGGCCAAGTTCTACTAGAAATATGCATTTTTGTTCAATGAAATTGAATATAGGTCAAGTAGCCTATGGTTATGCGACAGCCGGGTGCCACTTGGGGAATGATGGGTTGATTCTGATAATATATTATCTTTTGTTATAGGCACAATCATCACCAAAAGGCTCCTTCTTCCCAGAAAGAGAAGTATTAACAATGCCAGGAATTGTTTTAGAAGAAGAATTGGTAAGTTACCTTTAATAATTAAACACTTGAAAATTTCACTTTTTAACTAGCCCACTGCCCTACTAAGATCAAAAGTAATATTATAATATATTTTTATTCACATTTGCATATTATTTTTCTGAGTTAACTGGCAAGCTACTGATTACTTCTTATAGGCAGATGCATTACAAGAAGTAGCAGTTAAGTACCTAGGTGTAAGTTCAGCGGGAAGTCGCGGAGTGGTCAGAGCAGAACATGTGAGTTGTGATGAGGCAGGACTGAGGGAGCTCCTGAGGACTGGGTACCTGCGCTCCGCTATCAACCTCACCGCCACACTCCTAAGCGCAGCTGGACAAGGTTGGTAATATTTTTAACGTATTGAATATTTCAGTACTGAAAAAGATTTTTCATAGGTTATGCAAAATATTAATAAAAAAACTATTTTACATTGTGGATAAGTAGTGTACTTTAAGAATTACGACGAAACATTTTAAAATTTCGCGGGATTTTTTTATTTAAACTGAGGGTAGTTTTAATTTATACAAAAACAGATGTTATCATCAACAGATGTCACTTTTCGGCCTCTAGATCGCGCTATCGGTAGTCCAATGATGGGATTTGATATTCTAAATAGTTTTTGTTCGTTTTATGGTTACACTGATCTGCTTTTATCTTGTGAGGGCTGCGGTTGGTCGACAAGTCGTGGCCCACAAAGGAAAATATGCTATAATAATTAAGATTATTATCATAGACGGCGATGCACTAATTAAATAGTATCTGACTATTTTCGGCCACCCGCGAGTCGTGCTTGTTTCATGTCTCCCATAGTGCAGCGCTGCGTTGAGACAAACAATAAACAAAACGCATTTTGCAGTGAAACTGCGCCGCGCCGCGGCATTCTACTACAATGGTGTGTGTCGCAATGCTAAATTTATATTTTTTATTAGTGTGGGCCACTTTATTTCCGCCGCCCCATGTACGAAATCTGTCGGCCCCCTGTGGACGCTACCAACCCTAGGCCGCGGCCTATACGGCCTATTCATAAATCCGAACCTAATGTGTCGCATGACCGGCCGTCGCGTCTCGACTCTCGGCTATCACTTGCAGTTGCTCTAATATGCTAAGTCTATACATACATCTAATCTAATCTAATATAATATAAAATTCTCGTGTCACGGTGTGCGTAATTGAACTCCTCTGAGCTCGGCTACGGCTCGACCGATTTTCGTGAATCTTAGCGAGCATATCGGCTAGGGTTGAGAATCGGACAACATCTACTTTTTATATTGATAAGTGCATTTGTTCAATAAATAATAGTAAATTATTACAACCTGAGACTGACGGCGACCATTGTTTGTGCGACGAGATAGCGATCGACGTTGCCATAGCGACATACTTATTTAGTCACTTCAATAAAATAATATGGGCAAAATACTTTATATTATGGCAAAGCAACGTTTGCCGGACAGCTAGTAATATTATACAACAAAGTTGCTTTTTTTCCCTCATGTCCCTTTGTTCCCTTTAATCTTTAAAACTACGAAATGGATTTTGATAATTTTTTCAGTGTTAGATAGCCCATTTATCGAGTAAGGTTATAGGCTATATTTTATCACGCTAAGACTAATGGAGCGAAGAAATAGAGGAAAATGTGGAAAAAACGGGGAAAATTATTTGAAAGGGCTAACTTGAACGCGCTAATCTCAGGAACTATTGGTCCAATTTGAAAAATTCTTACAGTGTTAAATAGCTCATTTATTGAGAAAGGCTATAGGCTATATTTTATCACGCTAAGACTAATAGGAGAATGTGGAAAAAACGGGGGAAATTATTTGAAAGGGCTTATCTCGCGAACTACTGGAGCAATTTTTATGTTATTTATGGCACAGATAAGAAGTAGACCACGTGAAGGATCATAATAGGCTATCGATTTTAATAATTTTTTCAGTGGCTATATATTTTATACCCGTGCGACGCCGGGGCGGGTCGCTAGTAACAATATATTGGCAGGAATTCAGAGTTCATAAGATAGGTACATTGTTTCTAATACCAACTTAGTTGGACGTTGGTACGGTGGAAAACTGCCACTCATCACCTTGATGAATGGCAGTCTTCTGCCGTGCGTTTTTCGTGTAATTTTCTGCCGCGCACTGTAAAACTCTGAAACGAAGTGTCACTAGCAGTATTTTCGAACCAATAAGACCTGCAAACCTTCAAGAAGAGAACGTATTCCCTCTTAAAAGGCGCGCAACGCACCTGCAGCTCTTCTAATGTTACGAATTCTAATGCCCATGGGCGACGGTAGTTGTTTTCCATCAGGTGACCGGCCGTTGGCTCCCTTATTTAACACCTCCATCGTGAATATCGCAGAGACAATAGATTTTGAATTGTTACGCGGCAGCCGGCTGCCGCTTGGGGATTGCTGGGTTAATAATTAAAAAAAGTTATGCTATTTTTACTCAACACAGTGTAACTCTATAGGTGCTGGTCGCATGCACCGGCCGACGAAGCACACGGCGCGGTCGCTGCAGCTGTGGCTGACGCGGTTCGCGGTGCTGTCCCGCATCAAGCTGTACGAGCCGCTCATGAAGGAGGCTGAGCCATTCGGGGACTTCAGCAAACCAGATATGTTCTATCAGGTTAATATAATTATAGGTTAAAATTGAAATAATATTCGGCGACATTTCATATAATATAACTCATGTAACAGATCAGTATTAACTCCTATCCAGGAAAAAAGGCGCAGCAGTCAGCCCCCCAAACTTAAATACGCCTCTAACCAGCCTTTATCCTCCATTCATTCAGCATGCAACACGCGCGGTACATAAATTCATAATGAACATTTGCCATCAATGAACATCAAACGGTTATCTTTAGCCCCAATTTCACCAACGTCTATAAGTGTTAATGGCTTGTTAAAATGTCATGTCTTCTCTTTCATTAGTATGAAAAACGAGAGAGGTAACGTGATACTATAATTCAAGCATTAACTTAAGCAAACCTTGATGTAATCGGACTTTAGGCTTATAGATATAATCTTTGTTTTCCGTTCTCAGTTCTACCCGGAGTCCCACGGCGACCGTGCCGGCAGCCTGGTGCCGTTCTCGCTGCGGCTGCTGGTGGCGGAGCTGCCGGGCCACGCTGGCCGACCGGACCAGGCTATGGACAGGCTGTATGCTGTGCTGCATGTCATTGATACGGTACTAAAGTGCACTCAGCACAGACTCGTCGCTGTATATCTTTGAGTCAGTCCACACGGCGCGTTGCGTCAGCGTTGCGTCGACGCAGCGCTGCCGTTGCGTTGTTTTACATACAAATAACCAAGGTGTTCACACGGCGCGCTGCGTCGTCGCAACGCACACAAGACGGACAGCAGCCCCCGAGACGAAGCGGATGGGGGTGTTGACGTTAAGACTGCTTCATAATAACGCTGCGATGACGCAGCGCCCGTGTGGCCGGCTATGCGTCAAACGGCAGCGCTGCGCCGACGCAACGCGCCGTGTGACCTGGCTCTTTGTCGTAGAGCACTAAGGCTTCAGTCACGAAATCAGCGGGCAGCGGGGCGGTGGCGGCGCGAGAGCGGCGCATTCCAATGCATAGATTTATATGGAACTGGCCTCGAACGCAGCGGCGCGGCGAGCGACGCGCGGCGTAGAAGACGGTTCCCCGCGCCGCCGCCACTGGTCCCGTCCGCTGATTTCGAGCCTTATTCGTCGCTATATATCTCTTATTTTACACCCGCATACGAACATATTTCTCACTGCTCACACGTTTTTACATAGTTCTATGCGTAAAAGTAAAAAGTTATGTAGCGAGTCTTCAAAAATAATATTTATACATGCTTCTCTGATTGAGTGGCATGTAGACTTCAAATCTGTCGATTCGAAAAGCTAGGCAGGTATGAAATCACTGAGGGTGCTTCATCTTTAACAATGCTAACATTTCAATAATTCATCTCCGAAACCTAACAATATTACATTTTCTTGGCCTGGCCACAGATAATATGTAGAATGATGGAGAAACTCAATACCACACTGCCGAACACACGTTAACGCAGGATGTATTTTTCGTATGTTAAACTTTATAATACAGCCTGAATATTGTACAAAAATAAAAAATATATACGCCTGGTACTGTCGAGAGCATGAGGCGTTACAATTTGGAATTTACCTTGAACGACGACCTGTAATATGTTTAATTTTATAAAGCAACCCGTATAAACATTTTGCAGATGATCGGAAACCTCAAGGAAGGCAAGACTGAAGACGGCACTGGGACCATCACGGAGGAGGACAAGACAGAGTCGCTGCGGCTGTGGGGCGGCCGCCGCACGCGTGTCATGCACTCCATTGCCAACTGCGCCATCGCGCTCAAGGTAAGACCGAGGACGGCACTGGGACCATCACGGAGGAGGACAATACAGAGTCGCTGCGGCTGTGGGGCGGCCGCCGCACGCGTGTCATGCACTCCATTGCCAACTGCGCCATCGCGCTCAAGGTAAGACCGAGGACGGCACTGGGACCATCACGGAGGAGGACAAGACTGAAGACAGAGTCGCTGCGGCTGTGGGGCGGCCGCCGCACGCGTGTCATGCACTCATCCCCAACTGCGCCATCGCGCTCAAGGTAAGACCGAGGACGGCACTGGGACCAACACGGAGGAGGACAAGACAGAGTCGCTGCGGCTGTAGGGCGGCCGCCGCACGCGTGTCATGCACTCATCGCCAACTGCACCATCGCGCTCAAGGTATTATCACAGGACCACCGGTTGACGGACCAACATCATTTGGTCGGATTATGTCAATTCAATATAAGTCGTGATCTGTCGGCTGGGTTTGACATAAAGGCCTGTATTCACTTTGATTAGTGCAAGTGCAAGTGACTAGTAATTGAGGCAGTGGAGTGCAGGTGTGTAGTGCAAGTAGTGTCCAATTCTTGTTTAGTGGCTCTTTAGTAATTTAATTTAGTAAATTCAGTAGTAGCTGTCAACACGAGCGTCCAAGTTTCAAAAATAAAACTGCCATTTTGACATGTCCTTCATTTTTAATATTGGTTTTATTAAAAACGAGCTTTTGCCCGCGGCTTCGTTCGCGTTAAGAAGTGTTGTTATAAACAAACTTTGATCCCCTATTTTCACCCCTTGGAGGTAGAATTGATCAAAATCCTTTCTGCCTCATGATGATGCCTCATGATCAAAAACCTGCATGCCAAATTTCAGCCCGATCGGTCCAGTGGCTTGGGCTGTGCGTTGATAGATCAACATGTCAGTCAGTCACCTTTGAGTTTTATATATAAAGACCACGAAGTATTTTTATATGTCCTTTCCCAGGACTCAAAGTATCTCCATGCCAAATTTCAGCAAAATCGGTTCTGACTTCTGAGGTATAAACGTGAAGAGGTAACAGACAGACAGACACACATTCGCATTTATAATATTATTAGTATATTAGTAAGTAATAAGTATGGATTAGTATGGAAGTAATTGAAAGGGTGTCCTTTTGTACTTTTAATAGGTATATTATTTAATAATGATATACTATATCTATGGACGCTTCACACGACACACCACGTCAGTCTGGCCCATAAAGTTAATATATCTAGCGGAATAATAGTAACAATCTCGAGCTGTCAAACGAAACCAAAATTGGTTTTCATCTGTCACGCACTTGCACTCGCAAAAAATAGAACACGCTTTTAATCACATTACTACGCAGCCGACTAGTCACTTGCACTAATCAGTTGCTGTCCACATTACTTTCTACTAATCACTCATCACCTGTACTAGTCACCTGCACTTAATGACTAATCAAAGTGAATACAGAACTAATCACGTTACTACGCAGCCGGCTAATCACTTGCACTAAACAGTCGCTGTCCACACTTACTTTTTCCTAATAACTAATCACTTGCCCTAATCACTTGCACTTATTACTAATGAAAGTGAATACGGGCCATAAGTCATAACGCGACCAATTTACTTTGATTAGTGATAAGTGTAGGTGATTAGTGATTAGGAGAAAGTAAAGGACTTGCACTAATGAGCCGCTGTCCACACTTTTCTCTTAATATCTAATCACCTGCACTTATCACTAATCAAAGTGAATACAGCCTACAGGCTTTCAGAGACATTTAATTATGATTAAACTTCAATTTAACCTTTGACTGGTGACATGTATTTTGCGTAACGTAACTGGTGACGAGCGGTCTGAGAGGCCGCTACCGTTTATGGGGCTATTGCATAGAAATGAAGTATATTGGCTTACAGCCATGTTCAAGAATAGTTTGATAACTTAGTGTAGGACAAAATAAAAGCATTTTGTACATTGTGAATCAATTAAATAAAAATAACTTTGTTGTTACAATGAGAACAGTCTTTACAATCATGAAAATTAGAAGCGGGATGAATAATGTCTTTTTATAAAATTATAATCAACACAAATCAAATAGTAACACTTTTTCCATAAAATTAACACAATAATCAATTGAAAAAAAAATAAAACCTTTATTCACAGCTATCATTTCACAAAACTGACAATGGTCAAACACTAACTCTGAAGGCTGATTCTCCTGACATGGCTCCTGATTTGTTGATCGATGTAACCTTGGTCGTTCTCTTCGGTTCCTGAATCATGATCACTTTGCTCTGGGATGTAATTTTCGTCAATATTTTCGGCTTCTGGTTCAGTGGAATCCTTGTGCCTACCTTTCTCCTATTCTATGAATTTCAGACAATGAAAGCTGTTTTCTACGGTTTAACAATTCATTTCTGACTCCAAATTCCCTTCGCTTCTTGTTCGGATGACCAAAATTATCCAACGTAAATAATAAATGTAAAAAATGAAAAAAAATCAATAAGCGATGTAACGTAAAAAAAGTTAAGTATAGTTTTCACAGAGCCAGTACTGGCTGCCAATAAGACTGACAGCCAGTATTGGCTTGGTATATGCCGCGTGTGAACAGTTTGGCCTGGCTTGAAAAACTGTTCACACGCGGCATATACCAAGCCAATACTGGCTGCCAGTCTTATTGGCAGCCAGTACTGGCTCTGGGAAAACTATACTTTACGCTACTGGTGACGTAAGGTCTCACAGGCCGCTGTCGAACTTTGCATCCGTATAACTTATCGATTTGGGTTAGTCCGACGCAACTGCCTCCTTCTACGTCGCGGGGGCAACCAAACTCGAAGCTACACAGACGTTCAAACCCGGAGAGTGCGGGGAAGTGGGTGAAAAGACGTTTCACTGACGCCGTTCGGCCTGTGAGACCGCTTGTCGCCAGTTAATAAAGGTTAATGAAGAGTTTGACAGATAATGTATGAGGCTCATGTCAAAATTTTAAATTAATTACATATTTTAAGAGACCTTAAGCTACGAATAATAAAAACTAAGGAAATGTAAGGCCCATACTATTCACGTTTTAAATATTCCTTTCGAACTGTCATGTAACGTCAGCCTTATACCGCCACCTAATGCATCCATTACACGGTAGGTTCCTCGTCAGTCAATTCCATCAATCATGAATTATGTTTGACTGATGGACTGACGAATGTATCCAGATTTTCGTCACTCACCGTCAGTCACGCTCTTACACGGTAGGTTACCCATCAGTCACAGTCATGAGTGTGGTAAAACTGACAGCAAAACCTACCGTACAATGGATGCCTAAGCCTATATATTGCAAATGTACGTATTGTAGAACATTTAAGAGCGTACTAAAAATCGTCAATGATCTTTCAGGACTACCGCCTAGCGACGCGTATACTGTGCGAGCTGCGTACGAGCGCGGCGTCGGCGGCGGCGCGGCGTAGTGTGAGCGCGGCCTTATGTCGCCTGCAGCTACTGGCCGGGCACACACGAGCCGCTACCACGTACCTCGAGGAGGCGCGTGCTGCGAGACATCACATGTAAGTATTTTAAGGCTCAATTTACACCGGCGCGGAATGGAAGCGTCAATTTCGCCTCATGACGCGGGGATTTGCTGGAATACTCGAGTTTTTTCACGTATTTCTATTTGTAACCGTCAGCTGCCCGACGCCCGACGTGCGCGAGTACGTGGACGCGGGACTGATCGAGGTAGCGCACGGCCGCTACCAGGACGCCTACAATACATTCCTCAAGGCCGCCGACCAGGAGCCCACCAATATCATGGTATGAAGACTGGGTCTGTACCACCAAACCGTTTTGAGACTCAAACAATCGAATGAGAATGCTGCGTCCTGCTCTAACAACGTCGTTTCACGTTTGTTAGAGTAGAACGCGGTATTCTCGTTTGATTGTTTGTGTCTCAAAACGGTTTCGTGGTACGGGCCCTGACCCGCAGACATAGCATAATTGACACAATTAATGCGCGGTTTTCTGAGGTTTTCATTGGGTTTTCTCATATGTCTATTATTGGCTAACGTTTGAAAAATTAACTATCGATAAAGCTGTTAAATAGAGAAACTCCTGTCGTAAAACTTAAAATACCGAGCAAGGATATACTCAAGTGTCAAGATGGAGAAGTTAAAAAACCTCAGAAACTGGGCATAAAATGTTGTGTACTATCCTCTGTATATAGTTATTCCATATTGTGATTATTATATTATGCATGGCCGGTGCTAAGTTATCATTATTTTGGGTCCATATACTACACATAACACCAATATTATTCAAAGGAAAAGCAGATTCTCATGTGTTACTGAAGTAATTCATAGAGATTTGATGCTGGCATAATACTCTTGATCTAACAATAAAACTGACACATTTCAGGTGGCAAACAACCTCGCCGTGTGTCTGCTCTACATGGGCCGACTGAAGGAGGCCATAGCTGTTCTCCAGAAGGCTATACACTCGGACCCAGAGCGGGGACTCAACGAGAGTCTGCTGGTCAATCTCTGCACGCTATACGAGCTGGAGTCGTCCAAGACCAATGAGAAGAAACTCAACCTCCTGCGGATGCTGTGCAAACATAAGAGTGACACTATACCAGATGTGCTCGAGTGTCTGAAGCTTGCTCCTGTAGGTTAGGTCTAGATGTGATATTATATGCAGTATGCTAGTATGAATAAACCTATCAACCCCCATAAGGACACCGGCGACCGCGACAACAATAGATTTCCAAGAATCCGCGATCCAAGATCAATATGTATATTATTCACGTAATTATGCAAAATTATGCAAATATTTAATATACTCACATAAAATTCTTCATCTAAATCAGTTAAGCTATTTAGTTAGGCGTAAAGAG
Source organism: Lysandra bellargus (assembly GCA_905333045.1). Classification (NCBI taxonomy): domain Eukaryota; kingdom Metazoa; phylum Arthropoda; class Insecta; order Lepidoptera; family Lycaenidae; genus Lysandra; species Lysandra bellargus. Next base: position 7,206,067 of record HG995331.1, on the reverse strand, counting down.
ATAACAAAATAAATTTGTGCCTCAGTTTTTACTAAATCATAGCTATCTATATAAATCACTCTATTAATAGTCTGCTCATTCCATCTGTATGCAGACGATTTACAAATTTACACACAGTCGACTTTGGATACATTACCTGAAGCAGTTGGAGTTATGAATAAAGATTTATCGGGCATTTGTGATTGGAGTTATGAGTATGGTTTACTTCTAAACCCTATAAAGTCGCAATCAATAATTATTGGCAGTCCGGGGCTTGTTTCCAAAATTAACTGGAATACGTTACCACCAGTTCTCATCAATAATACAGTAATACCCTATAGTAAAGTAGTCAAGAATCTTGGTGTATACATTGATGAGCACCTGTCTTGGTCTCAGCACCTGAAGGAAGTAAGTAGGAAAGTATTTTCCACGTGGCACTCTCTAAAAAGACTGAGATACGTTTTGCCGATTCCTACAAAAGTAGCCCTGGCCGAGTCACTGTTTTTGTCACTCTTAGATTATGCCGATGTCAGCTTCATTAACTTAACTGAGGACAAGCTGGACAAACTGGAGCGCCTTCAAAATCTGTCTCTAAGATTCATCTTTGGGTTACGCAAATTCGATCATGTTTCAGAGTTTCGCAATAAGCTGAAGTGGCTGCCGATACGTGACCGTCGCAATGCTCGTGTACTATCACTCCTTTACACCATCCTTTTTGATCCCAACAGTCCTGAATACCTTAAAAATACCTTTACATTTCGTTGTCATGACAGGCAAGAGCTGAGGTCATCGTCCAATCTCTTACTAGATATCCCTACTCACCGCACAAAGTTTTTCCACTCGTCCTTCTCTGTCCAGTCCATACTCCTCTGGAACTCCCTACCAACACGAATCAGGCAAGCCAAAACTTTAAATATTTTTAAGTCTTCTTTAAAAGAATATTATCTAAGTTTGAGGTGTCAAATTTAAATTTAAATTCTAAAAATGTATCTTACAGCAATAATATTGATATGTATTTTGTATTATTATTTAGTATTATATTATATATTTTTGAGTATAGTATGTATCTATGTATTTATAAATATAATAATTATGTTATTGTTTATGTATATTTATTTTATTTTATACGAACTTTTTATACTTTTAAGCACTGTACCCATATCCAGAAATTTTATCCTCTCGCTCGAAGGTTGCCTGGAAGAAATTGCTGCTTAGTAATAAGGCCGCCTTTGTGTACCTTCTTTATATAATAATATTATTTTAAGCTTTGTCATCATAATGATTGTGCACAATAAAGTATATTTTCATTTCATTCATTTTCATTACCACTGTATAATTAGTATTTGAAATAGTTCTTGATACTCAAATCAATTAAATGTTACACTAATAATTTAAAGTATAATAATAAAATGTTACAATACAAAATTAGTATTAATTTAGAAACCTTAGAAAATAGCATTATTTGTAGGATAAAAGATGTTTATGTGGTAAAAAAAAACAAAAGGACGGTGACAAAATTTGTTTATTCATTTCAAACATTGCTTATACAATATGTCCACTGATGAAATCGCTTTATATTATTGCCGATTGGACTTAGCTGGTTGTCATGGTATTGAAAATGAGATAAACTCATTCATTATCTGATCTATCTGCCAAGTTGAGGTAGTAATGTTTTTGATTCAGTTAGCAGTTTTTAATTTAGCATAGAATATACTTGCAAAAAAACGCACGAATGATTCACTTTCCATGATTGAATTGCTGTAAGTTCTCTAAAAGGAATTAAAATATAATATTTGAAATAAGTAATATCAATATTGTAAATGAAGTATTTTCAACTACTGGTAACACAAAATCACTGAATTCTGTAATTTCTCTTATGAAAAAAGAAAATATTTCAAGTTAATAATTGGCAGAAAATTCCAAGTTTATGTAATGAAATACATGTCTGTAATCAAATAAACATGCAGTACATTAGACAAATTGGAATGGAGTAAATAAACAAAATTAATCATACCATATTATACAATTAAATACAGGAGGACAAAACAATGAAAAAAAACATGTGATCAAGTCACTAATAAGGTACACATTTTATTAAAATTTAGTTTGTTATTATTTTTAGCAATATTCCGCGAAAAAAAACTTCCACCTTTAAGTAAATGAGTGAGTGCACGCATAGGCATGCGTACAGTATGCGTGCACTCACTCATTTACTTAAAGGTGGAAGTTTTTTTTTCGCGGAATATTGCTAAAAATAATAACAAACTAAATTTTAAGCTATGGATTTCCGCAAAGTAACGCCTGATTCTATTAACTAGGTACACATTTCACAAACAGCCAAATATAGCAAAGCCAATCAAAATATTAGTATGCAAAAATTGTACTCAATTCATACTTCTACTGTATACAACACTAAGGGCCGGGAACCAAAAACACGGCACGGCGCCGTGTCGTGGGAATTCACGACGCGCGTCGAAAAAACCACGGCACGGCGCCGTCACGTCTTAGCCGTAGAAACTCACGTAGAAATTTAAGATGAGGCGACGTCGTACGACGCCGTGCCGTGGTATTTTACGACGCGCGTGGTATTTTACGACCCACGACACAGCGCCGTATGACGTCGTGCCGTGTTTTGTGTCCCGGCTCTTAGGGTGTTTACACACAGCGCGGCAGCGGCACGGTATCGCCGCCGCGGCGGCGCCGTGTGTAAGGGTCCTTAGAAATACAAGGATGTTATATATATGTTTACATACGCTGCGGCGCCGTATGTAAACATATAAGTAGTAGAAGTATAAATAAAAAAATCGAAAAGAAATACAAACTCTTTTTCACTTTATATTGTGATTGGTCTAAATTGTAATGCACAATTCATGATTGTAACAATTTGCATTATTAATATACGTGTTATTATAATAAGTAATATATCACAAATACAATACAAATGTTGTATGCTTCATAAAGATTAACATTTATGATTTATTGCTTTTGATATAAAATGAAGTAGTTTTTCATGGTAAGTATAGGTGCTATCAGATTCGCCAATTTTACTTTCCAATAGGGTTTAAAACAGATCAGCTGTTAAAATACACAAGCAATAACCAAGTATTATTTAATAACAGCCATATTTTTTAATAGCCTTTGTGCATGCTACATTTAAACAAAATATTTAGAAAAATCATTAGCTTTCGACTGGCCATAGACGGACCGCAAGTTGCAGTCGGTACCGACTGCTTTACAACGGTCGCGTGGAAGTCGTGTCACGACTGCAACACGACCGCATCATGCAGTCGACCATACATGCCTGATGCCTTTGTTGTTCGACCGCACGGCGAAATTCGAACACAGTTGAAGTATAGGAGTTACATTTCCTTAGTTCTTATCATTTAGTATGGAAACTGCAGATCACCGTGTGGCAACCGCATCCTGCAGTCTGTGTCGACTGTAAGATGCGGTCCATTTATGGCCTGCCTTCCAATTAAACCAGATGACAAACTTACAGAAAAAATTGTAAGGGTTAATACCAACATGCATGTTAATTAGGTAATCATTCCCTATGTACGGACATTTGAGATCATGGTGATGAGGTATGTACAAAAAATCCTTGCCTTTCATATACTCAAATCAACTACACCATTGCTCATTGTTCACTAGCCACCAGGTGGCATCACAAGATGATTTCTTGACCATAAAAAAAAAGGAAAAACATAACTCAAATATTTTTTTCTGTTATCACTATACAGATAAAATGCAACAAGGCTTTAAATTAACGTGGGGGGGGGGGGGTACTGGTGGCAAAGGAGAACGGTCAAAAATGGCGTTTTTGTATGATGGCAGCGCTAGTTCCTTTTTTCGCCACATTCATTTAAAGCCTTGTGGAGCTATAGTCTATACAAAATTGATCAAAATAAAGAACCAATACTGACTTGATTAATGGCTTGATTTTCACATTCCTATTTTATAATATATACAAAACAAAGTTTCTGAAATATCACTAGGGTCAACTATTTAAAACTTGACTTTTTTTTAGATATCAACCTAATATTGACAAGTGAAATTGAAAATCAGGCATTCTTTTTATATTTGCTAATTTTGCCTCTTCCACATTTAGGGTCTACACAGACGGACCGCATTTCAACTGCAATCCAACTGCAAATTGCAGTTCAAGTGAAGTTTGAATGCAGTTGACACGACTGCAATACAACTGCAATAGAACTGCAAACCAAACAGTTCACATGACTGCAATTGAACTGCAATCCGACTGCGCGTTTGGTTTGCAGTTCTATTGCAGTCGTGTCAACTGCATTCAAACTGCACTTGAACTGCAATTAGCAGTTGGATTGCAGTTGAAATGCAGTCCGTCTGTGTAGACCCTTAGATTTTTTGGTATTCAATTTTAAACTAAGAAGCAAGGTATTATGCTAATTTACATCATGCTTTACACATTCTACCGAGACCTTACAACTTGTAAAATATTTCAAACCCAATGGCAGACAGTTGTGTGAAAATTATAAAACTTGAAAATCCTTTCTGTTTGACATATGAGTATTAAAAAAGCAATAATTTGCCAGCTGTTACCACCTACCATAAGTATACTTGAACTTCTAACTTAACCTAGCTACAGAGCTACCACAGCTCTTGTCATTACCAGCGGCCAATTTGTAACATCTACACATTCAATTGGACAAATATTTAAATATTATTGCTCAACTACATGTGCAGATGTCCTAAGATACATTTTCATAGTTGTAGGCATGTATATACAATATTTTCAATGTTTTTCAACCTGTCCAATTATACTAGTAAGCGTCATCCAAACTGAGAAAATAATACATTGAAAAGGTTTATTGCGTTACATAATAATTGCCATACTCCAACTACTAGCAAATATTCAATTGTGAAATTAGACACATTGAAATAAATCTAGTTTTTTAATTTCTTACATGTAACAACAAAAAAGTAGGTGCTAATTTGAACATTTTCCGTGAAATTATTAAGTATATTAAAAATCCTCAGAAAATATTGATCCAAACATAAACCATATTAAAACATGCATACATGCTGAAAATACAACAAATACATGCACTGCATTTGCTAGACAATTTTGGTGTGCAGAGTGAAGTCATGTAAATCTAAATAAAACTAGTTTTATTTCGATGTGTAATTTAAAACCTATGACAATATCATAATAGTTAAAATCCTAATTATTAGATAGTACTGGGCTCATCACCTCTCCTACATATCAATTACACAATTCTAGCAGTCCACTGTGATGGTGTTGTAATAAATAAGTCCTCTTATACACTAGAAACTTTGAACGGAAGATTGTTCACAACCGATTACGACGGTTCCTTATAGCCCTAAGGCGCGCGCGGCGCGACTTCGCGGATTATATATCGCCATTTTGACTTATCCCGATTCGCTTGATGAACTCCTCTTGAAGCATCACTGTTTTTATCATGTTTGGGTGAGCTCCATATGCGATAGTTTGTTCAGGTGTTGAGCAATACTGTTGTGTACCGTCAGTTAAGATTACACCTTGTCCATTGCTGAGCGAGCCAGCTGACTCTATTGAATTCCAGTATGTCTCACTTGGAGATGCATTGTTGACTCCCGGGGGTGGTGCAGCCGGGGCACCAGTATATCTGAAGTAGGGATTCTTCAAGTCTAACGTGTTGGAAGAGGAAATATTAGTGCCCTCCAAGCTTATCTCCATAGTGACATCATAGCTCTGTCTCTTATTGGCCAGTAGAAGAACACGACCGGTCAGAGCCTGGCCTTGTTTAGCAAAAATTGGTGTTTCAAGAAGGCATCGTACCTGGTACCAATGTGTTAGAGGTTCAGTCGGAGCAGTGGATAGCCAGATATGCTGCGTGCTGCCAGCGAACAGGACATCAAACCAGAATGCTAAGCCGTGGCAGGTTCCAGATTGAGTCAATTCAAATCTAAAGGGTACTTCGATTCTATGTAGATCAGTTTCATTGGCATTTAAAAAGTCTACTACATGCCTCACAGACCTGGCCATACAGATACGAACATCGAATGTGTCCACAATAGGCTGTCTGAAATATTCCTTCATGGCTGCTGTTCTTAATGCACTTAAATCGACTCCATGGAAACATGACTGGTACCAGAAGTTAGCCTTGTTATATTGTTCCATGAAAAGAGCGTCATCAGTGAACGGAGCTATGTGTAGATCTCCTCTCGTCGGGTACATATTACCATTGGGTTTGAGCCACTTCTTAGCGTGCAGATATGTCTCTAACATGCGTTCATTGTATAACATGTACCCCATGGGCTCAGAGATAATCACATCTACTGTTTCGGGTAGCTCTATCTCCTCTATCTTACCTGCCACCACAGTTATGCGGTCGTGGAGGCCGTTCGCTCTGACTAGCGCTTGGGCATGATGCGCCATGTTGCTCGCTTCCACGGCATACACTTTCCGAGCTCCCGCCTGCGCGGCGAAGAAGGACAATATGCCCGAACCGGCACCGACGTCCAATACCACTTTGTTCTTGAAGTCGTGTATGTTCGACAGTATAGCTCGCTGGTACGTGCTCGTTCTGACATAATCCTGCATCATGTTCTGTTGCTGGCTCAGGTAGCCGTAGAACTGGAAATACTGCATCGCCGACGAGTCCTCGGTCCGCACGGTGAACACGGACGACGAGCGGCCAGCTTTGACTTTAGTGACCAGCAGATGGAAGTTTTGAGAGTCGACATCGCTGGAGAACTTGAAAAACAAAGTCTCGTTGTCTATTGTGAAAATATAGGACTGGCCGACGACTCGCGAGCACTCGCTTTGACAGTGGACGGGAAATTCTAGCACCTCCTGGGCTAGCACGGGATCGGCACGTATCACTTTTACACTTAAACCTTGTGGATCGTAATCCACGTTTACGTTTGTAGGGAAATTGAAGCGCGGAGTTAGAGAACCTTCGTTGTTGACGGCAAACACCGTCACCGCGCGAAACGTGTTCGCCATTTTTATTGTTCGACACAAAGCGATGCTACTTTTTCGATATAAAATCGCGTACGGGCAAACAAAGAAAAACGCCGTTCGGAAGTTTTTTGGTGCCCGGTGTAAAATCGATCACTCACAAACTTCCTCCCTGAAATTGTCTATGGGTGCAGCAGCCTCACCGCCCGCAGCGTGCTTTTAGTTTTTACTTTTTATTTAATATCTCAGTTGGCAAAGATTGTAACTAAAAGATCCACAGACTACTAAGGGATACTGAAAAGATCCATGCATGATGCAGTGGATCCATAAATCGGATTTTTATTTTTTCATTCTTACATTATTAGGGCGTTTTCATATTATCCGATCCGATATCGGTGTCGGACGCCGATCCGATATCGGGGTAAGTAAAAATATGTATAAAATAATACATGCACCTGTCAGCTGTCTTTTATTATTGTCCGGCCCGATATCGGATATCAGTTCATACATTTCACTTACCCCAGTATCGGATCGACGTCCGACACCGATATCGGATCGGATAATGTGAAAACGCTCTTATTGTAAAAAGCCTGGAAAAGAAATGGCAATAAAATGTAAATGTACTTCCGTGTTTTATCCTTCTTCGTGCTGTAAAATATTTAAAAAAAAAATTGGCGCTTAGAAAAACGGCGGGCTTCGACATTTGATTTTCCAAAGCTTTTCTGGACATTATTTTTAAATAGTTTTGTGATGACTGCTATTGCTACTGCTTCTTCTCAACCTGCTACTGCTACGTCTCAAGTACGATAATATAAAATATAACAACAATTTCAACATACACAAGAAACATGCATTGTAAAAGGTATCTATTATTACTTATATTTTAACTTTTTGTATACTTACCTACTTAAAATTTTAGGCGGTAGCAGAATGGGTACGAATATTTCCTAAAGGAGTTACTGAGAATGTAACAAGCTCTACTTCGTTCATGAAGCAATTGACTGTTGTAGCAGTTAGCACCATAACCTATTTGAGAAATATTTTCCCCGAAGATAGTTATATGGCGGAACAATTTGCGGGAGTTAAATTGCGAATACTTAAAAAGAAATGTCGAGATGAATTGGCGCAGTTCTTAAGTACGTCTCTAATAAAAGGATTTGAAGCAATTGATAAAAAATATGTAAGTATTTCCCACTACCTGTTGTCTCGTAAATATAATGATAGAGTTTAGACCCTTTACTTAGTAGGTATGGCAGTACCACAATATAATTGATAAGTAATAATCACCTTCATTCTTGACCACCCGAAGCACATATTATCGTGATTTCACATTTCAAGTGCCAAAATAAAATGGAAACGCTCAAAAGCATATTATTATTCTGCCTTTGTTCAGTGCCGTAAAAAAGGCGATACCACCGGTGCCCAGGCACAGGGCGTAGACTGGGGGGCGGGGCCGGGCGCAAGAATGGCCAGATTAAAGAGGCACATAGCACTGCTTTGGGTAGGGGAGAGGGGGGCTAGTTCCAACAGATTTTGAATATTGTCATTTATCTTCTTAATTTGAAAACTTTGTTATTATTTTTATACCTGAGTAACGGAAATTTATATGGCTTGCATATACTTAGCTAAAACTTCATCTAAATTACTTGGATTCCTCTCTTTGAATCTCTTTAATCGCATCTTTTTAAAAAAGTCAGCGGTTAAAACTTGCCCCGTTTCGGGGGCAAATATTAACAGTTACGGGGTAAGTATTAACGTTAGTATACTAATTAGAATTTCATTTAACCATGGAAGTATAAAAACATAACAACGATAATTTATTTTTTGACATACAAATGATAAAGAACAATAATAACTTCTGTCAAATAACATTAATTTCCTTTTATGTCATTCACCCTGAGCTGTTTTCAGCCCCTATGGATTCCACTTGCAACAAAAATTGAATCTGATCCTCCGATGTATGAACATCGGTGGATATGGTGTTGCCGGGGTGCCGCCAGAGTGATCGGCGTACCTCCTTCGGCAGATTTGGTAGCTCCAACTTGCTTGTAATACCAAATAATATAGGTTAATACTTACCCCGTTCCTTTTGTTAAAACTAGCCCCCGAGGACCTTTTTAGATAAAACTAATTATTATTAAAAACTATAGGTATATTTAATAAAGTAACACGGAAATGTAATTAACAACTAAATAACTATTAATTATATAAAATCTGCAATCGCAAAACCAAATAATTAAAGCATGAATCAAAAAATTCTAGACGTAAAAATGTTCGCTTACCTGTATTTTTGCACCGACGGACGTACAATAACTTCACAACGCGACGGCCGATGGGCAAGACACGTCTTGCGCATATCGTTCGCCGACGTTTCCCGAACTTATAACATTAAACGTCTTACCGTATCCTCATTAGTAGCTATAGGCTTGTTAATACTTACCTCTGTTAATTCTAGCCTCCCTCTCCCCTACTTATAATAATTATATCTAAAAAAAAACAAGGGCGCAGTTATAAGAGTTCGCACAGAGCGCAAAAAAGGCTATTTACGGCACTGTCTTTGTTGAGCGAATTTGATTAAGTACACGGGTAAGGCGTTGACCGTTGTACTGCATAATATTATATACTACTCTTTGCATAATACTGAAGAAAAGTCCGAAAATGCAGTTGGGAACTATATTACTATGTAATAGTTCCCAACATTTTAGACGTTTTGGATGACTTCCAAAAAGGAGGAGGTTATAATATGTTCAGCTGTGAATATTTTCAGTTAAAAAAACTGGTGTTGTGCTTCTACGACAAAGAGTGCAAAGCCGAAAACCTGTTAGAGTATCATTCGTTCGAGTTTTCATACACCGACGCGGAGACGGCAATGAGCATGGAGTCCAAAACCCGGGACGGCTCGCACTCTACTATGTACACGTTTGAGAACGTCCGCGAAAGGACTCTCCACTTGGTCCGCGCCTGTGTGGTCATCACGGAGTCCTGCCAGCTGCTCCCAGAGAACTACGAACTTGGTATACGACTGTATTATAATGACGGTAAGTGTTTGCTATTTTGTTTAACCCACAGTTTATCAATTATCTCATGGGTAGGGGAGCCCAGAATGCTGTAGGTACGTGTACATGTTCGACAGTTCGAGCGTCGTCCGCGTCGCGGAGACTTATTATAGGTAACATCTGGAACGCCCACACTAGCTTAATCACAAGATAGCTTTTTAGACTCTCTAGCTACAGCAGAAATATATTTAAACCTCACTTATGCGAATAAATAATATTCTCTCGTATTAAGCATTAACGTCATACTTACATTTAACTTGTTTAACTAAAGTTGTATAACGTACAGCGGCGCCGGCGGACTACCAGGCGCCCGGGTTCCTGCCGGTGGACGGCCCGGACCACATCACGCCGCTCGCGCCGCACGCGGTGAAACTGGGCTGGGTAGCCACGCCCTTCCACCGTCTCACCACCCGTACGTACGTGCGCGACGTGCCCGCCAGTCACGAGCCACAGGTGACACGCATGCACACACACATGAACGCATATGCACGCTCATACAAACACGAACACGCACACTCACGCAAGCACGCTCGCATGCACGCAAGCACGCAACACGCACATACGCTAGCACGCAGGCACGCACGCATGCGTGTACGAATGAATAACACGTAGATATATAGATAGGTGTCTTGTTGTACAATTTTAGGACTTCTGAAAACTTTTTAGATACACACAAACTATTATGTTACAGTAAGCTAGATTATTTATATAGTCTCATACTATAGTTTTTCGGATTTAAAGTGGGTAATATCACTAATAAAGTTTTATTTACGAACGATTATTTGAATTTAAATACAGACATTTTGAATAATAATTATTAAGCTGTTGTTTTATTATAGGCCAGTCAGAATCCTCCGATACTCAACGAAACCAATGAGTCTGGTAAGTTAATATTAAAATTACGAATGTATAATTTTTTGTCCATACCTGCTTAGATATCTTTTAAAAATATATATAAATAAAATGATTACTATGTATTTGAATTAAGCTGGTTTCAATCAACGCTATAATATAATAGCATATAGTATTATATTATAGCTCATAGCACAAGAATATTGCGCACCATACATAGCGTATAGCAAGTCAATCTATACTAATATTATAAATGCGAAAGTATCTGTCTGTTTGTCTGTCTGTCTGTATCGCTTTCACGCCAAAACTACTGAACCGATTGTAATGAAATTTTGTACACAGATAGTTTTAAGCCTGAGAAAGGACAGGCTACTTTTTAACTAGACCAAGGGGTTGTAAGGGGGTGAAAATGCGTAAATTTGTTCAAATTTAAGTTCCAAAAAATCATAATAGATGGCGCCGTGGGTCGCGCGCGCTGACGCTTGCTCAAACGTCTTTCTATAAGAGGTGGTTTTTTATTTATGTAATGTAAATTAGACTTCCGATTTTTTCGATTGTTATTTCTTATTTAAGTTATTAAATAACTCAGTACTTTATCTATGCAGTGACGTAACCTTAAACCTATCAATGATAAATAGTTTATGGGTAAAGTTGTGTAATTGGGGGGCTATATAGTAATTTAAAATTTGGCATAAATAAAGTTTAATTAAAAAAATAAAAAAATAATAATAAGTTATGTGCACACTGCACAGCTGTTTTTGGGTGTTTCGATTTAAGGGGTAAGGGGTAAAGCTTTTGACACCAATTTTGTTGACATCGCGCGCTATAAGCTTGTGGCGGTACCCATAATTCGCCTAACATTCCTGCATCGCGCTATCGAAGTTTTCTGAGCGCGTCAGTATATATACGACAGCTCAAATGCATCACGTGGGCTTCGGCCTGACCGAGCATAACACCTCGCTCGGTCGGAAGATCTTCCTTTGGCCTCCACACATTATTCCCATATTGGTGACCCTCGACAGAACACGCCTCCTTCATCATCATCACTCCCAGCCCCTCCGCACCACGCCAGCCAGCATCGCCTCATCGGGTACCTCGTCCACTAGCCGCAATGTACCGCGGCCTGGGCGACTCGACATCGGCATTATCGGGCTTTCTCACTACACCGACCAGTCAGCAAGTAGAGCACATCTCTCCTGGTCAGCACGTAGCGTCGGCCCCGCACGGCAGCTATCCGACTCACTGGATCCCGTGCAGCAGCTTATAGTTCCGACTCACTGGGACTCACTGCAACAGTTCCGACTCACTGGAACTCACTGGCGCTGGCGACCTACGCGATAAGACTTCAAGATTCGACCTCCGGTCTTTGGGGGGGAGTGATGTGGCGGTACCCACAATTCGCCTAACATTCCTGCATCGCGCTATCGAAGTTTTCTGAGCGCGTCGGTATTTATACGATAGCTGAAATGTATCATGTGGGCTTCGGCCTGACCGAGCATAACAGCTCGCTCGGTCGGAAGATCTTCCTTTGGCCTCCACACATTATTCCCACAAACTGAAGTCCACGCGGACGAAGTCGCTAGCAACAGCTATAATATATAGTACATCTGCATCAGTATAGTAAGAACCTTTAAAGGTTGTCTGGCAGCTACTAATGTTAACAGTAAGACCGCCTATTTGTATATAGTTTTCTTCTATTGTGTTTATTAAGCTTAAGTGTATAGTTTTAAGTTGTACAAAAAAGTATTTTCTATTCTATTCTATTTTACAGTACAGTGTGAACGTGTCCACATCAATCTATGGTGCACGGTATTCTTGTGCTATGAGCTATATAGGTATTAGGTACTATATGCTATTAAATTAGTGTAGTCTGAAACCAGCTTTATGTAACTTTAACTAATTATAAATTTTAATATACAAATATTCAAAATTACTATGTTCAGATGAGCAAATGATTGTTTCCGAATCGGAGCCGCAGCTCATCTGCTCGTGTCGGAGATTCGACGTAGAAGGCGAGCTGCTGATCTGTTTGTAAGTTTGTTACACGTACCTATATCTGTTACTGCAACACGCGCCAGCACGCATTGCATTAATGTCACGCGTTGCAACCTTTCCCGTCTTTCAGCTACTGCAACACTCGCCAACATGCAGCGTGCTACGGCGTGATATCGAGTGCGGTTCGGGAACACTGCTGCGTGAGGTGCTCGGACGCCGACCCCACGAGGGTTCCAACGGACCCAAAACTGGCTTCGTTGCAGGATAAAAAGCGAGAGGTGTGACTCGATTATATGGGTATGATTTAACTTAGGTCAATTTAGATTTTAGAAAAAAAACTGCACCATATATATATATATATATATATATATATATATATATATATATACGCACGCAAACAGGCACACGCACTGCGGACACATGATAAACCCAAGATAAACCAAACTTTAAATAAAAACAACATGTATTTTTGTTACTTATAAATACAGCAATCATGGAAAATGGAAAGACAACATATTATTATGGTTACACTACAATTTTATCATCCCCGTCCGTCTTATTCAGTAAAATTGTTTTATAAATAGGTGCTGTGCATTTTTCGTCGCACGCTGATATGGTGCAGTTCGCTTGGTACAGCAACAGTTAGTGCTGAGGCGCTGGCGGGCGCGTTGCAACTGACCGACAGCAATGCTGCGCGCTTGATGAAGATGCTGCTTAGCTGTGGCGTGCTGCCCGGTACCAAAGACAGGTACAGTACTGCTGTCCTCAAAGTTATCTGCAGCTGTCCAATAGCGTATCGCCATCTGGCGATAGATACCTAAAGAACTCTTTATTATTTTTATTAAACGTTTCGGTTTCGGTTTCGGCCGAAACTGAGGGTAAGCTCGAAAGTTCGGTTTCGGTTTAGGCTGAAAAATCAGTTTCGGTTGGACACTATTATTTTAGTTCCTTTCGTTAACAAACTCTCGCAAGTCGCATTCTTTACTCTTTAGCCCAAACTGCAGTAGCTCAATATTATGAACTCTCATTAATTATCATTTTTCTTTCAGTATCGATACACCACAGCATGTACAGCCGAATGGACTGAGATCCGTCATGAAAAAATACTTTCACAGTATCGATATCGTCGAGCGACTCGTTACGGAATCCACTTCAGAAGTAGTCGACCCTTTGGGAGAAGTTCTCAGTCCCTTGGAGATGGTTAACCTGCAGGAATCTATAGGCCGATTAATCGACAACCAGCAAATGTCACAGGAAACACAGGTTTTAAGCAACCCATCGAACGCTTTCTCCGGGGAAGCGCTTGCGGACAACCAAGATGCAAATATAGACTTGACTTTAAATGAGTATCGCGAAGCTTTTATAAGCCAAAGCGTTGAGCCCATGCGAGAGTTAAGAAGTAACAAAAGGAAGACAGATGATAAGCCCGCAATGGGACTTCGGGCGAAACGAAGCAAAAATAATAAAATCTAGATATAAGTTTTTCATTATAACACACAACAATATTTTTTATCTTTGTATTAATTATTGCTTTCAGCATCGTTTGATCTTTCCAATTTATTATAAGAGGAAGATTTAAATTAATAATAAAAACCCACAAATTAACAATAATTGAATATTGTTTTATTTACTTTCATTACCAGATTCCAATTAAAGCTGAATAAACGGAAGGGAAGGAACGCACAAGTTCCACGGCTCACAAGCACAAATCCATGTATTATTTTGCTCTATGCACAACTCACAAGTCATAAAGTACTCCGTGCACAAGTCACAGGCCTGAGGAGTGAGGCCACCATAGATAAAGTACCGTATCACTGACCTCCATTAGCGTACTTGTATATTGGAGGTCAGTGCGTATTAAATAGTATCACAATGAAGGCCACAGGCCACAGCCCATAATAGGGCGACGTTATTGGATCTTGAAAGCTGTTGACATTGGAGTCCGTGACAATCATAGGCTATGTTCCGATATCACTGATCTCTATTATACAAGTACGCGTACTTGTATAATAGAGGTCAGTGTCCGATATGCACTGCGGTCTGCGACCACTGTAGAGAATGACGTCAATTTAGTATACTTATATAACTGTGAAGCTTCAAGCCGTTCCTTTATAGTTAGTTAAAGTTACTATTTAAAACGGAACGCAATCCCGTATACTGTCAGACGCATTTTTGACAGCTCGTATTGAACATTTTCAACACAGTCTATTAACATCTCAATGTCTATTAAGGTTAATTTTTGCGATTCTTCCATTGTTTTATTATTATTAATCCAAATTAATTACAGAAATTTGTGAGAAATTTATAACTTTGGGATTAAATTATTGTAGGGATTGTTTTAAAACGTTAGTCAGCGGCTACACGGTCAATTTTTCATCAATCTGATCCATCAATCTGGTACTGCTGCCTTAAGCGGGGAATTGACTACCGGGCCGCCCGCTACGGGCCGCCCGTCACGGGCAGGTCTGTCGCATGTCTGCTCGTCACAAACTATAAAGAATGCTAACGCATCTGCTCGTCAATTCCTAGGTACGGGCACAGACATGCCCGCCGGCCCGTGCCCGCAGCCTGCCCGCGAGATCGCATTTTTCCCGCGCGGGCACGGGCAAGTCTGTACATGAATGGTCGCGACGAGCAGCCCGTCTTCATTTGCGCCTTGGACAGCGACTGAAGTGCACTTAAAATATTATTTTAAAACATAGTATTGTAAACAATACAAACATTAAACTTAAGAAAAACCAACAAAAACAAATTTGACATTCGTTTATTTCCATTTACCGGTCGCATCTTTGTTAGTGGAAAGTTATAAAAGCAAGGATTACAGGAACACCGATCTACGTAAAGCCGCTTACAGCGAACTTATTGAAAAATCCAAAGAAATCAATGCCGATGCTGATCTAGCATCTGTTAAAAAGAATATGGAGTCCATGAGTCCACGGCCGAGCTGCAGCTCTCTATAGATCTGTTTGACTGCAAAGAGGATGTAAGCTGTATACTACGTAACAAGAGGTTGGACTTAAAAGAAAAAAAATAAACATCCGTTATTTTTTTTTATTTGAAACTAAACGAGAAATTTTTAAGTGCAAAACCTTTCACTCTAAACATACAAAAAAATTAAAAAAATAAAATAAAAAAGAAATGAGCTCAAATAAATGTTTTATTTCAATAAAAATTATTGTACATAGCTAAATAAATAGGTAATAAGGTAAATTAAACAATAAAACAGATTTAATCCACAAGCTTTTGTTGATTTCTATGAATAATATTACAGTACAGTTTTATGTATTTTATTTATAAATATAATAGAATAGCTGTCTATGCTACTCTACTAACTACTTGATTGGCTTATACAGTAAACTCTATATAGGGAGGGGATTAAAGCTGCGCGTCCACCAGGTCGGAATCGGGACGTACGGTGCGGACGGCGCGTCGTGTAGTCATATATTTGTCAGGCGCAGAATGACGCTCCAGTACTCCTAGTGCAGTTCACAGTAGTCAATACCATAAATACAAAGCAACAAATCCGTCCGCGCGTACCTACGCTCCGATTCCGATCCAGTGGACGCGCACCTTTATACATAGACACTTATGTATCATTACTATGTTTTGTTACACCCTGTATACGACAGCTGAAATCTATCGCGTGGGCTCAGGCCAGCTGCATACCACCTCACGTATTGATCAGAGGATATTTCCTTGGTGGCCGTACCACTCATAATCCCATACCTTCCTTCTCCTCCTAAAATCTCCATAACAGCTATTGCTTACAGACTAAAATGTTGCAAACTAGTATAGGGACCTAAAAATCTGAAATTAATGAAACATTTTTCATTTACTACATTTCCATACAGATTACATAAATTATTAAGTATACTTATCAACCTTATGTATTATTACAATAAAACAATATACCTACACATTTTAACATTTTCTAAATTAACTGCATACTGATATACATTATAATATTTTCTATGAAATAATAATATATCTTTTTCATATTAATATAGTTTAAATTGTAAATTATTGTGCAAATATCAATGGTTTTAATAAAGATGGCGTATGTTCATACAAATTGGTCCTCAGATTTTGTTCCTATACGACATATACGTGCTTACCTCTGTATATCTATAGGTTACCATAGTTACAACAATGAATGCGACAGATAATACGTAACGAATGGTATAGAAAAGGATAACTATATGTTTTGACAGGCGCATCGGCGCGTCGATAATTTTGGAAAATATCCAAACAAAAAATTTATTTCTAGATGTTTTCATGTACTTTCGTGTGGTACGTAACTGCTTCATCCTTTTTTACTTTAGTATCATAATTTTTACATTTTCTGAAAACGCAGCTTGGCATTTTAAGTCAAAAACTTCACAACTCGTCACTCACTCGCTGCCAATATGCAACTAATTCAAATTACACTAATTAGGTTGAATTGGCCGCTAAGACTGTACACGCTAGTGCGATATCTACCTTTTTTTATAATATTATATCATAGACAAATATGCAAATAATACTACGACATACTTACGACGACGACGACATACGAAAAAAGAAAGTCTAATGTCGGCTGTATCCTTTACACTCTCGCCGAGAGCTCTCGGGCGAGAGTCTCGTGCGAGAGCCCCTTGCCCGAGTGCGATGATGTACATTCTCGCTTAATTCAATCGCAGTTATGAACTCAGAGAAGATGGACCATTATTTTTCTAAAAATGGCGAAAAAGTATCTACGATCAATGATTACCATTCACTATTGCATAGAAAGATATCATTGTAATCCAAATATCTATAATAATATTTAATTTTATTTCTCACAGTTAATGATTTATAATGACGTTTATTATTGTTATTTTTCTGTTCTGCACTGTCTAGCGGCGCGACTAGTAGTGAAAAACGCGAGAGTGTACAGTAATGCGCTCGCTTTCCTCGCGAGACCCTTTGTCTCGGGCGCAAAATACCGACACCGGACCGAGAGGGTCCGAGACAGGCGAGACGAGGCGAGCGCACCCATTTACACTCTCGCACTCGGGCCGCCTCGCTGTGTCTCGGCGAGAGTGTACAGCCGACATTAAAATATAATACTACCAGCTATTTTTGTCACGACCACACTTCAAATTGTAATCGAACGCCAAATATAGTAAATGATCACCAAATCCTTGCGAGCAAATCAATGCGATATTTCTGTCCAAATAAATCATTACGATTGACAAAAAATGCAAGCATATATAATTAACAAGGAAGTATTGTAATTCATAACTCTATATTATTGTTATATTCAGCAGTTTGGACCTGAAGAGATAACAGACGGACACCTACCCATTCTAATTTAAAATATTAGCATGGATGATCTCTCATCATACATACTAATAAATAATATTATAAATGCGGAAGTATGTTTGTCTATCTGTCTGTAACATAGACTTATAATATATAGCATCGCACGTTTATGATCTGTAACCTCTTCACGCCCAAACCACTGAACCGATTTTGCTGAAATTTGGTATGGAAATACTTATACTAAGTCCCGTTATCATTATATTATTATTTATTTACGATAGTCAAATAACGAGATGTAATTCTTTTGTTTCTCATTTTAAAATTAAAATGTAGTTCAGTTTTTATTATTTATTATTCTCCGGAGCAATGATTTTTTGGTTCATTTTTCTTTAATAGAATAGCAAAATGAAAATACTTTGCTTATAATTTTACATTAAAAAGCTAGTATGATGTTGGTAATCATTTACTAATTTTGGTGATCGTTTACTAATTTTGGTGATCATTTAGGTACTATTTTTGGTTTTAAGATGTTAAATCTTTGGTGATCATTTTACATTAATATGCTAGTATAATGTTGGTGATCATTTAATAATTTTGGTGATCATTTACTAATTTTGGTGATCATTTACTATTGTTGGTTGTAAGATGTTAAATCTTTGGTTATCATTTTACATTAAAATGGTGGTCTACATTTTGGTGATCGTTTACTATTTTTGTCTGTGAAATGTTACTATTTCTGGTGATCAGTTAATTATAAGCCTTTTTTTTAAATTTTAACCCATCAAGCCGCCCCATAAGCTCACCGGTGAGCGAGACATAAACACAATAGAATAACAATAGATTTCCAAGAATCCACAATCGAAGGATAAATCGTTAATTTGGAAGAATTTTATTTTTTAACCCTAAAAAAGTTTTGTTGCGGCCCGCGACACCAAGACCAAAACAGGTTTGTAGCCCGCATGAAAAATAGGTTGGGGACCACTGTGTCAGTCCATAACGGAACGATTTTTTCTTCAGTGATAGCACTGTGCAGTGGTCGCAGTGCATATCAGAACATTGCTATAGAAATAGGTGAAAAGATCTTTGTACTTCACTCCCATGGGTTTTGCCTTTTACATTTAAACAAAAAAACTAATGTCTTTGGAAAAAAAACAATCTGTCAAGTCACTGTCAAGTGCAATGATCAGTCGAACGGCGGGAAACTCGAACGCGGGCGGTCGTGTTTTTCATAAGTCTCAAATTTTATTTGTATAATAGTGTTCAGTGCGGGAGTATTGTATATATTTGTAAATATTTAGCTTTAGTCATCTATCTTATATATTTTATTTCTTCTCGGTAAGTGTATTTATTTCTGTTTATACAATGAATCGTCCTCCGGATCCGGGAGGCGGGAATTTTTGTGGCCCAATTCCACAACCTGGTTATTTTGTTACATTGGATTACGATGAGTGCAGTATGGACACAGAAGAGTTAACTCAAAGATCGTACAAACGATCTCGTAATGATATTACCGAAGACCTGTGTAAGCAATGTAACAAAGATACCAGAGATAGCGCGGGAATCCGTATAAGTTGTAAGTGTAGACTTGACAAGGAAAATCCAGTTAGTATGCAAGTATCCTCAGCCTCAGCACCTCAAACAGAAAGAAAGCATATTGGTAGAAGTTTATATAATGAAAACGATGTTTCCCCATATTTAGTTCATGTACAAAGAATTACAAAAAATTCCACTGATGGTACCCAATTACATCCCATCACCTTTGGCGACTTCTTAATTAAAAATAAAATCTATAATATTATTAATGGCTCTCTTAAAAAAATTGGTCGAAACAGAATTTCTGTTTCATTTCAGAATTACAAAGATGCTAATACATTTATTAATAATTCAATACTTACTGACAATAACTATGAAGCTTTTATACCATCTTTTAATGTAGTAAGAATAGGTATTGTGAGGGGTGTACCAGCTGAATGGTCACCTGAAGAAGTAATAAATAACATTTCTACACCTGCCGGTAGTGGTAAAGTTGTAAAGGTCAGACGCTTAAATTATAAAACAATGGTGGAGGGTTCTCCTGTATGGAAACCGACTCAGTCAGTTGTTGTTTACTTTGATGGTAGGGTTCTGCCAAAAAGAGTTTTTATCTGTTACAATTCATTACCAGTTGAGCTTTACATCTTTCCCACTATACAATGCTTTAAGTGTTGTCGGTATGGCCATACCAAAGCGCAGTGTAGGTCAAAATCAAGGTGTATCAAGTGTGGACAGGAACATGATATGGATTCTTGTATTGTCAATGAGCATGAATATTTCTGTTGCTTATGTTCTGGTCATCATATGGCTAATGACAAAATATGCCCTGAATTTAATAGGCAAAAATGTATAAAAATACACATGGCTGAACATTGTGTCTCTTATGCAGAGGCTAATAAAGAAATTCCTTCATCATACAAATCATATTCCGATATAACATTATCCACCCCTAAATTTAATTTACCTAATAATAATGATAATAATAATAGTTCATTTACTAATAGATCTTACAAAAAAACTGTAATTGCTAAGCCTCGTGCTCCATATAGACCAACAAAAGGTTATGATAAAATTGCCCATAACAATGTGATAAAAGAGTTTTCTTTTGATAATTTAGAAAAAACACAACACCAGTACATAAATACAATAAAGATAATAATAATTATAAGAATGAACTTAGTTCACTTACAGATGTAATATCATTATTACAAACCCACTCGCAGAACAATAATATACCGTCCATCGTTGCCCCTTTAATACAATGCATAATTAATATTCTACAATATGGACCAGATCATTCAGTGGAACGCTCGAAGTGTAGTTAATAAAAAAAGTGACATAGCTTATTTATTAAGAAATTATAATCCTTTTTTATTTTCTTTCTCAGAAACTTGGCTTAGGCCAAGTAATACTTTTAGATTTAAGAATTATAATACAATTAGAGAAGATAGGTTAGACGGCTATGGTGGTGTAGCTTTTCTCCTTGAGAAAAACTACCCTTTTAGCCTTATTGATATCCCTGTACATAGTTCAGAACTATCTATTATAGCAATAAGTGTAAATAATATATGTTTTGTCTCTGTATATATTTCCCATGCCTCTATTAATATTTTAAATGAATTTAATAACATTTTGAGCTCTTTACCAAGACCTATAATTATAACAGGTGACTTTAATTGTCATCACCAGTCATGGGGAAGCTCCACTACTAATAGTTATGGTAACAAGCTGCTAAGTGTTTTGGACCTGAATAATCTATGTGTCATAAATTCTGGTGAGCCCACAAGGCGCACTAGTCCAACAGATGGCAAAAGCGTTGTTGACTTGACTATTTGCTCCCCACAGTTTATAACACAATTAACATCTTCAGTTCTATCCTCTACTTTCGGAAGTGATCACTTTCCCATATTAACATCCTTTCCTTTTAATAATTCTCAGACTCCTATTCAAAATGTTAGATTATTTCCCAGGTATAACCTCAATAATGTCACCGATAATTGTTGGAAGAAATTCAGTAGTAAAGTTGATATAAAATTGTCACAGATATCTCCAAGTGAAGATGACTTTATTGATGCTCTTGTTTTTACAGATGTCTTGATAGAAAGTGCTAATGAAGTTTTTCCAATTAAAAATGAATCATCTTCCATTCCCAGTCCACCATGGTGGGACAAAGAGTGTACGGAAGCTGTAAAAAGGAGAAAAAAGGCTGAAAGAATATATAGTACAAATATGTCTCTTGAAAATTATTGGACATTAAAAAACATTATAAATAGCACCAAATTACTTTTCAAAAAGAAAAAATCAGAAAGTTGGCAAAAATTTTGCTCCTCTCTGTCCCCGAATTCACCTCCATCTGTTGTTTGGCAAAATATTAGGAGGTTCAAATCTGCATACAATACTTCTCATTCTGTTTCTCTTCCCAGCTTTATTGCAAATGATTTTCTTGACAAGCTTGCTCCTCCTACAGTTAATCTTCCTATCTTATCAGCTAATAACAATAGTACAATAGATGAAATTGAAGAGTCTTCAGAATTAAATTCCCCCTTTACCATGACTGAATTGAAAAATGTACTCTCGTATGTATCGGATTCCTCTCCTGGGCCTGATGGTATTTATTATTCATTTATTTCTCATTTAAACGAAAACAGTTTAACAGTCTATCTTAAAATCATCAACTCCATTTTTGAATCTGGCAATATTCCATCTGAGTGGAAATGTCAACTAGTTCTACCCATTTTGAAAC
This sequence comes from Lysandra bellargus, assembly GCA_905333045.1. Taxonomy (NCBI): domain Eukaryota; kingdom Metazoa; phylum Arthropoda; class Insecta; order Lepidoptera; family Lycaenidae; genus Lysandra; species Lysandra bellargus. The sequence goes on along the minus strand of HG995331.1, from coordinate 7,183,686 downwards.
CAAACAAAGATCCTTCCCTCCCATCTTCATATCGTCCAATAGCCCTCTCTTCTGTTCTCCTAAAAATAATTGAACATTTAGTCAAAAACCGCCTGGAGTGGTTCATTGAAAGTAACAGCTTGCTTTCTTCATCCCAATACGGTTTTCGGCGTAATAAAAGTACATATGACAACTTAAGTACTTTTACCACCGACATAAGATTAGCTTTCAGTGAAAATAAATTTGTCCTTTCAGCCTTTTTAGATCTTTCTAATGCTTATGATAGTGTCATTATATCAATATTGAAACGGAAACGAATACGTCTAAAAATTCCTAAAAAAATTATTGCATTTATTATAAACCTGTTAACTGATAGGTCTATTATTTTCTTTAATAATGGTCATAAATATATCAGAATTGTAACCAAAGGTTTACCACAAGGCTTAGTTTTGAGCCCTCTGTTATATGACTTATATACTTATGATTTAGAATCGGCCATCGCAGAGTTGTTGGATGTCGATGCTTCGCAGTACGCGGATGATCTGACCTTATATGTTGTAGGGAGTAATGTTGATGAAGCTTCCGCTAAGTTAACAAAAGCCTTGCATTTTCTTAAGCGTTGGTTGGACAACCACGGCCTTGATGTATCCCCAACTAAAAGCTCCATAGTTATTTTTAGTCGAATGCGCGTAACTCCTCAAGTTAGAATATTTTTTGATAACATGATCATTCCACAAAAAAACCATCACAAATTTTTAGGTGTTATCCTGGATGAAAAGCTTTCCGGAATTCCTCATTGTGATTATGTTGTAAATAGATGCGAAAAAAATGTAAATATCATCAGATGTCTAGCAGGCGTATGGTGGGGTGCCCATCCTTTTTATCTAAAATTAGTTTATAATGCTTTGATTCGCAGTATATTAGAATATGGCTCTTTCCTTTTGGAGCCAGGGCGTGTATCAGGATTTAAATCTTTAGACAAAATTCAAAATAAATGCCTCAGAATTATATGTGGAGCAATGAAATCTAGCCCAATCAACGCTTTACAGGTTGAATGCTACGATCCACCTTTATATTTACGTCGTCAATATTTATCCGACAAATATCTATTTCGATGCCTTCAACTTTATGATCATCCTATTATTGGGAAGCTTCAGCAGCTTTCTTATCATGTTTCTGAAAATCCTTACTGGTTACATAAACAAAACCCGTGTTTAATTGTAAGTTATTTTAAATTTAAATCACTTGCTGCGCCTATTCATTCTTCTTCTAAATTACCAATTTTTTCTTCTTCATATGGGGCTCTTGTCTCCGCTCCAAATATTTTGACCATTAATATAGAAAAGAACTCTTTGCGGGCTAATGAAAAATTTAATGATATAATTAATACACGATTTAAAGATCATCATTATATCTTCACAGATGCTTCAAAAAGTAATGTTAATGGCCATGTCGGTATAGGTGTATTCCATTCCCAGTACAATATTGTCCAAAAAATCAAACTCCCTCCTGAATGTACTGTATTCTCTGGAGAATGCTTAGGGATCTTAAAAGCTTTAGAGTATATTTTATTAGCCAAACTTAAAAAATCTATAATCTTTACAGACTCTCTAAGTTCTATTCAAGCTCTTAACAAGAATCCATTTAAAATTAAACAACAACATCCTGTTATATTTGATATAAGACAGTTATTAACAGATTTTACCAAGAAAGGAACTTCAGTTTCATTAGCTTGGATCCCTAGTCATTGTGGAATAGAAGGAAACGTTAGAGCGGATTCTCTTGCTAATGAGGCATTAACGTGTGGTGATTTAAATCCATACAAAATCTACTACCCCGATTTATTAACTTTACCCAAAATTCATTTAGAGACGTCATGGAAGTCGTCATTTGATCAAAGTCATAAACAAAAAGGAGCACATTTCTATAGTATTCAATCCGAAATAGTATCAAAACCATGGTTTTATAGTATGAATTTCAATAGAAAATGCAGTAGTATCATATCCCGATTAAGACTTGGTCACACGTGCTCACCAGACCATCTTGCTAGACTTAATATAATTAACAGCCCCTCTTGTACCTGTGGTGCTGAGGTTGGGGATGTCAACCATATATTCTTCACTTGTCCTCTTTACAACCGTTCCCATTTCCTTGATTCATTGTTAAAGAATAGCATTCCTTTTCCTACTTCAATAATTTGTTTATTACATTCTAGAAAATATATTATTTATAAGATATTAGTTGATTTTATATTACTTAATAATATTGAGATTTGATATTCTATTCTATATAATTTTAAGTATTCTTTTGTAAATATATATTTTTCCTGATCCTGTCCTGAAGTCCTTTTTCCAAATTCCTCGTTTTTCGTCATAATTTAATTTTTTAACATTGTTTTTCCCGTTCGTCATTGGCAATGTACTAAGTGCATGCCATTAAAAAAAAAAAAAAAAAAAAAGATCAGTCATTAGTCAACTGTCAAACTGTCAAACTCACATTTTCATGTTTTGTTTTCAAAAGTGAGGTTACATTGTGGGGTGATTGTGGGTTTTAAAAATCTGTCCATTTGCGATTATACTATTTTTCATAATGTCTAGAAAAATTGAAAATTTAAATTGGCAGTCAGTAGCACTAGAAGGTCTTCCAATAACTACTGATAAGTTTCAAGGGTTTGTAGGTCTTGAGGAATGTACAAATTATGGATTAGACAAAAATAAAAAATTAAAGAAGGTATGTTTAGAATATTTTTCAACGGCTTGTGATATTATAAAATAGGAAAATAAAGAACAAAGTAATTATCTGTATAGTTGAGTTGCTATGTTTATTACTTACTGGATTTATTTACCACCTAAGAAAATTTCCTATATTATGTATTTTATGTTTTGTAAAATTGTTGTTGTAGAAAACAAAAGGGCAAAAGCGTAAACTAGAAGATGTAATTAATACTGGTGATTCTATACCAAGTGTAAAAACAAAAAAACTTAAACTAGCAAATGGTTTTGTGGTGGAATCATGTCAATCTGTTAAACCATCCCTCAGTAATGAAAATAGAAAAAAACCAAACAAAAAGGATAAAAAGAGTTTATCAAATGGTTCAAGTATTACCAACATCAACAAAAGTAAAAGAAATGAAAATCAGGCTAAGGCCAACGATGCTAGAACAAATAAAAATCAGACAAATAAGAAAGGCAAAAATACCAAAGTAGTCAATGGTAGCAGCCCAAATATAGTTAAAGCTAAGAAATTGAAATTAGGTGAAAATGCATTGGAAGACACATCAAAACTTACTCCAGAAGATATGCTGTCTTGGGCAGAATTTAAGCTGCCCGATGAAATAATGAGAGCATTGACGGAGCTGCGATTCCTGAAACCTACTAAAATTCAACAACTCTCTTTACCTGCTGCTATACATGGTATGTATTGTCTTTTTTATTATCATGTAAATTAGTCTTCAGACTGGAAAATTGTTGGACCCTTCCTAGGAATCCTAGGATTTGTTTTAAACAATTTTTTTGCAGCCTGAAATAAAATTTACTGAGTGTGTATATATCCAATAATCATAATAATCATTGGAAGTATGTAATGACACCTAAATGGAAAAAATAACTATATTATAATACCTCGATCGTGGGAAATCGAGAAACAATAGATATCCAATTGTTACGCAGCCACCGGTGGCGGCTTTGGGCTTGATTTATCTATAATTAACTAAATTACAGACATGCATCTCATTAATAATTTTAGGAGTAAAAATTTAGTTTTAATGACTATTTTTTACAATTTTTGGTTAATTCATTTTTAGGTCGCAGGGATATACTTGGTGCAGCAGAAACAGGCAGTGGTAAAACTCTTGCTTTTGGTCTTCCAATCTTAACTGGAATTATGAAATTAAAAGAGAAGGCATTGGCTAAAGGTTTAGATGTCTATGAAATACCATATAAGAAGTCATCGGCCAAAAAAGTAGAAGCAAAACCCGTAGAAATAAAAAAGGGTAAAAAAGCAAGGAATAAAAAGCCTAAAAAGGCAGTGAAAGAGTTGTCTGAAGATGGCTATAGTAGTGGGGATGGTAATGAAAATGAAGGAGAGGAAAATAGTGTAAGTTCAAATGAAGATAGTAAAGAAGAGTTTCTAGAAGAATATGATGTACCTTTGAGAAAGAAAAAGGATTCGGAAGATGAAGGGAATGATAGTGATAATGAAAATTACACTCATTTGTCAGATATGTTCAATTCAGATGATGAAGATGATACTGAAAATGATGAAGACACTGAAGTGGATGATGATGATGCTGTTTCTGAAGAAGATGATGATGATGGCGAAGAGGATGCTGCTAATGATGATGCATCTAGTGATGAAGATCCCGAGATTGATGATGAGTTTGATGGCAATGAAACAGAGGGCATAGATGAAGTTGATGATATTGAAGAAGGTGTTTACTTATACAGCATAATCTAATAGTTATAGTCTACTAATATCTCATTAACTCATATAAAGGCCTTGAATAGTATATAATTACTGCAATGTTTTCACATTCAAAAATCAAAAAAAATATTTGAAAGACAAGGTTTATCATTATCATCATAATATCAGAAAATGATGTTTTGGTCGGATTGTTAGTGAACACATATCACATATAGTGATATGTGCTAGTAGCGCCCTCTGCTCTGACATTAGCATAATAATTCCTATTAACAAATAGACTGAAATAATGATATTTTTAAAATTTATACAGGGTACAATTAAACCTTCCTGTCAACTTTTGATATATTGATCCTTGTTCGAAATAAAAATACACATATTTTTTCTTTTATAATCACTCAGTACTAAAATGTTGTGAAATATCTTCCGAAAGTTATTTTAGATTATTAATTGTCTGTTCAGGTATTGGGTGCGTGAGAGTGGAAGACAACATTGAGTTGCCGGGCCACGTCATGGTGAAAACTGGAAAGCCACTGTATGCGCTCATACTCACTCCAACCAGGGAACTTGCTATACAGATCAGTAGACATCTGATAGCTGTTGCCAAATATACAGGTAGTAATGGATTTTTCTATGATCTTGAATACTATATGTAAATAAATAATATGTACTCTAAAACCAAAAAAGATTCTGGCAAGCCGATCACATCACATAGGTCCATCAACTGCCTAGAAATCAATTTCTTCAAAGGTACATTTTTAATCAAAATTTTAGAATTTGTTGGTATCTTCAAATCTGTCAATCTTTTCTGATGTTGGAATAAAGTAAATAATCGCGCAAACGCCACTACTAGATATCTATGTGTATCAGTATTGCAGTTTTGATTAATCAGGGTGTATTTAACATACAATACAAACTCTGCATACTACTACTGTACTTATTTTATCGAAGCTGAATGTCGGATTGTCGGATGAATAACAGTATCGACTATGTAAGACTCTCACAGATCTGCCTCAAAAACAGTTTCTTGTTCAGGTATTCGTGTGGCGACGATAGTGGGCGGCATGGCTGCGGTGAAGCAGGAGAGGGTGCTGCGCAGCGGGCCCGAGGTAGTGGTGGCGACTCCGGGCCGCCTGTGGGAGCTCCTCAACCAGGGGGAGACACATCTGCAGCAGCTGGCGGCTGTCAAGTGAGTTGTACTTTAAGAAAAAAATATCCATAAACAAATAGCAAACCTAGCATATTTGTTGTTTTGAACATTCCAGATTCCTAGCTATCGACGAAACGGACCGCATGGTGGAGCGCGGCCATTTTGAGGAGCTGGAGCCACTGCTTGAGCGGCTCAACTATGACGAAACGCAGCGCAGCGCGCGACAGAACTTCGTCTTCTCTGCTACACTCACTATGGTGCATGATTTGCCCAGCCACATGAAGGGCAAGAAGGTATACAGAATTTTATATACTTTAAGTTATAGGCCGTTTACATTCGCCACTACCGCTACTTCTCGCGCTGCCGTATAGTGTTTTGAATATTTCTGCCGTCTGCGGCAGTAACGACGGGAGTGAGTGTTTACACTCCATTACAGCCCTCTCATACTTGCCGCCGCGTTAGGGGCGTTGGGCGACCGTTCAGGGCGCCAGATAAAAAGGGATGCTGAAGGTAAAAAAACAGCGGCATAACCAGTGGCAGACTGGCAGAGTGAGCTTCTTATTTCCCTGCCCAACTGGGCTGAATCTAATCGACGCATAAAATTTGGCTGCAGAGGATGCAGAATTAATTTATAACTGCTTGTGTCTATCACTCTCGTACGAATATTGCTGTCGAGCTCTAATTGTGTTTCAGTGCAAAGGAGATAGCAATACATTAAGCAATACATTACACAAGGGAATTCAATAGTAAAATAGTATATTTTAAATATTGGTGTAATGCAATAAACCATTACTAATAATAATTATTATTATTTTGTTCCATAAAAGTTTATTAAAATTAAAAAAAATATATTGTTGCTATTATAGTGTTGTATGCTAGTTGTATGTTTTAATTTATTATACTTTTTAAATGACTTCCAAAAAGGAGGGGGTTATATGTTCGTCTGTATATATTTTTTTGTATGTTCAACCATAACTTCGCCGTTTGTGGACCGATTTTCATGATTCTACAGGGTTGAATCCGAATTTGGTACCATGTTCACAAAAGTGGTGATCTGATGATGGGATCCATGAGGAATCGAGGGGACTCCTTGAAATTTGTATGAAAACATATAGTGATTTCAATTTTTTCTGGAGCATTCTACCAAAAAGTAAGACTTTGCACCAGGTTATACCCTGGATCCGAAGGTACCGAACAGAACTTTTGAATCCTTATAGATACAGATTCGGGGATTTCGGCGTTGTTTAAACAGCTGAAAGCATAAGCCAATATATCAATTTGATTAATCATCATCATCACAACTTTAATTATGCCATGCATCATCACATTATGACCCAATCACTGCTACTTTTCGTGATATTTTGCATCGAAGCATTTGTTTTTGATGATGATTACGCTGTTTGTGGACCGATTTTCAAAATTCTTGTGTTGTTGTATAGGATATAATCTTAATTTTGTATAACAATTACGAAAGTGGTGATCTAATGATGGGATCTATGAGCAATCGAGGGAAATTCTTGAAATTTATCAAAACACTCATAGTGATTAAAATGTTGTTTCTAGTAAGTTAAATATAAGTTACGAATAAAAGAAATTTCATACGAAGGTGTCTCTTGGTCCAAAGGCACTGAACAGAACTCCTGATCTTTAAAGATAAAAGTTTGGAAATTGCAGCATCGCTTAGATATCTGCAAGCATTTACCACAATTTCGCTTACAGCAACATAATGTGAATAGTTAACATACGTATTTTTTATTTACGGATAAAGCCTTATTTTGTACATAACTGAGAAGAGTGAAATTATTATTTTTAACAAAAAAAAATTAAAACCGACTAGTCGGTACCAGTCCCAAAAGTTTCAGATATTCTGACATTACTGAACTCACGATTAAATTAGCTGGTACCGACTTTAAAATAATGAAGACTGTAGTATGCACAGAAATAGTTGAGATTTAGACGAATTCTGAAAAAGGCACTATTCAAGAGTAAGAGTTATTTAATACTTTTTAGTTCATATTACTATTGTTTTTACCTTGGAAGTCGGTTTTAATTTTTTTGTTAAAAATAATAATTGTCTTTCTTGTTGGTTATATCATAATCAGTGATTAATATTGTATACAGGTTACAAAGAGGGGTAAAATTTTAAACAGAAAAGTGGAGAAGATGACTCCACAACAGAAGATCAAGAAACTGGTGAACATGATCGGCATGACTGATCCCAAAGTTGTCGACATCACGGCACAGAACTTAGGTCAGTAATCTTAAAAATTCAATGCATAAATAAAACGTTAAGGCAAAAGGAGAGGCATGCTTCGGCACGAATGGGCCAGCTCGACCGGAGAAATACCACGTTCTCACAGAAAACCGGCGTGAAACATCGCTTGCGCTGTGTTTCGCCGAGTGAGTGAGTTTACCGGAGGCCCAATCCCCTACCCTATTCCCTTCCCTTCCCTACCCTATTCCCTTCCCTTCCCTACCCTATTCCCTTCCCTACCCATCCCTACCCTCCAGGGGTGGCAGCTGCCGCCCATGCCTATTATAATAATATAAGAATAATAACTTATCACTTATCAGACTTTGGTCTATGTTTTGTCACTAGATTTAAGCTCTATAGTTTGCGTAATGTTTAATCATATTCCAGTCTTGTATTTGTGAATTCGCTGTAGTTAATTGTTTGTTTTATTTAACAGGTACGGCGGAGACGCTGACGGAGTGCAAGATAGCCTGTTCGCTGGAGTACAAGGACGCGTACCTGTACTATATACTGCAGCGGCATCCCGGACGGACCATCGTCTTCTGTAACTCTATCGGCAGTGTTAGGAGGTAACAGATCTGTCCTAAAAGCCACGACCGTGGGTGTTGCTCCGATATTTTCGAATTGGTCGTTTTTAATTTGTAGTGTGTTTCGAAAAAGAAAAGGGGTTACTCAGTGGGTCATTCTCAACAATTTTTGTTTTACGACTTTTGGAAATTCACGAAAAAAAATTGATTCTCCATAGAAAATTTGTTGGTCACGTGACTTTTTTCTATGGAAAAGTTTTTTTTTCGCATAAGTATACTTTATTTGAAACTCCCTGTATAGTAGAGTGGTACGGCACTGTACGTTTTAACGGAAAATAGGAAATCAAAATGTAAACTAGAATAACTTAAAACAGCAACAATGTAAACTAGAATAACTTAAAACATCAACAGTACTACCGTACGACGACCTTCCACGACAAACCATAAAAGCGACCACTGTATTGCTTAGGTGCTATGGTAAAATTTATGAAACCAAAAGTAAGAATTTTTTTTCTGGATATTTTCAAGTTTAACCTTTGCTGTAGTTTTCGAAATCTTTTGGAACCAACTAGCAACACTGCTGTTTCTGTTTTTCAGGCTTGCCCAGCTGTTTGGTATCCTGAAGTGTAACCCGCTGCCGCTGCACGCCAGCATGCCGCAGCGGCAGAGACTCAAGAATCTAGAAAGGTATTAAACGAGACTTAAGTAATACCGGACTGGACTGCCCATCTAGCATACGCCAACGAGAAAATTTTTTCATACTCGTTTTCTCGATGTTTGATGGCGTTTCTCTTCATCTCTATTAACCCTAACATGACATAATTTTTTTATCGTGTAGATCTGTCAGTAGGGAATTATTGGGCATTCTGTCCCACCTCCGTTCGCTCGCGAACTGCGCTCCGCGCCTCGCTCACTTCGGTGGGACAGAATACCCAATAATTCCTTTTCGTTAATGCTCCGCGAGCGAACGGAGGTGGGAGAGAATGCTCAATAGCTCCTGCTCGTTTATGCATCAACTGATGCACCTCCGTTCGCTCGCGAACTGCGCTCCGCGCCTCGCTCACTTCGGTGGGACAGAACGTTTATGCACCGCGAGCGAACGGAGGTGGGACAGCATGCCCAATAACTCCTGTTCGTTTATGCATCAACTGATGGTAAATGAAATGAAATGCTCATGACATGCACCTCTGTTCGCTCGCGCCCTCGCTCAGTTCGGTGTGTCAGTGTGCCACTTACCAAAAAACATACCTCGGCTTAAATATACTAACACACTATGATGTTTAGTATGTTTAAGCTTACATTTCAGGGGATAGGAATTTAGGATCTTATCAATAAATAAACACCAGTTTTTATGCATTTATACAAATAAACACAATAATGTCTTCGTTTGTGTCATGCAGATTTCTTCGTCATTGATCATCCGATCTGAAAAAGAAAACCGAATGTTATGTACATCCACACTTACATAATAATCACCATTTAGAGTCACGAGTACTTTAAAACTACGATGACGATTAAGGATATTTGAGTAATGCTTCATCTAAAAATTATGGATTAATTATGTTTCTAGTAATAACTTCGATTTATTGGCATTCAAATAATCTCGAAAATATTAACGTTATATTATGCAATAACAGTTTTACAGGAAATATATTATGAATTTTTATATTTAAATTTGTTATTATTAAAATAACTATTGGTTATTAATTATTATTCTGATTAAATAATTACCTCTAATATGTATCTACTACATAAACCTCATTCAATAAACTAGATACATTTAGATTCAAATTTACTTACAATTAAATAATGCCTGGTCTAATCCTTTTTCTGCGTTCCGCTGTGATTTTTGATGAACTTCTCTAATTTTCATGCATCTGAAAAAAAAAAAATATTTTTTCCATCAAACAACACACGTAAAAGTATAATAGTGTTTTATGAATAAGGTAATTATTCATATTATATTACATTATTCAATTAAATTTATGACTCATCCCTACCATATCATGGTACCTACGCCTGGTCTAATTGCATTAACTTTTATTTGTAAATCATGAAGCTAATATAGAAAAATACTATTCAATAAGAGTACCACATTATATTTAAATATTTGATGGGTAACGAATAAATATATTGGTAATTATTTAATTTTAAAATGTAACAATGTACTTAATAAATAATGAATCGTTTTCAAAAACTAAAATATTATCAATTTAAATCAAAACCTAAATAATTGTGTAACGAATTAAATCTATAATGAATACTCTCTCTCTGTTAACTAGATAAGTGTACATAAATTATTAAATAAATAAATAAAAAAAATAAATACTGGTAAGTAATTGGTTATTAATTATTATTCTGATTAAATAATTACCTCTAATATGTATCTACTACATAAACCTCATTCAATAAACTAGATACATTTAGATTCAAATTTACTTACAATTAAATAATGCCTGGTCTAATCCTTTTTCTGCGTTCCGCTGTGATTTTTGATGAACTTCTCTAATTTTCAAGCATCTGAAAAAAATAAATATATTTTTTCCATCAAACAACACACGTAAAAGTATAATAGTGTTTTATGAATAAGGTAATTATTCATATTATATTACATTATTCAATTAAATTTATAACTCATCCCTACCATACCATGGTACCTACGCCTGGTCTAATTGCATTAACTTTTATTTGTAAATCATGTAGCTAATATAGGAAAATACTATTCAATAAGAGTACCACATTAGATTTAAATATTTGATGGGTAACGAATAAATATATTGGTAATTATTTAATTTTAAAATGTAACAATGTACTTAATAAATAATGAATCGTTTTCAAAAACTAAAATATTATCAATTTAAATCAAAACCTAAATAATTGTGTAACGAATTAAATCTATAATGAATACAATAACTACTACACTTACTTTTAACTATTCCTTTATCTTCCCATCAGTGGCGAGGGGTGAATATTTTGAGAAGGGAAGCCGGAGTAAAAAATCTACTTACCAATTTTGGTAATTTATAATTGAATGACATGCTTTTAATTTCCAAAACTAAGTTTGGAAAACAAAGTTTCCTTCGACAGCAAAATATAATCTGTCAGACAACAGTCTTTCTGAATTAATGCCATATTTTCCGAACTACACGATTACGTCGTACGACTCACAATTCACAAGTCACAATATAAATTAATTTAATTCACGACACTCTTCTAAGTTCTAACGCTAAAACAAAATTTAAATTCGACAAAACAAAACAAACGACATGTTGTTTATAAACACACTATCCGCCATATTAACATGTCAATCTAAAAACCAGCAAAATAAAAATGTATTACGCGCCTGTCATATTTAGTACCGCTAAAGGCATTCTTAATAAAGTCGTATTACAAAAAATCCTACCAAAATAAAATGTATTACGCGCCGGCAAAAGTATAATGTCGCTACATTCATTCTTAAATTCGAATCATAACAATTTTACTTCATGACTCATCTATCTCGCTTGCACTTGTGCGTTGCTAATTAACCTTTCTCCGTAATAACTCGTCGGGCATCGAGTTATTTCCAAGTATATATCGCGCGTGCTAGAACGAGACAGAACATGACGACCAGTTCACAGGAATGAAAAGGACAGATGCTTACTATGAACTGTCGTTGTATGGAGAAATAAGCCGCTAATCCTGCGGCTTATTTGATTCTCTGCGCCCGCACATTGCATTGCCTTTTAAAATTTGTAGGCGATAGTTATTAATTCAAACTATGTATTTCAAGTGAGAGAAAAATTTATTGCATATAACATTGTGAATTCAAAGTTTTTTAAGTAGGTATGTAAAATATTTATTAGATAAATATGTCGTTGGCCCATATATTCGATTTTTCTAAGCCCTAAGGGAAGCCGATGGGAATCGGGTTATATGGACGCTTCGCCACTGCTTCCCATTCACTTTTGATGTAGGTCTAAACCACGATGATACTCACCGCGCACCACGTTGCATATTAACCAGCCAAGACGGGAAATCATAAGAACAGAACGATTGAGTCGCTAGGGTTGTCAAACCTACTATATATTATAGTATCCTACTATTTTAAGGGATCAAATATTATATTTCAAAAAAAATAGTATGCGAAACTACTATATTTTGCGTAAAGCAGAACGCAACCAAGCTAAAATGAATCTTATTCCAATAACGTTGTATTGTGTTGTGTGCGTGCAAATTAAACCATGCGTCAAATTCATAGCTAAGTAAAATAATAAATTATTAACATCAATAGACCGTGCTTGTAAATAATTTTTGAAACAAATAATTGACATATTGATGTTGATATAAATATTATATGTGCGTAAATGAATTTAAAGGATGATAATTTTCATAATTTGATTGGAGGTAAAATAATCGTGTTTAATACACACAATATTCATTTATAATTTATTGGATTTATAGGGTAAAAACTGATCGCCTCTTAAATTATCTCTTTAATCGAGTTCTCGCTTCTAGTTCACATCCCTGATCTGAAAAAAACTGCAAGCTGACAAACAAGAATATAATATTTCACATACATACTGTAAAACGAACACTCGTTTTATGGTAGGGGAGCCGATTAGGGGATTTCTGCAGTAGCTCGAGCGCGTCAGATTAAGCTTGTGTATGCTTCCCACATGTCTCTAGTTAACGTGGTATAGAAATCAGCTTATCTGAGTGGGGCGTTAAAAATATATATATTTTTAAGTATCAAATTGTCAGATTAAAATAGAGAACGTTGTGTAGACCCCAAATAAGCTTTTATTTAAAGCAATGACGACTTAAAGTAAAGGGAAAGATATAAAGACTCTTTGAAATTTTCAAAAACTAAAGTCCATATTTTAAAAACAAAACCTTCTTCATATATATTTTTAATCCTGCTTGACGATTACATGTTTGTTTCCTTTAATTGAATGATAAATTACCTTATAAATTACCTTTAAAGTCAATTTTTATATATATAATTACTTTTTTTAACTTCTAAATAGCTGCAGTTTGTCACTGCCCCACTGTCATAAGATATGCTCTTAATATTTTTTTCTCCTCATTACTTAATCTACGAAATCTACTAGGGCCCCATGACACTCGAGTAACTACAAAATTAGCTTACTCGCTTCCCCTACTATGAACAGCGGCGGAGATACAATTACAAAGCATTTCAATGAAACGCCGCAGCGAGCGCACCATGTAGGTTCTTCTTTATTCAATTTTATTTCATATTCAGCTACATTGATCAATGATAAGGTCGAAAGTTGAAGTAAGGCATCATTAGTTTAAAATAACGTTTATATTGCATATATTTTACCATATCATCACAATTCATATACACATTAAAAATTCGGATTTACTTGCTTATTTAAACAAAATAATTTATTTTATTTTAATCTCTTCTTGGGAATTAGGTATTGGTTCAAGATTAAATTCGCTATAAAAGTATGCAACATTTAACATGCTTTAAAAAAATGCACAGATGTATAAAGATAAAAAAAAATGTAGAATAAACTATATGTAGAATAAATAACAATAAATAAAAAACTTTATTAAACATTAATTAAACGAAAAACGGATTAATTATTATTAATTTTTATTTAAAATCAAGCAAAATTATATCTATTAAGAAACGTTTATTATATTTATCTCATTTAAGTCTTTTACAATTATATTTATATGTTTTACATAGCAATGATCAATCATTGATGATGGATTTCAATCTGAATGACTGCTATGGTGTAATTGATAACATTAAAACGAACAAACATACACACATATATTACATTAATCAACTCGCGCTTGACAACTTTTACACATTTTTTGATGACAAAGACATTTTTACTAAATAAAAGTCGATGCACGATGGAACAAGTCACAATTTTTCAAGTGGCTTCGCTCCAGTCTTCAATTTCAACGAGAAAATGTTAGTGAGTATAAAATTAATATTTTTTTTGTTTTTAATTTATTTTTAATTATATTTCATTTAAAATTATATTTTAATAATATTAAAAATATATTTTAATTTTTTTTTGTTTTTTAATTATATATTAAAATTATGTTTTAATTTATTTTTAATTATATTTCAATTAAAATTATAATTTAATAATATTAAAAATATATTTTAATAATAATTATTATTATTCATCAAGATGGGAAAATAATTTATATTTCTTCTTTAATAGGTCCGATTCAGAGTTTGAGGCCCCATCTGCAGTGGTGTCGGTAGCACCGAAAAAGAAGTCAAAGGCGTCAAGCAGCAAACGCAAGGCCGGCCCCGGAAAGCAACACGACTCATCGCCTCCGCTGGAGTTGACCCGCACTTCATCACACAAAAGTGCTCAACGAAAGCGAAAATACTCCTCGCCGCACGAATTTATCACTACACGGTATGTTCGATTATTATCTACTTTAAGTTTGCTGAAATTCTATGCCTGTTTCTGCTGGTTTTTATTATTTATCAAAACTTAGTTCAGTATCCTGTTGAAGTCTGATAAAACTAGGCACCTAATTGTTTACAGTCAAAAGTGAAAGTGCAATACACTTATTCCTATTTTGTTTGTTTTCTTACTAATATTTCTTCTCGATTATTGTATTTTAATGATATGTTAATTTTGTATTTTACAGAACAAGGAGACCGGACTTATTCAATATCTTGCAGACTGAGGAAGCTAGTTGCAGTGAACCCAAATCTCGTGGCGGGGAAATAATATCAAGCTTCTCCAGTCGAGTTTCTACGGGAACGTCTCGTCGGACTGCGAAGACCGGTGGCGAATATTTTGTGGACCTCAAGATCTACAAAAAATCGGACTACGTGTCTCACGCCGCTAATGTACGCTACAAGACGGCGCTGGTAAGTGTGAAGCTCCAGTGCGACGAGTCATCATCGTCTTGGGAGGCACTGCAAGGCTTCTTAGGACAAGCTTTTACCGAATTTGAGGAGTCAGAGCCCGTCCATTACAGTGACAAAAAATAAATTTTACTAAACTTAATCAATTTATAGTAGATATTAATTTTATTTTTAATATACTAGAATAGACTTATAATCTTTTTAATTTTTTTTACATTAGTATCGGTTACTGTATTATTGTTTTGATAGCATTGGCTTTTTTAATAGAATAAAATGCCTTTCTGTTCGACGTGTAACATATCTGTACATAGTAAATCATGGGTAGGTCATTTGCGAAGTAATTTACATAGAAAAAGTTGTCAGACAATAGAATACAGTGATGGTGTAGAAATCGTCAGCTCTGCATTTCGTAATCGTATTGTAACTTATAAGATATTACCTCTTGATCAACTTCAGTTAGCTTCAGTAGATATATTTTTTTTCGAAATTCGTAACAAGTTAAAATCTCTTTTAGATGAAAACCTTATTAAACATACATGTGTTAAGGTTAATTTCGAACTATTTGGGACGTTTTTGAAGTTCAACGATAATTCACAAGAAATAAAATCTTTTGGAACCAAAAATAAAATATTACATGGTAATTATGATTTTGAAAAAATATATTTGGAAACAGTTAGTTATTTAAAAACTAGTATAGAGGAATTTGAGGATCGTGACAGTGGGTGGACATTTTTAAATAATTTATACATTGAGATTAATATCAATAAATATCAACCACTTAGCGGTTCGAGTTTTATCAGTTTACCCAAATCAATTCAGGCTAAAAAGGCGTGTTTAAATATTATGAATAAAGATCAGCATTGCTTTCTATGGAGTGTAACGGCAGCCTTATATCCAGCTAAAAATCACCCTGAAAGAATTTCATCATATCCTAATTTTCGTGAATTATTTAATATAAATGGAATGTTTTTTCCTGTAACTTTCCATGACATTAAAATTTTTGAAAAAAATAATCCTAATATTAAGTTCATAATTTATGGTTTAAAAAAAAGTAAAACTATTGTTGGGCCGTTGTATAAATCAGACATTAATAAAACATGCAACGAGAAAATTATACATTTGTTGTATCTAGAAAATAATAACACTTCTCATTATTGTTTGATCAAAGAACCTTCTAGACTGTTTAGAAGCCAAGTTACATCTCATCACAGCAAATTGTACTTCTGTGATTTGTGCTTGATATTTTTCAGTACTTCTAAAGAAGTTGAAAACCATTTATGTGGAGGCGTTGTAACTGTCCTCCCAAATAAGGGCTCAGTAATTAAATTTAAAAACTATGGTCGAAAACAAAACATGCCTTTTTGTATTTACGCAGATTTTGAATCGATGCTACAAACCAATACTGAAGCTAACTGTTCTTCTAGCAAAAATACGACTACATTGCACCAACATTTACCTATAGCTTTTGGTTATTATATTGTTTGTCGTGATGACCCTAGTTACAATCGGTACGTATCATATCGAGGACCTGGTTGTGATAAGCAGTTTGTAGATTCGATTCTTAAAGACGTACAAAAAATATTTGATATACTTAGTACACCAGTCCCTATGATATTTTCTATGGCGGATAAGTCTGATTTTGATAATGCCACACGTTGTCATATTTGTGAAAATTTTATTTTTTCGGACAAAGTCCGTGACCATTGTCACGTTACTGGTCGTTACCGCGGAGCTGCGCATCCGTTTTGTAATTTACAGTATAAACGCCCTTCATTCGTCCCCATTTTTTTTCATAACTTAGCTGGTTATGATTGTCATCTTTTTATAAAAGCGTTAGGCGAGGTTCCTGGTAATATTAAAATAATACCTAAAACAAAAGAAAACTACATCTCATTTACCAAATTTGTACCAGTTACGAATAATCAGTTTTTTCAACTTCGATTCGTTGATTCATTTAAGTTTTTGGGAACAAGCTTAAGCAAATTGTCGGAGACATTAAAACCGGAAATGTTTAAAAACTTACAAAATCATTTCCCCGATGAAGATGAATTTCAGTTACTCACTCGTAAAGGCATTTATCCATACGAATATATGAACTCGTGGAAGCGGTATGACGAAAAAAGTCTACCCCCAAAAGAATGCTTTTATAGTTCCCTAACTGATCATGATATTTCTGATGAGGATTACCAGCACGCGTGCTTAATTTGGTCAACATTTCAAATCAAAGATTTAGGTAGTTATACGGATTTATATCTAAAAACTGATGTGCTTTTACTGGCAGATATCTTTGAAAATTTTAGACAGACTTGCAAGCAACACTATTAATTAGACCCAGCTTTTTACTTAACAGCACCCAGTTTATCTTTTGATGCGATGTTATTAAAAACAGGAATACAATTGGAACTTATCGATGACTTGTCGATGGTGCGCATGTTACAGAGTGGTATCAGAGGAGGAGTATGTCTGTGCTCTCATAGACATGCAAAAGCAAATAATCCTTACTTAGAAAATTACAAACCATCAGAATCTCCTTCCTACGTCACTTATATTGATTGTAATAATTTATATGGATATAGTATGTGTCAGTATTTACCATTATCAGATTTCAGATTTCTCAATGAACAAGAAATCAACAAATTAAATATAACCGAAATACCGATTGATGCAGAGTGTGGTTATATTCTAGAAGTAGATTTACAATATCCCAAACATTTACATAACTTACATAATGATTTTCCATTTTGTTCTGAAAAATGCATTCCACCCGGGGGGAAAACTTTCAAACTAGTTCCAAATTTGTATGATAAATTTAAGTATGTTATACATTACATTCACTTGCAAACATGTTTAAAACATGGTTTAATATTAAAGAAAATTCATCGAGTGATTAGTTTTCGACAAAGCACGTATTTGAAACAATACATTGATTTGAATACTGCTCTGAGGCAAAAAAGTTCCTCAACATTTGAACAAGACTTTTTCAAACTCTTGAATAACAGTGTGTTTGGAAAAACTTTAGAAAATAATGAGAAGAGGGTCAATGTGCATTTAGTTAATCAGTGGGTTGATAATAATAATGTGACTAAGAAAAGGCAATGTGCACAAAAACTTATCGCTCGTCCAAATTTCCATAGCGCCACAATTTTTACTGAAAATCTAGTTGCGGTACAATTAAACTCTGATCAAATAATTTTGGATAAACCAATATACATTGGTTTTACCGTACTAGAATTGTCAAAAAGTCATATGTATAACTTTCATTACTCTGTTATTAAACCTTTTTATAAAAATAATGTACAAATGTGTTACACGGACACTGATAGTTTTGTATATCATATACGGACCCATGATTTTTATGATGACATAAAAATACATTTTTTGCCTTACTTTGATACTAGTAATTTTTGTAATACTAATCAATATGATTTACCCATTCAAAATAAAAAAGTTCCTGGTTTGTTCAAAGATGAAATGGCGGGTAAAATCATAAGTGAATTTGTAGGCCTTCGTTCAAAGTTATATTGTATTAAAACCATAAATAGCACAATCAAAAAAGCGAAAGGAATTAAGAAAAATATTGTCAGCAATTTCAATGTTACTGATTACCAAAAAACTCTGTACGAAGGCAACATTGTTCATAAAACAAATGTTTTATTTAAGTCAATAAAACACGAGTTGTACACATGTGCTGTGAAGAAAGTTGCTCTGTCTGGTGATGATGACAAGAGAGTCATATCTAAAGATAAAATTTCAACTCGAGCATGGGGACACACTAGTATATTTAACTTTTAACTAGATTTAATAAGCTGTATCTAATTAAGAAATTCTTTGTATTATTTACTTTCGTAGCATAACCTGTGCATTTTAGTATATATATTATGTAGATTTAGAAATAAAATATCATTTTATTAAATACATTTGTTTTATTTATTATTTCACAACTACATAGATTTTGCAAGCAAACCTGCAGGCTGATGCTAAATTCAAGTAACGTAAAGTTTTATCAAGTTGAAACATGCTTTACTTGAGTTTAAGTCGGCACTACATGTAGGCGAACGCGTTGGCCGACGCGTTGGCCGGCGCGCTGGCTCAATGTGTAGAACAGGCGAAATACCTACCGCCAACGCGCGAACGCCCGTTCTATACATTGGGCCAGCGCGCCGGCCAACGCGTCGGCCAACGCGTTCGCCTATATGTAGTGCCGACATTACTGAATCCACACGCGAATATATGAGCGCGCGGTACTGTTTGTAACATGAGTCTTTATTCATAATAATGCAACCTACATGTTGCAATCACTATAATAATGTGAAGACTTTGTTTTAGTATTCATTCTTGTGTCGATAAGCACTGTAATTAGTTACTCACGTCTACATAATTTACAAAACAAACCTTAACTTATATAGTTACTCGCGTGTACAAAATTTACGTATTTTTGGTAATAGAGTCTTGGACCTACTACACAACGGTAAGTTGATTTATTATTGATTTAAGTCATTAAAATACATAAAAATAATCGTTAATTCCAAAGATTGCTGATTTGGTGTTAAATATTTTCTTTTTTTTTTACAGATAATGGAACGCGTAGAAGATTTGACTGCTACATCCGAAGACAATGTCTACCTACATGAATATGGGGATACTTTCCAGTATGCTCAAGATCCTTTGGAAGGATTTACTGAAGAGTTTTTAAAAATGAAAGCTCAGCAAAAGCCGAACGCTAAGATTCGGGAACGTCGTCCAGCAAAATTAAGAAAAAAATGTGTTTCTAAAAGTGCACTTAGTAAACTGCATAACCCAGTTCATTCGTTTGTGGTAAACAGCGTTCCCAAAAAAGGTTTCCGTCTGATAAAGATCTCAGTGTTTGATTTAGATGGATCCCAGCAACATTGTGACAGTATAGACGATGATAATTTTTTGTTATCCGCTCAATATGTTGTGAATGAAAACGGTGATGAAATCATGGACCAAACCGAGAAGTTAGTCAGTAATATATCAAAAAAAATATGTAATTACAGTTATATGAGTTGGTTTTAGTTTACTTTGGTATTAAGTATTTGTTTTAGCTGTAGGGTCGCAATAGACTTTAAAATGAATAAGTCGATAAAATTGTAAGATATATTTGTATGAAAATAATATAAGTTAGAGTTTGTTTTGTAAATTAATGTGTACGTAATTATTGCTTAAATAAATTGTATGTATAATGTGAATATATTTTGTTTTATTTCTATTTCATTCCAATTTAATTATTTAAATAAAAAGCAACAAATATAAGGTATTTTTTATTGAAAGTGCACATTATTTTCTAAACACCATTTTTTTAAACATAATACATTTTTTAATGCACAATACTTCTTATGAATAAAACAGTTATACGATTCTTCCTTACAATACAGATCGTACAGAATGTTAAATCTCGGAATGTCTTTGTAACTTATATCTACAATATTATTATGATCACACAATTCTTTTACCCATTTCACTTTCTCTTCACCTTTTACGATAATATTTCGGTCTTTTAAGTAAGGTTTAATAATTCTTCTGAATTCTCTGTAATCGATATAGCCTTCGCTCCATCGAAACCCTCTATTTCTTTCTAACCACCGAACATTCTTTTTTTCATCATCGGTTAGCGCTGAGAATGGGTATGGTGGTTTAACATAAAATGTATGTGTATGCTGTTGAGTGGCTATACATAATTCTTTTACTAAAAAGTCGTTATTATTATTTTTAAATCCTTGTAAGTCAACGATTATTGTATTACTATTCATGATATTTTCTTAACGATATTACTCAAAGGCTTATACTCAAATATGCAGTCGTTTAAAATCAGACAATATGCAGCTGTCTGATCAGGTATTTCTTGGTCTGTTTCGATTTCTACTCTCACGTCGATTGAGCCTTTTAACGTTTCGTGCTGTCGCGAACAGTCGATAACGAATAAGGGAGCAACGTCTCTGAATTCTTTCAAACTCATCAACGGTTCTGACCGACGTCCGTGATACGACTGTTGAAATCTGACATACTGTTCGTATAATAAAGTAAATTTGTCTTCTGCAAAACTAACGTTTAATCCCTCATATGGATAGTATGACGAATTTAAAAACACTCTTACATCACGTACGTGACAGTGATCAAACTCCGCCATCGACAATTCACCGTTGTTTTTGCGGTTGGTTTGTAAAGCTAATACAACAAATCGCGGTTTTTCTATTTGAGATGAAGTTTTAATGGACCAAGTATGTTTACGAGTTTTGGGTAATAATGGATACTCGTATAAATCCCAGTTACGATATGCTATTGGAATAGCTCGATCTTTTTCTAATTGTTTTAGTAAATTTATTCTTTCGCGATCAGATACTTTAATATGAGGTACTCTCCAGATAATTTTACTTATAACAATATCTTCCAAAACTTCTCCTGTTTTCAACTTGATTGCATTAAGGTTAGTGTTACATCTAAGCAACACTAACTCATGTTTGCAGTTAATGATAATTTTTTCATAATCTTCCGCAAATCCTAAAATCTTGTTTAAAGGAATGGATACAGAAAATTCTCCACCACTTGTATTATTTATACCTTCTGGCGACCACCCCCAAACTCGAGCATATTTTGATTCGTTTTCATTTAAGGACAGATAAGACTTTATGGTCGTAGTTACACCTGCGTTTTTTATTTTATCTATTTCTACTCCATTTAATTCATATCTTATGTCTTGAAATAGAAATAACGCTGGATTATTAACGAAATGTACATTTGAAACCTTTTCTTTAGTTGTGCTGTCGTGGACAATTACTTTGCCTTCGATATACAAACTGCTGAGCGAAGGCAGCACATATAAGTCTTGTTGATTGATGGGGATTCGTATTTCATCATTCTTGTTGAAACTTGTTACGTACGGTCTGTATGAATGATACTCAAAACTTTCGATGCTGTTGTCGTATGGGGTTTGTTGAGATATGTTTAAAATATTCATTTTATTAAACCAATTAGCTTGAGGTATTCTTTATTGCTTTTAGTAAGCTTCTTTTTTAACTGCTGTCGTGTGTCTTTGTGAGAAGATCTTTTAGGACTGACTTGGACATTTGATATGGCAGGGGTTTTATGGAAATTTATCATTTTTTCTAAAATGTAAATACAATTGTACCTCTTCACCTCGTAAATTTATTTCTTTGTTATCAGCGTCTAACAGTCTTATATTGATGGAACTAATAGAATTTTGATTGACTGGAAAATAAATTAAATTTTTTGGTATTTCTATTATTCGATAACCAGGAGGTACATTAGGTACAAATTCGTAAATAATATGGCTTGCTTTTCCGTTCACAAATGAACCACTAACTACATCACATTCAATCCTCACGATAGTTGTTGATAGAATGCTTACAGGATACTGTGAATCAGTGCTTATATTAGCTTTTATTGTTTCCATTCCAAAGCCTAGTATCTTCCCAATTGAATCATCTTTATTAAAATGAATGTCTTTAGAACAAAATATATTTGTTTTCAATGTGTTATTATTGCATCTTAGTTTAAGCACTGTATTTTTTATGTTAGTTTTCAAATAATCACAAATATCTTGAAGCTCGTAGGACCCTTCAGGAATTTCGATAATTTCATTGTCACCGTAATAAAACTTGTTGTTTCGTCCATCAATATTAGGTATAGAGTTGAAAGTTGAAAAGTACAAAAGACCACATTCATAGTCTCCAAGAAGTTCCAACGTCGGAGAATAGTTTGTTGTCAAAGAGGCTCCGCTCCCGGTTATAGATACAGTGAAAGACATTTTGATACTGAGACGTTTATTTATTTTTAATATTATTTAAATGTTTCTTCCAATATTTTTTTAAAAATTTAATACATAGATGACCACAGTTTGTTGTTCCAAATGCTTGATGTCTGTTATAATTATAGTTTATGAGCAAATTATTCATATATTTCATCAGTTCTAATGGTGGTTTTAAATTACCAAAGCTATCATAGTATTCTACGTAGCTGTTTTGTTTTACATAGGCTACCCAATGTGTGCCAGGATTCACGTTACTATCTAAATTTACAATTCCACATTCTATTTTTCTAGGTTTTAAAGGCAACTTATCTCTCATGTAAACACCACGAAAGTATGGAATATCACCAGCATACTCCAATATGTCTAAATTCGTGAGCGCACGCCTGGGCAGCCGTCTAATTAGTTTTTTGATGGGTTCAAATATAACCCTGCTCCTTTTTTATGAGGTTTAATATATAATCCTTTTCCAAGAGCGACCGCTTCCATCATTCTGTTGTGTCTTTCAGATTCTTGGAGACTCTTTTGTGCCGCTTTAGAATCGTTTACGGCTTTGGCTATACCTGCTGCACCTCCTGCTAATGAACCTAACGCCGACAATCCCGCAAAAATAGGAATAAGCGGTAAAAGTCCACCACATTTTGGAAGTGGAATTATACGTGGTAAACATATTCCTTTCTTTTTGCTGAACAGTTTTTTCGCAGCTGCATACGCATATTTTATAGCAGAGTGATGATCCTTGGATTTAAGTTTTTTTAAATGGGCATGTATTTTTTTAATACCTTTCTTAAATGATTTAATACCACTTCCAGCTCTGATTTTTGTTTTCATAGCATTTTTTACTATCCACGAGGCAATCTTTTCTCCCTTACCAGCATCTTTTGATTTCAACCTCTTCTTTGCCATACTCAAAAGTTCTAAATCAGCTTTACGTCGAGCACTAGGATCTTTATTTATATAAGCAATATCGTGATGCATGCAAGCTTCATCCAATTTGTTAACTCCTCGATCGCCTTGTAGTATTCGTTTTTGAAGTTTCGTCCCAGGACCACAAAATTGATATCCAGGTAAATGCAACTCAAACGGTAAATGGTCTATCAAGTTATTGATTACACCACTACCTTCCTTCATTGATAAGTATGTATTGTGATATAGCACTGATTATGTGCTTTATATATCTAAATAACTAATTCACTTTTATCTATCCAACTGTTTTCTTCGGCACCCAATCCTAACCACTTCACAAAAAGTTTGTTGCCTCTTTTCTTTAGAACTTTTTCAATAAGATAAATATCAGGAAATTTACGGTCTTATTCATAAAAACTTATAGAACACCTAAAGTGTCCTCTATGATCGCTATAAGAAGATTCGCAAAAAATTGTATTCATAATAGCAATTTAACATCAAAGAGTTCTATAAACCTATCATAAAGTTATAGAGGCCAGGACCCTACTTTAACAGTACTATAAGATACAAGATGGCCGAACTCATAACAGCTGATAACTCATTATTATTTTTAACAAAAAATTAAAACCGACTTCCAAGGTAAAACAATAATAACATCCTTATAATATGAACTAAAAAGTATTAAATAATTATTCCTATCTAATAGTGCCTTTTTCCGAATTCGGCTAAAACTCAACTATTTCTGTACTCAATCTTCATAATTTTGAAGTCGGTACCAGATGAATCTTCTGTTCTCTGACAGAATATTTGAAACTTTTGGAACTGGCACCGACTTCAAAATTATGAAGATTGAGTACAGAAATAGTTGAGTTTTAGCCGAATGAATTTTGTTGAATTGAAATTAGGTTGTTTTCCAGAATATCTCGGCGAAGTGAGACAGAATGTTACATTATCGAAGCAGCTTTAACTTCTTAGAAGTAATGTCAAATGTGTGCCTTATGCTCTGGAGATAAGGTTGAATTTGGTGACATTGGTGACCCTGACATGGTAATGATGATGATGATGATGAATGTAATTTGCATAGTAGCATATGCTTTCAGTTCTTAAAACAGCGCCTAAACTCCCAAACTTGTATCTATAAGGAATCCAGAGTTCTCTTAGTAGCTTCGGTACTAAGAGAACTCTGGTCTCTAGTTAGTAGCTTTCGGATTATCCAAAATACGATAATCACCTGACGCTACTTGACGTTTCGTAATTCGTATGGCGTAGAGTCGTAGACAACAAATTATAATTTTAAGCCGTCATCTTGTCTATGATCAGACGTATTTTGACAATCGATACATGATGTTCGTCAAACTTGTTTGCCAACTTCCTAATAATGGCAACATTTTTGCTTATAGACAATTTTTAGTTATAGAAGGTTTATAGAACTGTTATGAATAGACAATTTTATCGAACGTTTTTTAAGCCTATAGATCATTTTAACTATTATACATTATAAACGTTTTATAAGCTTTTTTTATGAATAAGACCAATAGTTTTTTGTAATTCTTTTCCATAAAAACAACCAACAATGTTTTGTTTATGTTTATCTTGTAATTGATACGTTTGAGGACTAGTTTCGTTGACTTTTATGATGCGAAATATTTCCGTTGACCAATTAGGGGTGTAGCCTTTATAAAAATCTCCTTTGTATTTACTTATACGAACAAAATCGCCAACTCGAAAAGACGATTCTTTGCGTACTTTTTTTGGCTGTTGGCTTTTGATAATATTCAATCGAACTGTATTTTGATTTGAACTGTTAACGTCTATTGGTTTATGTTTTGTAATGCGATGCGCAGTATTGTTATAATTGTGCACAACGGACTTTAAATTAGTTTTATACCATTCATATTTTCCGCATAAACTAAATAATTTGTAAAGACGTGATTTTATAGTTCTTATTACTCGTTCGACGATAGAAGCTTTTTTTACAGAACATGTGGAATAATGATTTATGTTATAAGTTTTCATTAAATGCTTAAAAGAGTCGTTATAAAACTCTTTACCTAGATCTGTTTGTAAGTTTTTAGGTTTTCGTGTGGATTCTGATAATATACTGCACATAGCACTTGATACAAATTTTTTAGATTTTGATTTTAACGGTCTAACCCACACGTATTTTGATAAAACATCAATCACTATGAGAACATATTTAAATCCTTTATTAATCAACGAATATTTTTGTAAGTCCACTAGGTCAGCTTGCCATAAATCATCCAGACCTTTAATTACCGTATGCCGACGAACGAAGTTTCGTCTCGCTCCTCTGTGTAGTTCATTCACTATATCTTGTTTACTCATTCTGAACAGATTTTGCTGCAATCATGTTATCGATTTCTTGTTTTGTGTAGTACATTTTACTAAAATTTGTAGTAGTAATTTTTTCTAAACTATGGAGATAGTTTCTGACATTACTTTGGATTTTCATCATTTCATTTTTAAGGGCTTGGACACTTTTATCTACGTATTCTTTATTCACAGCCTCGTCGTCTTTTTCTGGAATTTGCACCCCTTTTAATTTCGATGACTTTAAATCGAATTCCCCTGTATCGGACCTTACCAATGTATCGCTAAGAATTTCAGAAAATTCAGATAATCGTAAACGCTTATGAACGTGATGACCAAATTTGTCTATATTCATTGCCGTCTTGCTAGGTTCTGTAGTGTAATAGTACTGCTAAATTTTCCTGATGGCAGCCTTATATATTTCATTTTTTTAATGATACCAGCTTCTTTCATTTCTTCAAGTATGGCGTTAACTTCATTATCTAATCCCGTATTACCAGCTGCCCGAGATGCACATAATATTTTCAGTCTCTCAACTAACTCATTAGGATCATCCCAGTAAACTAAATCAGTGTCTTTCTTAACTTCTTTCAAAATGTCGATTCCTCCACCTCGCTGAAGACTTTCTACGCTACTGGTATTATTTCTAGCGAATTTAAATAGTGGCTTTATCACATGAGTATATTTGAACCCTTTATTACCATTTATTTGGTTCGATCGTTTCCAGTTACGTTTATGTGCATTAGTGTCGATGAGTAGCAATTTATAATTTTGTAAGTCTTCCTCTGTAATAATATCTAAATTAGGTTTTTTTTTGTACAACAATTCTGCCAGACCAGAAGTTTTTTTTAAAGAGCGGCTTCTAATTTTCAGAACTTTTCCATCATCGTATAAACGGGTTTTGCCTAGCCAAAGTTTTCCTCGTTCACTTCTTGCTCCATATGGTATATCTTCTTTCAGCGCTTCAGACGATACAGACCAAGACAAAGAATCGTTTGCGATACTCGGTGATGATTGAATAGATTTAAATGAGTTCTCATGGATATCATAATCCTCAGAAGGTGATGTAGTAAGCGTTTTGTCAGGTGTTTTAGAATGAAAGTCGTCATTATCTGAATTTTCTTCATCATCAAGATCCGTCTCAGATTCTTTAAATTTTTCATGTGAACCATTTGAAGATTCTTCTTCGTCTTCTTCATGACGTTTTTTTTTCAGTTTTGCTTGCTAATAATTTAATAATTTTAGCGGACTGACGATCGCTTGAAATATCGTCTCCAGTGCCATGTCATTTGTGTGTTTAGTATTTTTTATCATTTCTACCTTTCTTTTCACTGCAGACGCTGATTTCACAATTTGTTCCTTAAGATTCCGCTCCATGTTAAGAATTCTACTCTGATTGATGTCTCAAGTTATACTACTAGGTAGTGGGGTATGTATATGCTTTATAGAATAAATTAATCCACTATTATAAATGTATCAAATTTCATTCTGTAACAACCATTATTTCGTTCACAATCCTTATTGATTACCACATAACTGTACGGTTTACTCCACACAGTTGAACACATTTCACGGAATTGTGACCACGTCATATCAGACCCTACATGTTCATCGTAGATGTGTCTTAGATTAATCTCGTCTTGTTTAAACAATATGATGAGATTGGCATTATCTCTTACTAATTGTTTGGGTATTTTAGTATAAGTTTGGTTCAGATAAAAGCAATCAATATTTTTGTGACGACCCATAGCAAAATAATCACGTATATTATTTTGATTTTCGCATGCAACATCGTCAAATATGATGATAGAATTAGGTAAGGCTTCTTGTGGACTTAAAATTTCACTGTTATGATTATACTTGTGATACGATGTATCCACAACTTTTTCCAATACTTTTTCTAAAAAGACGTATTTAGGTTGATACAAAGACTTTGAATACACATAAAGGTTTCTGAATCGTGGACCATTCGGGTGTAGTAACAAACTGATTACTAAGTTTGTTTTCCCACAGTTTGAGGGACCACAAACAATAACTGCGAATGGTATTTGGTAGTAAATTTCCATGCCGCTTAACTTCATTTTTAACTGCAGGACAGACACATTCTAATTGAAGTGATTCTTTTTGTTTCAGAAATTTCATAGCTGTTTAATCCAATCGACCACTGTGATTAGTGGATTATGACAAAATGATAATCATGCAGTGTGTTGACTCATATAAACAGATAACTTCAAACATACGAAATTCATTGTTTCTATAATAGCTCGCTAGATATTTCAACCATCCAATCATCGATGAGAAGCGATTTTTGATCACTTGATGCATGAACGAACAGGAGTTATTGGGCATTCTGACACACCGAAGAGAGCGAGGGCGCGAGCGAACAGAGGTACATGTCATGAGCATGTCATTTCATTTACCATCAGTTGATGCATAAACGAACAGGAGTTATTGGGCATCCTGTCCCACCGAAGTGAGCGAGGCGCGGAGCGCAGTTCGCGAGCGAACGGAGGTGCATCAGTTGATGCATAAACGAACAGGAGCTATTGGGCATTCTGTCCCACCTCCGTTCGCTCGCAGAGCATTAACGAAAAGGAATTATTGGGTATTCTGTCCCACCGAAGTGAGCGAGGCGCGGAGCGCAGTTCGCGAGCGAACGGAGGTGGGACAGAATGCCCAATAATTCCCTACTTCTGTCGTCAAAATATATCGACATAATGTCAAAAAATGATTTTGACATTATGTCGTTATCGACAATATAACTACACACGAGAGTGAGATATCTCGAGATTTTCTCGTTTGCACATCTCAGGCCGACTGGACTCTGGCTCCAAGCACTTCCATCTCCAAATTTAGGCACGCTGCTGGACAATACCACCATCTCCCTTGCCATCAGTCTGCAACTACGTTTGCCAACAAACGATCTACACTGCTGCCCTTGTGGATCTATGGTAGATCGTCTGGGTCACCATGGGCTTTCTTGCCAGCGGAGCACTAGTCGTCTATGTATGTTGTGCGTCCGGCTCTTGTCTCCATCAACGTTCCGTTTATTTTAGAGCCGAATGGTATTGCTCGTGATGATGGCAAGAGACCCGACGGCTTAACATTAGTTCCATGGAAAAGTGGGAGGTGCTTGGTGTGGGACGGAACATATTGTGTTGACACACTGGCGGCCTCCTATTTACATGGAACATCAGTGACGGCTGGTGCGGCGGCGTCAGAAGCGCAAACGCGTAAGCGGCGAAAATATGTATCTTTAAGCCGTGACTACATATTTTTGCCGCTTGCGTTTGAAACGTTAGGCCCATGGGGGGTTGACTTTATGGAAAAGCTTTTCTATTTTATATCGTCCCGCCTCATAGAACGCACAGGTGACCAGAGAGCTGGAGCGTATTTTGGCCATCGATTAAGCCTAGCTTTAAAGCGAGACATTGTCGCCAGAATTTTAGGTACTCTTCCTAAAGGCAGCAGTCTGGATGACAACTTATTTTATATTTAAACTGTTTTTTTTTTCTTTACTTATTATTATACTAGTTTTTATTGTAGTTTAGTGTTTATTTAACACAATAAACTAAACTAATATAGTTTAGTTTATTGTGTTAAATAAAAGCTTCTGTAATAAAATAAAATAAAGTAATACCGTAAATAAATCTTAGATTTTTCTGTTGTGAGATATAAGCATGAGTGTTGTCGCTGAATGTGCCAATGCCCAAGACCTAAAATCACATAATAAATAAACTTTATTGGCATTTAAATAGCGAGAAGCAGCTATTATATATAAAACTGCTACAATCATTCGACGTGTGCGTACGCCATATACCCTATAATGTTCAAGGCATTATTTGCCTACTAAAATCGTAATGCTATCGAAAGTAATTTCTATGAAAAATTTGAGAGCTCCCATATGTTTAACGTACAGTTTCCCAAACAGCCCTTTCAGCAGAAAGCCTACAAGGTAAATTACTAGTGATTGGACAGTACTAGTCATTGGACAGAGCACAAAAACACAATATTTGTTAAGAATGCTTAATAAACATTCTGTTTTGAAAACAGCCTGTTTTTAAAGTAATAGAGTGCCTGATTTTTTAAGAAAAACAGGTATTTTTTAAAGCAACTTTAATAAATATTGTGTTTTGTGCTTTGTCCAATGACTAGTACTGTTCAATCACTAGTCATTTCACCCTACTTAGCCTCTCTTTTTCGCAGGTTCCGCGACGACCCGCGCGGCGTGCTGGTGGCGACGGACGTGGCGGCGCGCGGCCTCGACATACCGGACGTCGACCATGTCGTGCACTACCAAGTGCCCAAGACCGCTGAGGTAATGAGGGTTGTAGATATCATAAACCACCAGGGGAACGGTAGCGTCTTTCGTGTCTGACAGACGTCTTCTTAGCCGTGATAGTTTTCCTTTTAAATTCAGCATATTTCCTACTCCCGTGAATTTTTTCACATTTCTAGAAGCAACTGTTTAGCTAGTAGAAGGGGGGGGGGACTCTTACGATTTTTTCCACTTTAAAACTTAATATTAATTAGTAAAGATTTAACATTTTGTCGGTATCATTAATACATAATATGTGTATTCAAGCTAAATTACAGCTTTGTTGGTCCTATAGTTTCTGAACAAAACCGCGGACAGACGGACGGACAGACGGACAGACAGACAGACAGACAGACGGACGGACAGACCGAAACGTTTTGTTGACTACGGAACCCTAAAAATGGGGCTCGGCGTCACAAATCAGTGAATATTTTATTTATACAGTATAAAGGATTACAGTACCGTAGTCAACCAAGTTTTGTTGATTACAGAACCCTTAAGGTGAACGATTTCCCGCATTTGATTTGGCCGCACCGCACGCATCGCAGTCGCCGCATTTCGAATTCTTTATATGAAGTTATAGGCAAGCTCGCATACCTACCCGCGCCGCAGTCTTCGCAACTTCTACATTCTTTATATGAAGAATTCGAAATGCGGCGACTGCGGTGCGTGCGGTGCGGCCAAATCTGCGTTCACCTTAAAACGGAACACTAACCAGCAGATTTTTTGTATATTGGTGGGTTAATAGTTATATAATTTAAAAGTAACACTGTCCTACAAATAGAACAATCCGTATATTAGGACCACAAATCAAAGTATGAAACCCTTTCTATCTCTGTTAGCTACCACTTTCAAGATTTTTCGCAGATAAAAGTTGTTTGTCTTATCAAAATGAAGCTACTCACAAAAAATTAGCTTGTTAGTAATTACAAAAAAAATATTCTAGGGCTCCTCCCTCACTATACTTATTATAAAACAAAGTCGCTTTTTTTCCCTCATGTCCCTTTGTTCCCTTTAATTTTTAAAACCACGCAACAGATTTTGATGATTCTTTCAGTGTTAGATAGCCCATTTATCGAGGATGGCTATAGGCTATATTTTATCACGCTAAGACTAATAGGAGCGAAGAAATAGAGGAAAATGTGGAAAAAACGGGTAAAATTATTTGAAAGGGCTAACTTGAACGCGCTAATCTCAGTAACTACTGGTCTGATTTGAAAATTTCTTTCAGTGTTAGATAGCCCATTTATTGAGGAAGGCTATAGGCTATATTTTATCACGCTAAGACTAATAGGAGAATGTGGAAAAAACGGGGGAAATTATTTGAAAGGGCTTATCTCGCGTACTACTGGAGCAATTTTTATGTTATTTGGCACAGATAAGAAGGAGAAGTAATTAATTGAGTATGCCACTTAAAAATTTGGTTTGCAAGAAGTAGCCGCTAATAAATAATTTTGACAATGGTCGGCAATGTAAACACAAACTGGCAGCGAGTTTTATTATGTATCTGCAAAATAAACAGTCACTCGGCAGAATAATTACTTGGTCAGCAAGATTATACATTCGGTCAGCAGAGAAAACGTTTCAGTATTGGAGTTTATTGGAGTTTACCCCCTAAAAATTGATTTTCATATATAAGGCGCCCGGTATGAGAAAAATCCGAGGGGTAAAACCTACTAACAAGTAACGAAAAAATGTGTCACGTTTTTGGTGCGCATCTTTAGTGCGCAACTTTCTAATTTGGCTGTGAGTGTATTAAGACCATAAAGGTAATATACCTATCGGAATATTATATTATATTGTTATATAATTATATTATTATATAATATTATATTCCGATAGGTATATTAACTTTATGATTAAGACGTACATATGGTATGCTGTATAGGCGACTATACCTATTTACTATATGTTATT
This sequence comes from Lysandra bellargus, assembly GCA_905333045.1. Taxonomy (NCBI): domain Eukaryota; kingdom Metazoa; phylum Arthropoda; class Insecta; order Lepidoptera; family Lycaenidae; genus Lysandra; species Lysandra bellargus. Next base: position 7,151,240 of record HG995331.1, on the reverse strand, counting down.
GGGCTTGTTTGTTTCTGTCAGTGTCGATGTACACACACCGGCATATTTAGCGGAACATAAAAAAAAGGTTTGATATAGGTATCATATAAGGTTGCTGGCTGGTTTATACGTCATTTAATTAAAAAAATACTAATTTCAAATTAGGAAAACAATTGAACATCACATTTTATGTAATTGTTTCCATTTTATTCGAATATACCTTATGTAGAGCGAACTTCGAGTATTTCTCCCTTCTGAATTTATTTAAATTTTTCATTCAAATATTGTTTTTTTGTAAAAAAAAATTAATCTTGTATCTTTTTGGAGTTGAGGACTAAATTATGCCTGACTTAGCCCCAACGGAGATTGCCAGGGCACTCGAAATGCGAAGATTTGGTCTAACATACAGATTAATAGCCAAACATCTTCGTCGATCGATTTCAACAGTCCATCGCAGTGTCAAACGATTCAGGGAGACTGGCACTTATGTGAAAAGAGCAGGACAAGGCAGAAAAAGACGCACTTCGAGTAGGGATGATCGTTTCATTCGGCTTCGTGTACGTAGGAACCCCCGTTTGACGGCCGTCCAAGCCCGACATGAGTTAGAAGCAGTGCGGGGAGTAACTGTAAGTGAGCGTACGGTACGAAGAAGGTTCGAAGAAGCTGATTTGGGTTCATTTGTGCCCGCCAAGGCTCCAAGGCCATCATAAATCATCGTAGAAACAGGTTAACTTTTGCTCAGGAACATCGACTTTGGAATGCGGACCAATGGAGTAAGGTATTGTTTAGTGATGAGTGCAGAATTCTCTTAAATCAAATTGACGGCAGGCAAAGAATATACAGACGCAAAGGAGAACGTTACATTCAGACAAATTTTGAAACTACAGTTGCATACGGTGGTGGATCAATAATGGTTTGGGCGGGCATTTGTTTGGGAGCTCGCACAGACTTGGTAGTGATTGGCAGAGGAAGTCTGACTGCGGACCGCTATATCAGAGAAGTTTTAGAAGAAAATGTCGTACCGTTTGCCCCATATATCGGTGACGATTTTGTTTTAATGCAGGATAATGCTCGGCCGCATACCGCTCGGGCAACTCAAGCTTATCTTAATGATATGAATATCACTGTTATGGAGTGGCCGGCAAGATCACCGGATATGAACCCAATAGAGCACGTTTGGGACTTGCTGAAAAGAAAAGTTAAGTCAAGAATTCCAGCTCCTGTCAACGTGGGTGAACTGCGAATCGCCGTAGTTGAGGAATGGCGGAGACTTTCCCAGGAGACCATCGATAACATAATTCTCAGTATGCCTAGACGGTTAGAAACTTTAATAAGAGCACGTGGAGGAAATACGCGATATTAATCACCATTTTTTAAATTTAATTAATTGTTATTTTAATAATAATTTTCACTTTTCCCGGTTACATGAAAAGTTCAAAAATGTACCATTTTTCACAAATAGCCCTTACTCGCAAATTTTGTTCATAATGTGATGTAATTTTAAGTAAAACAAATGAAATTTTAAATAACAAAAGAAGTTTAGTAAGTAGGTTTTAAAATAAAACCATATTTTATAAATTATGGACCTTTTTTTTGTGTTCCGCTAAATATGCCGGTGTGTATATTTATATTGCTATTTTTGTTATAAATATCAATAATTAATATTGTTATTGTGAAGTTATAATTTTTATCACTATACTGGCTAAAGTGAACTAAAAGTATTTTGAAATAACTATGGCAGAAAGGGGTGTAGATAATATTGCCGGAACATCTGATTTCATATGATATTAATCTTTTTTCAGTTGAATAAACTATTTTTGCGTATGGTTAGATACTCGTACTTAAGGAGTAAACTCCAGTCGTGCGTCGGAGCTGACACACTTTTTTTTATTTAATTTCATTATTAATGAAAATACTTAACAGAAGGCGTACTTACCACGGATACCGAAGCGGGGGGTCGGGGGGGGTGCAGCCCCTGAAAGGGGGGGGGGGGTCGGGACACAACAGACAGACAGACACAATCCAGAAAGTCCAAAAGTAGGTTAGGTTAGGTTAGAACTTAGACCACAACTCAGAGGGAGCCGAGCGAGCGCAGCGAAACAAAAACAAACACAATCTAATTTTAGCTTATTCTCTGAGTGCTTACCAAAATTTAATTAGTTATAGGCCATTCATTGCAGCTTTGATAAATACTCGGCTGTAAAAAAAATTTACTGCTGTTCAGAATTATATATATTGCAGACTGATTTATAAATGTTTGCTGAACACAAGTTGCTGTCTAACTATCAATTTTAGCTTACCAATTACATATTTCTGCTCACAAATATACCAATACTTTGCTAACCGTTTAAATAACACCCGATAAGAAGTAGACCACGTGAAGGATCATAGGCTATCGATTTTGATCATTTTTTCAGTGGCTATGTATTTTATATACCCGTGCGACGCCGGGGCGGGTCGCTAGTAACTATTATAAATGCTTTATTAAAATTAAAAATTAAATTAAAAACATTTATTAATGAACGCAAGACAGGACAATGTAATAAATGTTGCTGTCGTTATCATTGTCAATGGGTTTTCCAACGAGGATGGTTCAGAGTCAAGGTTTACATAGATAAAAAATGCTAATATATCTGTACCTTTTAACTTCACATAATTTTGATTTTTTAAACAAAGCTCAAAGATAATAAAATGTTTACTATGAATAGAACTACGTGCACCGCAGCGGGCGGACTGCGCGCGCCAACAAGGAGGGACTCACCATACTCATGATGGAGCCCGCCGAAGCCTACTCATACTCCAAACTCTGTAGGACACTCAACAAAGGTGACTCCAATTATTATACTCGTTAAAAATTGTAGTTATTTATAGGTAACAAGATTATATCTGGGTAAAAACGCTAAAAATTAGTCATTTTGTAATTGATTTAATTATAATCATTTTAATTTAATTGTAACTGATAAATTATAAACTCATTTTAACTCTAACAATACGTTATAGCAGCTTGATAGCGATATATTAGGTAATAGTTGCATGTTCCGCGATCAGGCTTTTTAGTCGTGATGAAATGTGATGTCTTAGTAATAAATAAAGAAGGCATTCTTTGTAATATAAAAAAAATCCGAGACGTCGAAATTTGACGCCTCAGTAGGCAATCATATATCTTTATCGTAATACATAATATCCAGTTTCCTGGGTAACACACCCGATATTTGAACCATTGCTTCATTTTCATAATTTTTCATTGCATCTTTCTCCACAGCGTCAGAGATACCCACATTCCCCGTGCAGCTGCATAGCATAGCGCCCCTCAAGGAGCTAGTGGCGGTCGCGCGCGAGCTGGACGCCCTCATGCTGCGCAAGCGCCGCGCGACGCAGGCGCAGAGCTGGCGGGAGAAGGCCGCCAAAGAGCTGGATATGATCATTGATGAGGACGACATGTATCCTTTATGATGTAATGCTAAACCGCACAGATAAAAATATTAACACAACCAAGGTGTGCATGTCTTGTCCTGGCTAAAAGTCAGCTGACAAATACAGCGGATCTTTAAAAGTATGCGCTGCGAAAATATTTTTATTAGTAAGGGCGATAGTGGATTAATATTCAGTATATTAACCGATTCGTTGCAGATGGCACGTTTCAGTGCCATCACTTTCATTTGCGTGTGGCGTTTTTAAAATCAATGATAACTCCTTCAATTAAGCTTTAAAAAAGTTTTTGCCCAGAATCAAACTATCTTCATTTTTACGTATATTAATTTCGTAGCGTTCGTTTCTGGATATTGTAAGATTATAATATTATGATAATTATGATAATAAATTATAAATGTGTTATACCACAAACAGGTTTCAATTTCTGTTTCGGGAATGTTTTTGCCGTAAACTCTTAAAAATATGTAATGACACCATTAAGCGTCTCACAGACAGACGCGGCCTGCGGTGGCGGTGGTGGTGGCGGTCAGTTGGATGACTTGAGAGTTCTAGGAACGACACAGACACGCGGCCACGCGGCCAGGCCATCCGACTGACAGCCACCGCCACCGCAGGCCGCGTCTGTCTGGGTGACGCTTAACTGTATTTGAGAAGTCACTTTCCGCCAGAGATGGGCAAAAAGTAATTAGATTAGCAATTACAGAATTACAAATACTTTGTAATTGTTAATCAGATTACAAATTAATCCAATTGATGAAGAATTGTGCACCTGAAATTACGCGTAAGTTGATTAGGATGTATTTAGACTCAAATTTATTCTAATTAGTTTGCAATTAGAATAAATTTTATTAGATTAACGAGTATTTTAATTATGCCCAATTACAATGTCCAATGCTGGTAATTATAATAAATAAAAAGCTTCCACACCGGTTTCGGTTGCAGTGGCCGGTTTCAATAAAACCAGGCCAGTTACGTAGGAGTAATTTTATGGTGCCCAAGTGTGTGCGCAATACACAAGAGCACCCAGGTTTTAATGAAACCAGGCCAGTTGAGCAGAAGTAATTTCATAGTGCCCAAGTGTGTGCGCAATACAAAAGAGCACTCTGGTTTCAATGAAGCCAGACCAATTACGCAGGAGTAATTTTATAGTGCGGCAAGTGCGTGAAGGCAAGAAAACAGTTCCCGGCCATTTGCTGTGTGTAAAGCGTGGATGCAGGAATAATATTATCATCAATCATTTTATCAAAACCTGAAACTGCATTGAAAATTTTCAGAAGTGTGATTTCTATGTTACTATTCAGATCAAACATATTTTGGACTTCTCCGAAGCTATAATGTGCCATCTCCGAAAAACAGCGTGGCGAATATGAGTTTTTGCGCCATTTGAAAGAAGGAGCTACTAGTACTGGATTCTTGACTAGAAATAAAAATATTGTCTTCTAGAGGCGCTGTGCTGGGCTCTATTTCAGCAGTCAATATTCCTGCCTCCATAATCCATATCTAGCGCTAAAAAACTTTAGTCTTCTTCGTCGAGAAGCAAACCAGAGTAAACAGAACTAACGAGATATTATGACAACTCAGAAATTTTGAGAACTAAGAAGAGACCTCAAAATTTATGCTATATACGTCGCGCTCAGTACTAATGCGTTACTAAGCATTATAAAACATGATGAAAGTGACAGTCACGCACAACTCGCGTTTATTCGCCAGTTTATTTGAAGTCAAGGTACCTTAGTTCTGTCTCATAGACTTATAATTTCTGTCTACTCTGAGCAAACTATCCTCGTCGTCGCTGTTGTCAGCCGTTAGGCTATGAAAAAAAACATCTTCCTGAAGCTCAAATACTTTGAATTAAATAAGCATGATAAAATACTAAATATAGCCATATAAACATTTTTATAAATTAAATCAAAAAGTTTCCTATGACGCATATAGGGACACCCGCGTCCCTTTGTGTATTTGTACATAATATGCATTATTTTACCCAAAAAAACAACATACATTCAGTAAAACGATAACTTTACTTACCAATAAATACGATATTATGAATAGAATTACCGTAAAAAGTCACTTATCATAAATAAAATTGTAATCAATAAATATTTCTTGCGGAAAAAAATTTCACTTTTCGCGCCTGTGATATTTTTGACAGATAGTCTTTTTATTCATTGTTGCCAGCGCGTAAACTAGAATAGATATCATTAATTATAAGAAAATATGTCTACATAAGGTTTTAATTAGCCAGTAGTGTAGAAAATCGTAAAAATTTTGTGGGGACAAATGTGTCCCATATGCGTGAGAGGGTTAATTCTGAGGCCAGGATCGAATAGAGGAGAAAAATCCAGGAAGAACAAGCCGAAGAACCACATATCCAGGACAAATAGTTGCCGAGTTATAAGCATTCAAACTTTGACATTGACAGCTCGGCAACTGTCAAACGTTGAACAAAAGCGGCCATAACTCTGCTCCCAATAGGCCTAGAGGAACGTTGTTTCTTCTTACATCAAAGCAATACCTCGGCTACGGGGTTTTAGTCCATTCGGGGAGGGGCCCCGAATGGACTAATGGAAATGGAAATCGGAGACATCCAGGCCACTAGCGGGGGGGGGGGGGGCACTATAGAATTACTCCTGCTGCGTAATTAGCCTGGCTTCATTGAAACCCAGAGTGCTGTTGTGTATTGCGCACATACTTGGGCACTATGAAATTACTTCTGCTCAACTTGGGCACTACAACATTTATACTCCTGCTTAACTGGCCTAGTTTCAATGAAACCAGGCCACTGTCCGACGATAAATTTTATCAATTTATGTGTTTTTAACACCTGACACTGTAAAAAAAATATTACATGAGTCGAAAGTCGAAACCAATTACAAAAGTAATTGTACAACAATTAATTAGTTATTTGAAATTGGAATACTTAGGAATCGATTGCTTTGTGTAATCTCTATAACCACAATTATGAAGTAATCCAACTACAATGTAATCAGATTAAAATGTATTCTAATTAGTTTGCAATGAGATTAGTAATTAGATTAACGAGTATTTCAATTATGCCCAACTCTGCTTTCCGCCCATTTCTAGAAATACACTTATTTTGCCACTTCTAGGCCCGTATTTTTGGTCAGTACTCAAGATGCATCTCGGTCTCAAGACACGGTTCAGGCTCTGTGATTGGCTGTCAAAATTTGGACCAATCACAGAGCCGAACCGCGTCTTGATACCGGGTCGCATCTTAAGTACTGCCCAAAAACAAAAATACGGGCCCTAATCCCCTAAAACAGTGTGCCGGGCCGTTCACTTCAGATTTCGAATGTAAACTAAAAGTATTGAAGCTTTGAACATGTAAAAAAATGTCAAAATACTGTTTTAATAATAAACACAGATGCGTGTCATCTAATCGAATGGCGTTGGGCACTAAACAGTGTCACGTTATTTTTGTTTAACGCCACAGTTAGAAGTTAGCAAAATTAGACATCGCAACGAATCTGTTAAGATAAGAAAAATACTTCAAAATATCATTGAAAAAAAAACCATCACTATTTGTTAAAAAATTATCAAAACGAGCTGTCGTAGTCAGTTTTAAGTTTATTTTTTCCAGCAAAATGATATTTGCTTTTGTCGCATTTATAAGACTTGCAAATTCTAATAATATCAAAAATATATTTCTTAACTCTTCTCAGTCCAACGACGAAGATGGATCCCGGTATAGACAAAGCTCTTAACGCTAAGAGGAGGCAGTTGGAGTCGATACTCTCGCGGCCTCTGTTTCCCAAGGGATTCTCATTCAAGTATCCCACATTGAATGATCCGTCAGCGCTCAAAGTCACAGAAGAAAATGCGCTACAGGTTTGTTAATGTTTTCTACCGTTTTGTAGAGATATACCTAATAACTCTTAGTCATGTTCTATTGTTTGGTTGTTAGTACATTTTTTACTAGTTAATGATTTTATATTGTAGGTTATGAAGAGAGCTCTCGAAACAGGCGAATTGAAAAGGGAGAAAAGAAAAAGCAAAAATCAACCACTGTTGCAGTTAGAGAAAATTTTAAAGAAATAAAAAGTTTATTTATTTTATAATTTGGTTATTTCTGATTTAATACTCATTGCATTTTAAAAAGTCATGTTAATAGTACCTTAAACTGCTAGTTTTAGTACTCGAAATTAGTAAATAACGGTAAAACCAACGATCTCTTCAAGCGCGATTCTGACCAGTCATATTCTGGCTCACTCACTCATTGAAATGAAATGAAATATTTATTGTTCTCACCACAAACACATAGTACTATTTATTACAAGTAAATGATAAAGTACCATTAACTATTTTGTGGGTGACTGGTGCCTAAGGTAGGCATAGCCTGTATTTCAGGACACCAGACCTCCATCTTAAATTACAAAAAAACAAATTACACAATTTGGAATCGAGTACTCTTCATATTAAAGTTAGTTATTAAGAGCTATTAAGTGGTGTGCGTGCATATGTGTGTCTGTGTGTATGTGTTAAATACTCATTACCATTCTCGACTAAACGGGAATGGTAATGAGTTTTTCTGTCACTTCATAGTTAAGTGTCAATAGCCATTCAGTCAATTTTTCCTTGCACCTTTTCCTCGTTAAATAAACTATGTTTATGATCTTGTTTATTTTTTTATAGGTGTATCTTCCAATGCCACAGAAGAAACGGTTTGTGAACTGGGTACGAAAGAGGAATCCGTGTAGGTCAGGATAACGTCTTTTAAGGTTTAAAGGCGGAGCAGGGTTGTAGGATATGATGCTGTGTTGCTTGAGGATCGTGTGTGTTATGAACAATTGTCTCACTGTTAAAACTTTGCTCTTTTTGTACAGATCTGATGTAGGATATCTAAAAGGTAACGAGTAGGAGACTTTCAGGATAGTCCTTTGCGCTCGTTCTAGCTGCAACATGGTGGACTTGAGTGCACCGCCCCACGTCGTAATGCAGTATGCTAAAATAGACTGACAGAGGGTATACCATCATCCTCAACTTCTCGTCTGCCACCTCTCTTAAGTTTCTAAAAACAGGAATTAGCTTTCTTATACGCGATGTAAGAGTATCAATGTGTGGACGGAAGTTAAAGCATTGGTCTAGTATAATTCCTAAATATTTAGTTGTGACTGTTTTTCGTAGAGGTCCACATGAGCATTGTAGAGTGTTAGAATCAGAACAAGTGTGTGCGATAATAAAGTGTGAAGAATTGGTTGGTGGAAGGTTTTTTATTGAAAATTGGATGTAAGTTGTCTTGCGAGCATTAAGCGTTAGGATGTTACTACGTAGCCATTTCGAAGCCGTGTCAAATCCACTCTGGGCAGTTTTGTACAGATTTGTCACAGTGTCTGAGTGGAACAACAGAACGGTGTCTTCTGCAAAGGAGATAATTTTTCCCTGTTTTAATTTGAGCGCACAGAGTTCGTTAATATAGATGAGAAAGAGCGTTGGAGCAATTGCACTGCCTTGGGGAAGGCCGTGGGTAGTGGTTGTATCAGTGCTTAAGGGGCCGGGCTACCCTCGAAACTCTCATACATACGTAATACCAAAATCATTTTTTCATACAAAAATATTTAACATGTTTGAGTTATTTTTCAGCTTAAAATAGTAATTACCTAGATTCCTGAACATAAATTAACTTCAAAATATTTAAACAGTAAAAAAAATTTTTTTGTGTATAATTTTTTTTTACTAGATTTACTACTAAATATTCTCATACATATGAGAATTTCGAGGGTAACCCGGGCTCTTAAGTATCCATCTATATTAACGCACTGTGTGCGATCAGTGAGAAAGTCTGTGAAGAATTCTAGAATTATTCCCCTTATACCTATTTTTTCATCTTCGCTACAAGGATAGGAACAGAAACAGTATCGAAGGCTTTGGCTAGGTCACGAAAAATTCCCAAAACTTTTTTCCCGCCGTCTAATTTTTTCATTATATAGTCCGTAAGTTCGTGAACCGCATCTCCTGTTGATTTACCTGCGCGGAAACCATACTGTGAGTTCGATAATAAGTCGTTTTTTTCTAGGTATGATGTTAGCCTTTTGTTCAGTAGACGCTCTAGTATTTTCGATAGGGACGGTAACACTGCGATTGGCCTACAGTTGGTGACCTTATCTCTGTTCCCTGCCTTATAAATAGGATGTATTACAGCTTTTTTTAGTGCTTTGGAGAATATTCCTGTTGAAAGACACAGATTAAAGATGTAAGCTAGAGGAGGGGCTATTACTTGAATGTTTTGTTTTAGGATGCTCGCTGGTATTTTGTCCCATCCTACTGCACAATCTGTCCGAAGAGACATTGCGATTTTTGATATTTCCTCTTTGTCCGTTGGTAGGATCGTCATTGAGAGGCTGGGGGTGTTGGTATTGGTGAGCTCGGGAATTTGCGGAGTAGGAGGGATTTTGTCAGCTAAGTTCTTTCCAACGTCAGCAAAAAATTGGTTCACGGAGATCACGGCTTGGTTTGGGGTTGACGCGAGTGAGAGAAGATCAGAGGCGCCGCTTCGGTTTTTTGATCTATTAGTAATTTTATTAATAGTTTGCCATAGTGTTTTGCTGTTTTTTCGTGAAGTTTGAAGTTCATTTTTATAGTATTATTTATATAGTAAGTATATAGTATATTTATATAGTAGTTTTCAAAATTTTAGTGCAGTAATTTCGGTATCGTTTGTATGAAGTAGCAAGTGTTATGTTATCCGGGAATTTTTTAGTTTTCCTGTGTAAATTATCTTTGTGCTTTAGGCAGCGGAGAAGTCCGGGAGTGACCCACGGTTTTAGTAGTTTTTTACGGTTGGAAAGGTAAGTCAGTTTCGTGTTGATGTCTATGATTTTTTTAATAGATGCAACTAAAAACTCTGTTGCTGGGTTGGGGTCTTCCATCTGATATATTGGAGTGAAGTCAACATTAGACAGTTCAGTGGATATGCTATCGTAATCTATTCGGGTGATGGTTTTTCTAGTAGCTGGTTTCTGAGTGTGGTTTGAGAGGAAGAGTGTGATGGTTTCGTGATCGGTAATCGTGGAATGAGCGACGAGAGTTTTGGCCGGAAGTTTAGTTTTTAGGATTATGTGATCGAGACAGCTGGTGAGCCTGGTTGGCAAGGTATGAGCGGGGAGGAGTTCAAAAGAAGCTAGTACACTCGGGCTATTAAGACAAATCTAACGATACCTCAAATGTGAAAATCCGTTAAGTCGTTCTGAAGATACGAGGTAATAAAGAATATTACATACATAGAAGATACGCGCTAAACACATAACCCTCCTGGCAGTCGGGTAAAAAAAACTGTTTTTTCAACCAGTTTACGATGAACGATAAACGGTCTCGTTTCGTTGATTGAAAAAGCGTCGACGACCCACCACTACTTTATCTATGCAGTGACGTAACCTTAAACCTACCAATGATAAATAGCTTAACTATGGCCTATGGGTAAAGCTAAAGTTGTGTAATGGGGGGCTAAATAAGCTTTAAATTTGGTATAAATAAAGTTTAATTAAAAAAATGAAATATTTAAAATTTAAATGTACACACTGCACAGCTGTTTTTGGGTATTTTGATTTAAGGGGTACCAGGGTTTTAAAAAGGTCCACGCGAACGAAGTCGCGGGCAACAGCTAGTCATTTTATAAAATTGTAGTAATATCGTGAATTAAACACACACGATAACTACCTACTTTATATAATTCATAAATCATAATAACTAATAAGTGTGGCCAGAAGAGGCCACACCTGATATAAGTGACGACCCTATTATTTTAATCTCTTTTTTGACAGACTAATATTTTTTAGAAACACAACCAATATGATGTCCATGATGGCAACCTGCAAATAATTTTAGATCAGTGGATAACCAATAGAAAATCTAGAAGCGTCTATCGTTACGCAATCTGTTGCAGATTCTAAAAATTAAAAGAAAGAAAATGCCCTATTATTATGGCTTCTCACCAGTATGAATTACTGAATTTACTGTTAATGTCTTTATAAGTAGCTGCATGCTGTAAACTTCTTTTGACATAATTATATATTGCAGTTATTATGGTTTCCCACCAGTATCCATACTAATATTATAAATGCGAAAGTGTGTCTGTCTGTCTGTCCGTATGTCTGTCTGTCTTGTCTGTTACCCCTTCATGCCCAAACCGCTGCACCGATTTTGCTGAAATTTGGCATGGATATACTTTGAGTCCCGGGAAAGGACATAAGATACTTTTTGGCCCGGAAAAATGTACGGTTCCCGCGCGATAAACGAGTATTGGCGCAACAGAGTTGCGGGCATCAACTAGTGAATTAATAAGTGTCTTTTTAAGTCCGATTTTCCTAAGAATTTCTTTTGACATATGTTACAGTTATATGCTTTCTCACCAGTATGAATTGGTAAGTGTTGTTTTAAGCTCCAACTTCTTAAGAATTTCTTTTGACATATGTCACAGTTATAATGTTTCTCACCAGTATGAACTAACATGTGTCTTTTTAAATTACTTTTTCTTCCAAATTTCTTTTGACAAATATTGCAGTTATATGCTTGCTCACCAGTATGAATTAGCAAGTGTTCTTGTAAGCTGATTTTTCTTCCGAATTTCTTTTGACAAATATTGCAGTTAAATGATTTCTCACCAGTATGAATTACTAAATGACTTTCTAAGCTAGAGCGCAATGTGAATTTCTTTTGACATATGTCACAGTTATATGGTTTCTCACCAGTATGAAATAGTAAGTGTTGTTTTAATTCACATTTTGTTAAGAATTTCTTTTGACATATGTCACAGTTATAATTTTTCTCGCCAGTATGAATAAACATGTGTCCTTTTAAGTTGCCTTTTCTTCCAAATTTCTTTTGACAAATATTGCAGTTATATGGTTTCTCACCAGTATGAATTAGCAAGTGTTCTTGTAAGCTGATTTTTCTTCTAAATTTCTTTTGACAAATATTGCAGTTAAATGGTTTCTCGCCTGTATGAATTCCTAAATGTCTTTTTAAGCTAAAGCGTGATGTGAATTTCTTTTGACATATATTACAGCTAAACGTTTTTTCACCCGAATGTGTCTGGATGTGACTTAGCAACCTGCCTTTAGTCGGAAACATTTTTAAGCAAACATCACAGATGAGTTGTTCCTTGTGACTCTTGTACTGTGCCTTTTTGTCCTCGTTTTCTACGCTCTGTTCACCAGCGCACTTCCCTTTGTCCCCAACATGTTCTTCTGTGGCTGTGTGCTGCGTGGTGGGACTTTGGCATACATACTTGTCAATGACACATTGACTCAACTTCACTAATTTCAATTCAAGCACCCTTGAGCCTTGCCAAGCATCAATGCGGTCAACACGCAATGACTTCTGTTCGCAAACAGCACCACTATCTGACACATCATCATCTTCAAATTTTAACACGAGTGCATAATCTTCTCCATACGTATTTGTATTTTCTACAGTGTATTCTTCAATTATTTCTATAAGAAATTTTTTTAACATTACAAACTTAAAAACTAGTCAGTAATTATCAATTATTATTGATTAGTAGATTATAATCATTATATAAAATACATTATACTCAATTTCACAAAGTTAAAAGGGGCAGAGCAGTTAAGTGGCAAACAGAACACTACAAATTTAGCCCATCTGGAATATGAATACATAAAGTACAGTATAGTATACATTACCGTCTTTATTGTATTGTTCAGCATTTATATCCGGCTCCTCTTTTATATTATCTGCGGTAGAATGTGTTGTGGAAATATTTTTCTTCTTATAGATCGATAGTTCTAACAAAGATCCAATTGCTCCAATGTCAGCATCGGTCTATAAATTATAGAATATAATGATATATTTTATGAGTCACACAAAAATGATTTTTTATCTACAAATAATAAAATAAGTATAAAATATATACTATGGGGGATTTACCACCACGTGTGGGACACTTGTACCAGTTGTACCTTAATGGGACGGCGTTATGTAATAACGAATCAAGCGACAAAATTTTAAAAAATGAGTTATGAATGCAAATCAATTCTAGGCATAATTAACTATGTATTCAGCTAATTTTGTGTTCGAAAGTCAATCCTAGTGCCTTATAATAAGGGGTGAATCAAGCGACATGTCAAACTTTGTTAGAAGTTTTGCACAATCTAGTTACGTATTAAAGAATTATGCGCCTAAGTTGCTGTTACAAAATACACAAACAGGAATTTAAAATGCATAAACGAATTATATCCACAAAAGTTGTAGATAATCCGATTCAATTTATTCATTAAAAACGCAATAACGAACTAACCGCCTAATCTGGATTTATTCTGGCAGCAGATTTTGATATAGAAAATGAAGATTAGAAAAATAAAAAAATGATTTCATTAATTTTTTATCACTGAGCGTTAAGTTTTTTGTTTTTTTATGTTGAAAAAGTGCAATTTTAATTATTAAAAGACTAGACGTCGCCCGCAACGGCGTTGTGCCAAAATTCGTTTATTGCGCGGGAACCGTACATTTTTCTGGGACAAAAAATATGCTGCGTCCTTTCCCGGGACTCAAAGTATCTCCATACGAAATTTCAGTAAAATCGATTCAGTGGTTTGGGCGTGAAGAGGTAACAAACAGATAAACTGACACACTTTCGCATTTATATTAGTTTCATAAAGGATAGCGAGACAAGCCAGTAATTATGTTATTTTGTGGTATTTGACTATAAAAAAACTATTCCAATTTATGTGTATTTTCGTAATCATTAAAGACATACAATATCATCTTTAAAAAACTGTATAATTTTTGTTTAATTTGAGAAATTTGCATTAAAATATTTGGATTTAATCTTTTATTGCACTTTATTTTACCCAAAATAAATCGTATTAAAGAATCAAACGACAGTAATGTCGTATAGTATGTTGACAAATTTAATATATTGCTATAAATCATTATCGAATTAAGCGGAAAAATGGCTATATCTTTTAAAGTATATTCTACACAGTAATATATTCTATATCTAATCTAAACTTTATATACATCTTAATTGACAGTAAAAAAATAATACACATAACATAAATAATGAGCTCACAGCGACAATTTTAAGTTTAAAATCTTTGAAGCTTTTTCTCGAATTCTCTCAAGTGTCGCTTAATCTGTTATTACATAACGCCGTCCAATTTCAGTATGTGTGATTAATTTATGCGAATTGTATCAATGATGTCAAATTGGTTTATGTAAAGAATAACATATTTAATAAACTTTTATAATTATATTGGAGGAACCATGTAAAATGAAATCAAAATGACAGTAAATGTTTGCCACGGGCTATGATATAATATTATAAAAAAAAGATAGATATTGCACTAGCGTGTACAGTCTTAGCAGCCAATTCAACCTAATTAGTGTAATTTGAATTAGTTGCATGTTGGCAGCGAGTGAGTGACGAGTTGTGAAGTTTTTGACTTAAAATGTCAAGCTGCGTTTTCAGAAAATGTAAAAATTATGATACTAAAGTAAAAAAGGACGAAACAGTTACGTACCACACGTAAGTACATGAAAACATCTAGAAATTAATTTTTTGTTTGGATATTTTCCAAAATTATCGACGCGCCGATGCGCCTGTCAAAACATATAGTTATCCTTTTCTATAGAGATCAACTACGATAACTTGGCGCGCCAACCAATCACAGTACACGTAAATATTTCTGTTATGTCACTTATTACCAATATTTGTTGGTCAACTAATCATAACTAGCCTACCGCGCAAGACAACGCACTTCAAGTCGTTTTGACAACGCACTTCAAACGTTTTGAATTTTGGAGGGGCGCGCTATATTATCGTAGTTGATCTCTACCATTTGTTACGTATTATCTGTCGCATTCATTGTGGTAACTATGGTAACCTATAGATATGACAGAGGTAAGTACGTATATGTCGTATAGGAACAAAATCTGAGGACCAATTTGTATGAATTTACGCCATCTTTATTAAAACATCATTGCAGATGGGACAAAAAATGGACATACTTGTTACACATGAATCATATTTAACAAAACTCTGTTTTCTTATTAAACAAACTACAATATTTGTTTGAAACAATAAACTGAACATAACATTTCAATAAAAAACAATGCCCTATTATTAAAACATATTTTACAAAAATTAAATAAAGGGTGTCACGGGTGGGACTAAAAATGTCACCGGTGGGACACATACGACTTATTAGGCAAAATACGCGCCTTATAAGCTTTTTAAGGGTTCCGTGCCTAAAGTGTAAAAAAGGGTATTGCTAAGACTCCGATGTCTGTCTGTCCCTCTGTCTGTCCGTTTGTATGTCTGCCCATCTGTTTGTCACCAGGCTAGATCTCAAGAACTGCTATAGCTAGACTTCTGAAATTTTCACAGATTCTGTATATCTGTTGCTGCTATAACAACAAATACTAAAAACAAAATAAATTACATATTAAAGGGGGGCTCCCATACAAGAAACATATTTTTTTTGCAATTTTTTGGTCAATATCAATAATGGCAATAGGTAGGCACTTGAAATGTTGACAAAATACTTAGTCGTATTTATACTTTGTTATTAATAATAAAATTATGAAAATTTATAGCATAAAAACAACTTGAAAAAAATTTGTTCCAAGACTTCAAGGTTTACTTTCTCATAGAATCCCCCCTATATAAATATGCTGTTGCCCGCTACTTTGTCTGCGTCCACAACAAAAATTTTTTTTCGTAAAATATTTTTTTATAAAAAGTATCCTATGTTACTTCTTATACCTCCAAGAGTATGTGTACAAAGTTTCATGATGATTCGTCAGACAGAATAGGGTCCCGTTTTTAACTTTTGGGTACAGGTCCCTTAAAAGGGGTAAAAAATACACCATTAATTGATGTATCAAGGAGTCTTTCGGAAATATTAATTTTATTTTTATTATGAGAGACATGCAACAAAAGTACTAAATTAAAGCTGCTAGACAGATAAATTTTCACAAATGTTACACTGCGATTTAGCCTGGAAACAACCAACAAAGTGTTAGTATTAGAGTCCCCTTTAACTATTATGTTACGGTTTCACTTCTGAAGAAACGGTGGTAGGCCTCATGTAGACATTCTAAAAGTGTAAACTTTGTTAACCTATTTAGAAATAAATATTTTGATTTTGATGATTTTTTTTATTTTACCTTATTCCGGCAGAGACCATCAACAAGGCCCCGTGTCTGTACGGCTAACTGCTGCAGTCGGTGACACTGCTGCAGTCTCGTCTGGCAGATGTAACACATCCAGCACTCGCTGTCCCTAACCTATTATTGAAAAAAAAACAAATCAAAATATGAGTGACATCGCTTTTTATTCAGTCTTGGAAATCAGTTAATAGGGTTCTTTATTGTTATTCGATTTCTAGATAATGAACACATAGTACCCCTATGTAGTTTGTGATGATGAAACTTCGCGCGAACCTCATGCTTTGGCCAACAGTTAGTACCGAAGTCTCAGAAAACATTTATCCGTTCATTAGCACTACGAAATACGAGCATTAGCATTTGTTTACGTCAATTATATTCTATGTTACTAACGTGTTTACGTACCTTATAATTTGCCAGTTGCTCATAAAAGTAAAGCAGATCAGTTCTATAAATGTTAACAGTTCTTTTATTTTTAGATAAGCATATACAGCAACATGTTTTCATTTTTAAATCTTTTCGTGATAAAACCTTCTACAATAAACACAGATTAATATATGTAGCAAGCTAGCAATAAATACGATTACTGACGTACGCATAGATAAGTCCATATGTATACTGTATAGTTTGTTTCCCCTATATATAAGTTACTCTATGGTGCGTTTCATCGAATAGTTCCTTTGCCGTCATGTTGGTATTCCTGTCTGTCAATAATGTAAACAAGGTTGACAGCTCTGCGAGTTTTCTTATATTTTACTGTGATTTCGTGAGAAAATCATGCCGAAAACATTAAAGAGTGGTGAAAGAATGATGGTGCTAAGAGTGAAAGAGTTTTGTGAACGTGAAAAACGTAACTAGGCCCCAATAATTCCATTAAAGTGGAGTTGCCACCATTACGGCTTAGTGAAATAGGGCTACCAGCGCACAGTGTTTTAGAAATCCCCAAAATCAGACATGACTGAGTTAATGCAATGAGTCGATGGCGTCTTATATTTCAAATGCAAGAGTAGAACTCCCGTGTGCGCATTTCACATCGTTTTTGAGAAAATCAATTTTTAAATTGGTCATTTTTTGACTCCCTAAAAACGAAATTATTTTATTTAAATTAATTACGAGGGCTTATTAACTTGCTACCCAGTTGATTAGATTAATCATTAAGAGACACAAATTTTGTACTTTATTTCATTCCTACAATTCACGTAGTTCCTGAGATTTTATTGTTTTTAAATATTTAGACTTTATTTTTTTTCTGCTTTCCTATATGATTTCCGCACTCTGTCCATACTGGAAAATACTTTGGTATAGTATTTACACTACAATATTTTTATTTTTTATTTTTCGCGTCTCATACCAGAGATTAATGAATTTCTAATTTTTATTCGCGCCTTAAAAAATTTAAGAGCAAAGTTTCATCAAATATATATATTTTTTAAAATAATCAGTCAAATAATAAAAAAATTACAATTTTAATAACCAGTCAAATAATAAATCAGTAAAAAAAAAAAAAGTTTTTATTCTTCACACAACATAAGAACTTACAACATATTAGGTACATGAAATATAATAATACTTTGTGTGAACTGGAGCCTAAACTAGGTAACCCTGTATTTCAGGACTCCAGGTTCCACCCGCAGATATTACTAGTAGAAGGTGTTACGTTCGTGTGTGTGTGTGTGTGTGTGTGTGTGGGTGTGGGTTTGTGATGTTTGTATACTATGTATATTAATATTTTTATGTAATATATTTTTAAGGTTTTATATTTTTATAAGACTAACAATATGATATTATGTACAAACATATAATACATGATATGATAATTATAATATATATACATTATATTGGTATTTAATTCATAATATGGTTACTTATACACTATTTTATTTTTATATTATAATAAGGAATATTATACTAATTTAAACATTTTATTAGGTCTTCTGA
Source organism: Lysandra bellargus (assembly GCA_905333045.1). NCBI lineage: Eukaryota > Metazoa > Arthropoda > Insecta > Lepidoptera > Lycaenidae > Lysandra > Lysandra bellargus. Next base: position 7,132,745 of record HG995331.1, on the reverse strand, counting down.
TTCATTATAATTTAGTGTAAGAAGCCATTTTTTAACGATAGTTTTACATTTGTTGCGTGTTTGATCGTAGATATTTATTAATTTATTTATTTTATTGTAGATATATGATGAAAGGAAGGATATATGGCGCGTATAAAATACAGTTTTGTGATCAGGTATACTGCATACCTTATCTGATCTTCGTTTGGTAAGTATATCAGGATCATATGTGAGCTCAGAGTGGTTTGTGTAGGGTAACATTTAGAATATACAAACGTTTGATCGACAGAACTTGCGAACATTCGTAAAGATTGCTGGTGGGGTATCTATATGACTTTTTAAAAATAACTTTGAGTAGAGACCGTTGTGCTCGTTCAACTTTTATCATTTTAGTTTTACATGCTCCTCCCCAAGCAGCAATACAATAGCCCAATATAGATTGAACTAGTGCGAGATATATAGTTTTAAGTAGTTGAGGTTTGGCGATGTCACGTAAGTTTTTAAATACCCAAATTAATTTTCGTGTGCGTGCTGAAAGCAGATTAATGTGAGCGTTCCAGGACAGAGCATCATCAAGCTAGACACCTAGATATTTATCTCACTGACTTTTTCCAGCGTTAGACAACTACATGAAGATAAACCGTACTCAATTCCACAGGTATGTGCTTTTAGGTTAAAGGTGGGCGCGGGTTTAGTCATTTTTGTTATGCTAAATGTTAAATATTTTGTTTTTTTAAGGTTCAAGGTAAGCAAATTTTTATGTAGCCAAGCTATAACATTCCTGAGTCCATTTTCAGCATTTCTTCGTGTTTCTGCCCAAGTCTCTCCTGTAAAAGTTAGAGCAGTATCGTCGGCATATGAGTAAATGTTTCCATGATGGGGTTTACAATTGCAGAAGTCATTTATATAGACCAAGAAGTGACTTGAGCCTAAAACACTGCCCTACGGAACTCCAAATGTCATTGATTGGTAGGAACTAAGGCTATCGCCAATTTTCACTTGTTGGAGTTTGTCAGTAAGAAAACTACGAAACATCTTAAGTGGAATTCCTCGTATGCCCAAGGACTCCAATTTACTTAATAAGGTAGGTATATAAACGGTAGTTAATAGAATCAGGCGTTACTTTGCGGAAATCCATAGCTTAAAATTTAGTTTGTTATTATTTTTAGCAATATTCCGCGAAAAATTTTCGCGGAATATTGCTAAAAATAATAACAAACTAAATTTTTTATATAAACGGTGTCAAACGCCTTGGCTAGATCTAGGAATATCCCAACACATTTTTTACCTTTATCCATGTTTGAGGCTAGGTTATCTACAAGGCGAGTAACAGCATCAGTGGTAGACTTTTAAGATTGGAATCCGAACTGAGATTGAGAAATCAGATGTTCCTGTTTTAGATAGCTCATTAATCGTGTGTTCAAGAGTTTTTCCATAATTTTTGATAAGGTCGTTAGAACCGAAATAGTCCGATAGTTGTCCACACAGTCTCTGCTCCCGTTTTTGTGAATCGGGTGAACAATAGCTCGTTTAAAGCAGTCTGGGAACACGCCATTACTAAAACAGAGATTTGCAAGATATGTAAGTATGGGGGCTATTTTATTGGCTATAGATTTGAGGAATGGAGCAGAGATGCCGTCCCATCCCGTAGCTGATTCATTTTTTAAGGAATTTATTAGATTAATTATCTCAACATTGTCAGTGGAGTATAGTGCAAAAGAACTAGTACTAGAAGAGTTTTTAATTTCGCTATGTTTCTGAACATAGCGAAATTAAAAACATGTTGACAGCGTGTTATTAGATTTTGTAAGGTTCTCTACATATTTTTTACCTACACCAGCAAAAAAATTGTTAAAAGTTATCAATGGATGCTTGTGGACCATTAGGGTCTAGATTTAACAATTCCTTAGCCGGGTTTTTGATGTTTGTCGTGTTGGTAATTTTTCTAATTATTTTCCACGATTGTTTGGGGTTCTTACAATTATCAATTTCAGTGTTTGCGCGTTTTTGACTGGCTTGGTTTGGCCTTTTACTCGAGGAGTGAAGAAAACAGCTGGATCGACTTCTTGCGTATATTCAGCTAAAAACTTTTACAATATTTTGCGATTTTTTAGAGAAAACGTTAAGGGGTTACAATGCGTATTTTTAAGATGGAAAATGCAAAGTGAACCTAGGTGCGTATGAGGGGTGACACGACTGCGTATTAATCACGTCATCGGCGGCCAATCGCTGCAATTATCGCGTGATGGGTGACCAATGGGCTGCTGCAGGCATGATACGTCAGCTAGGAGCAGGATAGCAGATATATCCTATCTTGTGCGTGAACATACTCCCCAGCCTTGGAATCTGGAGCATCTTCAGGTTCCAACAGTTCAGGTATTAAGATTCTTGAGGAAGAAGTGGGCAAATCTTGGAGAAGGCTCGCCGTACAACGCCATCTGCCTTGCGAATATCGGCAACTCGGAAACTCCGTCTCTGCCCGGGTAGGTTTTGACGATGCGGCCTAAACTCCACTTCATCGGTGGCAAGTTGTCGTCCTTGATGAGGACCAGCATGTCCTCCTGAGGTCTCCCTTGTTCTGCTGCCATTTGCTTCTCGTCTGAAGCTCGGACACGTACTCCTAGGACCATCGCTTCCAAAAGTGCTGTCGGATCTGCTCGAGACGCTGGTATCGTGTGAGGCGATGAGCAGGCACGTCGTGTACCTCGGCCGTTACCGGGTTACCGTTACCGGGTTACCGTTACCGGGTTACCGTTACCGGGCCGTTACCGGGAAAAAGAACGGTCCCCGAGGGATAGACGTTAACGTAGGCAGAGCAGCGGGCGAAAGCTGTTATGCAGGCACTTCACATGGCTATTAGTATTTGCTATTGGCTATTTGTTGTATTTTCCAACATTATTGACGAATACGCAAACATGCAAATAAAGGCAAATACGACCTTCCACACATGGACGTCAATTAATACCGTACCAAACTTTTACTTGATTTTGTTTACTTGCCTATTTGACTGCTTTGATGTGCGTCAAAAACCGACAAAGTTACGGATACGTGTATTTGGTATTGGTCATATTTGTCAAATAGGCAAATAAGGCCAATATTTGTCAAACATATCGTCTACACATGGTGGTTGTTTGTCAAATATATCAAATACGCAAATACAAATAGCCACGTGAAGTACCTCCATTAGAATTATGTACAATTTTCTTGAAGTACATTTTGTGATAACATAATATTATTATCTCCCCTAATTTAAGGTAGCACAGTAAGGGTAATGTGGCAACATTAATTTTCATTAGTGCCAACATGGCGGCAAAGGAACTATTTGATGAAACGCACTATAGTTTATACTTTATAATGTGGTTTATAATCACAGATCAGATAATAGTTGGTTTAAACTTTAATGACTTATGCACAGACTTAGTGCACAGATACGTAGTTTATTATGACTTATGAGTAGGGTTGCCATCCGTCCGGATTTACCCGGATTTGTCCTAGTTTAAAGGGCGTCCGGGAGCGTCCGGCAGGGTTTTTGAAAAGTGTCCGGGTAAAATTTGGACACTTTTGTTGAGAGAAATTAACTTTTTAGTCATGACTAAAAATAAACGTAAGATAAAAACATGTTAAGCATACACACGGTTTCTTGCACGGACTTTGAGTAAATCAGATTTTTTCATATTCTTGTTGGAAAAGCAAAAATTGGCGAGATGTACATCGTAATATTAACAGTTTAAGAGGACGTGTCCGGGGAAATAACCAATTTAGGTGATGGCAACCCTACTTATGAGTTATGCACAGACTACTAGAAGAACTGAGTTTAAATGACGTACGTCAGCTTAGAAAAAGAAACCCAGATAATAGCCTTGTTCGTTTCAGTTTTTAACTGCGCATGCACGGCTTTTTTGTTTGTCAGTGTGAGTGTCATATTCTAAAGTACTGGCTTCTACAGATTGCGCGAACCCGGTCTGCAGACCGCGCCCGTGAAGCAGGGAATGAGAGATTTTCTTATTTTTAATCTCCACCAGACGGCGCGACGGTAGACACTTCTAGATTTTCTATTGGTTCCCCACCGATCTGAAATTATCTGCAGGTTGGCATCACGGATACATATTGGTTGTGTTTCTAAAAAATATCAGTGTACTGTCAAGTGTGACATAAGTCAAAATATCTTAAACCTAAGCGATCATTGGCCTAAGCGATTAGGCCAGTATACTGGTAATAGTTTAGGAACACGCTGAGATGAAAAACTTGTCAAAGTGAAAACTGACAAGTGACAACAGTTTTGGCGGCCATGTTGATTTCAAACTTCTTCTACTTTTTATTGTTGGTATGGTTTTTATTATTTTTTCCCAAATTGTGTTTTTTGGGTCTTTGATGTTCATTATTGGTAAAATATTAGCCATGAAATACCCGATAACTTGCACAAGTGCATGTAAGATGCAGGGCTTCATAACGTTATCGAATAACAGAAAAAATATCGTTACGTACCGTTATTTTCATAATGGTAGCCAGATAACGTTATTTTTTTAACGATATCTAGTAAAATAACGTTATATTTACCGTTATTATTATAACGTTATTTTTTCGTTATGGCATAACAAAAAATAACGTTATAATAATAACGGTAAATATAACGTTATTTTCTGGTATCAGGTATGCGATCGTGCACGGTGCACTTTGTCTCACTCATATTTAAAATGTAATAAGCGTTCTCTGTGAAAATACAAAGAAAAAAATACACCTTAAAAGCGTGATTACGTTTAGAAAATTTTCCCGCCTGTCATGACTTTCTTGACGGACTATAACGTTATCAAAGAACATATATTTACCGTTATAAATCCTATATAACGTTATAATATTTACCGTTATTAAATACATTTATAACGTTATTTCTAGTATCGGTAAAATTTTCATAACGTTATCTATGCCCTTGAAGCAATAACGTTATGAAAAAATAACGTTATTTGAAGCCCTGGTAAGATGTTGTCAAAACCAAAATGTATAATTCCTGTGACATTTGATGTGAATATCGGTAAATAGGGCTATTTCTTCTGTGAGTTTTAACTAAAACATCGTTGTAATAACTTTGTTATCCCAGTCATTGGAATATTATGGCGTCTTTTTCAAATTGAAATGTATCAAGTTTTACATTCTTTTAATAATAATAATAATATCTATGGACGCTTCACACCACGTCAGTCTGGCCCCGTGCTAAGTACCTGAAGGACTTGTGTTACAGGTACCAGACAACGGAAATATATTTAATACTTTTATACTATACATATATTTAAGATTTTTATTATATGATACACATATTTAATACACATCCATGACCCAGGAACTTTATAAACTTTTTGTTCCGTCGGCGGGACTCGAACCTGCGACCTCCGGCTTGAGCTACCAACGCGCTCGCCACTGCGCCAAGAAGGTCGTCAAAATTCTTTTGCCCCCAGGGGAGTCGGGATCACGACGAGCGAAGATATGTCCACCGCGAGTCCATACATATCGCCAGTTATTGCGGCGACCTTCCTCGCGGGCTTTATAAAACAGCGCGCGATTGAGCTTGGTAAGATACTCATTGATGTAGATACGAGTCGCTCGGCCTTCTGTGATACCGGTGGTGTTGACGCCACGGCGAACTCGAGCCGCTTTGAGTATCTTGTCACGCACGATCCTACGGGAAAAGCGAACAATAATAGGCCGCGGGTTCTGGCGCTGGTCTCCTTCGGCTCCAGATCGCCTCGGACCCCTCCGCTCGACGCTAACAATATCTCTCTCATCTAGCTCTACACCGACTTTTTTCGCGACTAAGTTGACAAGATGCTGTACATTTACACCGGTGTATTCGTGTACGCCTGTGACTTGTATGTCATTACGTAGGTAATCTTGCTCCCGTTGATTCAATTGATATTCTAATTTAACTATCGTGTTAGCTACCGCCGGGTCCTGGCCGGGGGTGAGCGCGTGCGCATCGATTCGCTTCTCTGCTGCGGTCATTCGTTTCTCGAGCCCATCCAAACGATTATTGATCTCTGCCATAGTAGTGTTCAGTTTAAAAATCTCCTGACCGAAGGTTTGCATTTCGTGCCGCACAGACATAATAACTTCCCTCAGGAGTCTCATTTCGTCCGCTAAGGGGTTAGGCGAAAAACTCGCGTCGACGAAAGTGTCTAGTGGTGATGTTAAGCCCTCAAAAGGAAGGTGTTGTGGGAGAAGCTCTGCATGAACGGCAAGACCATTTCGAAGCAGATTTTGGGTCAAATGCCATTCTTTTAGCGCAAATAGGGTGGAACTTATTGCATTTGATCCCATCAGCTACACTCAGGAATCTTCCACAATGTGAGCATTTAAAATTGGGCATGCTGAGGTATGTTTTTATATAAATCTTATGCTTAAACGGAATTAGATTGTGTTTATTTGCTTCGTAACTTATATGTAGTACTTTCTTACCGTAGGTAGTTGTGAAACAGCTGATTGTGGATCGCGTCCGTCAAACCACTTCTTACCACTTTTGCTCACAAGATTTTACTTTTTAACTTAGTTTCACTATATATTACACTACAACATGTATTTTAAATCTCGTAAAAAGTCTTTTAAATATTTAAAATTTAATTATTCATGGAACTACGTGCTTGCTGTCAGATGTCATCCAACCGAAAAAAAAAATAGTTTTTAATTATTACCGTATTTAGTAATTAATCAAAAATTCTTGCGTACTTCTAGTGGGCGTGGTCGAAATTAGAATTGAATCATAAATAAATTGGATACGTTGAAAATATGCTTCAGCCTTTAGTTCTGCGAGATTTAAATTCCGTTCGTCGGCCATTTTTGAATCGTCGGCGTGGCTTCGCGTCGTCGCCATTTTATTTGAACTAATTAGACGAAAAAAAGCGAGATTTGCGGATAAATTTAATTAAAAAACGCGGTATTACCACACAAATAAAAATATTATCCGGCTCGAAGGACCAAGAAATGGTTTGTGCGGTTTTAATGGACTGTAATTTAAAAAAATGCTATAACCTATGAATTGTCACCCGACAAGCTATAATCTGCTTCAGCGGCTATACACAATATGGTAGACTTAAGGACTTACCTTCTTGATGGGTTTCGGATGTTTTCAGGTTCACATATAGTGTTCACAAATAAACTTAGCGTAGCGGTTTACGGTCTATAATACAAAATGCGGCGCGGATATTTTAGCGTAGCGGTTATTTGGAGACTCTTTGCGGGCACACACGACGCGTCGCGAAGCCTTCAAAACAGCGACTCCAGCGCCAAACTTGCATAGCGGGGAGTTGTGTGAAAGAGACAGGATATTAAGGATTGGGAATCGATAAGACCCTCGGTCCAGTCATAAAAATGCACAACCACAAAAAAACAGATGGCGCTTATAAATTATACGGTAGACAATTCATAGCTATAGACGGCGCTTTCAAATGCTGTTTTCGCAGATATATTTGTCTTCTTCCAACTTAATATCTGGTGTATAAAAAAAATCCCCCTATCCCACTAAGGGGACCAAAGAGGGGGTAAGATTTTGTATCAACTAATGAAGTACAAATACTTTAAATGGCAAAACAATGTTTGCCGGGGCAGCAATTATGTATTTATGTTCCTGTTTAGTGATTTAATTTAAAATAATATAATATATTACTAGCTGTCCTGGCAAGCACGTATCTTAAGATTTATCATTCCTCTGTCTACGAACTCGCATATTAATCGATTAAAAACTCGATATACCTATTAAAATGGCAAAAGAGACGGGCGCGGCGATTCCTTTGAAATGATTCCGCGCGTACGGGTATTCCCATCACTAAAGCGCTCTTGTGACGTCACAGTAGATATGAAAAGTGACACGCTCGTGTTCATACAAATGGAGCGACATAGCGCTTCTATCTAGATCTTATTTCTGTGCTGGCATGCATAAATAGGTCCACTTGTCCTATTTAGAAGTCCTAGCTAGGATCCTAAAAAATCTAGTCAAGTGGAATAACATTTAGAAAGCTAGGATCGTAAATTTGGGAAAAAAGGTGGCTTCTAACTGACTAAATCAGTGTTGCCAGATGGTTTCAACCTTTTATCTGTAGTGGGAACTGCTAAATCTGTATTATAGTCAATTTATATTATGAAGATCTGGAATCCATTCGTAGGTAATTTCTTAAGTCTGCTGGTTCCAAGTAGTTCAGAAAGTTCATAATTCATAATTTTTCGTGGAGCAAAAATTCTTTCAAGCATCTTTTTCGCCTTTTATTTATTTTTATTTTCATTGAGCCAACAGCTAAGCCTATGAGAAGACCAATTTTTTGTTGCTTTCATAGACTACTTAGTTACACGTATGTTGCTTTGACAGAACTGGAGCCATTATGAAGACGTCTGACCAAGATGACAACTGATTTAGTCACTAAATTAGGACAAGTGGAATAAGAAGCTTCTAATTAGTCTCATATGTAGGATCCTAGCTAGGACTTCTAAATAGGACAAGTGGAATAAGCGCTTTACTTGCAACGTGTCGCTACGACGCCCTCTGTAGCACATAGCATAGCTTTATAGTTTCTTGTGGTTTCTGCACGGTATACTTTATCTATGGTTGCCAACTATTGTCAGATAATCTATATGTCACCGTAAGATTGTAAAGTGTAAACACCGTGAGATTGTAATATGACGAAGTGATGGACTGTAAACAAACAGTTTTCCGGTGATTTTAAATTAATTATTTCGTATTTAAAATAACGTCAATGCCCAACGGTATGAGATGTATAACATAAAATAAAATTTAGATATATTTAAAGTGCTGTTTGAATGTTCGGTTATTATTTATTAAAATTAAGTAACCTAATTTATAATCCAAACTGCACTTTAAATATATCTAAATTTTATTCAATGTTATACATCAAATATTCAGGCAATTTAAGTTATTTTAAAATACGAAATAAATAATTTGAAATCACCGGAAAACTGTTTGTTTACAATCCATCACTTCGTCATATTCATATCCCTTAGTAGTCTGTGGTCATATTACAATCTCGCGGTGTTTACTTTTACTATACTTTTGTTGTAACTTGTAATCTATTATCTGTGGTTGCCAATATTTTGTTTTGTAATTTCAGCAACTATTTACGAATTAATTTAGATAACGTAAAAACAATTTTAATATTAAAACAACATGTAATAGCAATTAAAAAACTAGTGCACAGTTTACAAAATAATAAATAAACCGAGTGGCTGACTAGAAAACGTTAGTTTTTCTGAGCTAAAGTTATGTAAAGTTGCGTCATATTTTTGAAACTTTTGTTGTTCTGTTCATTGCTCAGCAGTTTATTAGGGAATAAGGAGTAAGGACCGGTGTAGGTTCAGTAGGAGTGCGTGTAATTTCGTTTGATGATATTGGACAACAGCAGCGAGATGCCTCCAGTAAAACGGGGCAGGCGGGGGGTCAGCGATCACGAAGATGATGATGAGGACTACAGGAAACGGAGAGACAGAAATAATGAGGTGAGTTGATATCACATGCATCTCGATCGGAGGAAACTGGTGCAAAGATGCAAAGATTTTTTCTGCAATATTAGGTAGATTGTGACAAGTTTCACTCAAGTTTACTCAGATAGGATGTGCAGAAGCTACAAATACTATAGATAAGATATGTTAGTCTCCGTATGACAGTTCAGTATTCAAAATACTCGAAACAGCTATAAATTATTATGTAATTTTTATACCCACTAAAAATAATATACTGTCTGTACAAAGTCATTTTTTATTTACAGGCAGTAAAGAAGAGTAGATACAAGTCAAAGCAGCGCACACAAGAGACTTTTACACGTGTTAACAAGTTGAAAGAAGAAAATCAGATGCTTGAAGAGAAAGTGAAAACATTAACAAAAGATCTACAGTTCCTTAAGGATCTCTTCATGGAATATGCATCAAACTCACAAAGTGCCAAGTTTGAGGGTATTGACTTGGAGAAACTTTTAGAAGATGTTGACGAAGTGAAAACTAGCACTAGTAAGAGCAGTAAATCGTAATGTTGATAGATTTAAGCATTTAGCACATGGGTTAGGCTTCATAAGATACATCAATATGTACCAAATTAGATTTATTGTTATGTTCACATTATTGCTGTTAATACTTCGGTCGGAATTTCCAGGAATTGCTATTGTATTCTATTGTTGTCGCGATTACCGGTGCTCGCACGGGGCCTGAAGGATTAAATTAGATTTGACAAACTTCAATCTGTAGTTTATAATAATGTACAATTAATATTTTACTAACATCTCACTGCAAACTTAGCCTCTAAGCATTAAGGATCATTATTTATAATTTAATTACTGTTGTGTATGTGATTTGAAAAAAAAAAATGTTTATGATCAGAAGTACAATGGTATTGTAGGGAATTTTTTATTACATTAAGGGCTTGTTTCACCACCTCCTGATAAGGACAGATGGAGTATGGAGAATCTGTCAAATAAGTCTATCGGGCATCTTATCAGGAAGCGGTGAAATAGGCCATTAGATTTATATGTATTATATTTTGTATGTTTTGTCCAGGAATTTGTAAACTAGAAAATTTTGAAATGATGCAATGTAAGTGAATTTATTGCAAGATATTTTTAATGTGATAGAACTGTTTTCTGTTGTGATTATTTCTCTAATAATTTAAGAGCTAGCGTGCACTATGACTTTTTGCCGCGTTTTATAATTCAAATAAAATATTATCACGTTTTTATGATATAGGCTAGGTTTTATTTTTACCGACAATTTCGTCTAGCGACCCATGCCATGGCTATATACACATATATATCGTATAAAGCGACGTTTTATTTGAATAGGCTACTTGACTTATATTTAATTTCATTGAAAAAATGCATATTTCTAGTAGAGGCCAAGGCCTAGGAAACCGTATTTCACCCTATCATCAAATAAAAGCTTATGGTTGATAAATAAAGTCGATTTGAAAATATGATTTTATGGAAATATGAATTGTACTGACGAAAACGCTTTTGTGGTATTTCCGATTTGGATGTGACGTCATCCCATTTGTAATTTAATATCTTTTGTTTATCGCACTCGTTATATGTAAGTTTATTTGTACATGAATAATATGAATAATCCTAGAAAGATTTATGAAATATATTTTCTTGAATAATTCAAATAAAACATCAGTTTTATATATTATCTCCATTTATTGTAGTTGGGAAATGAAATGACCAAAACTTTTCTACAAAAGTGTTCAACATTGCAAATGATTTCTAAATTCTTTTGTAATTTTTTAGCACTGTTAGATTCGTATGCTTAGCACATAAAACTTTTTTCATAAAGAAAGTATAAAATATAAATAACATGACGTCACACTATGGCGGCACAATGGCGGACAGTGTTTTCGGCGCCATATAAAAGGCATATTTTTCAATCAACATTTTTATGGGTTTCTACTGTTTAAAATATTAAAATATTTTTTTGGTGAAAACGAATGATTAAGAAGCGATTAGAATAAAGAAAAAAATCTAGTAGACTATTTTTGTAGGTTGGTAAACATATGTCACACGGTAAAAAGGCTAGCTAGCTCTAACCGAGTACTTTAATTCTGACTGCAAAAAAAGAATTTGTTCACATAATATTTTAAGCATTATAATTTACTAGCCGTTGCCCGCGACTTCGTCCGCGTGGACTTCAGTTTATAGCGCGCGGTGTTAACAAAATTGGTTTCAAATTTAAAAGCTTTTTAAAACCCTGGTACCTCTTAAATCAAAATACCCAAAAACAGCTGTGCAGTGTGCACATAATATTTCATTTTTTAAATTAAGTAAACTTGATACCAAAGCTTATTTAGCCCCCCATTACACAACTTTAGCTTTACCCATAAACTATAATTATTTTATCATTGGTAGGTTTAAGGTTACGTCACTGCATAGATAAAGTATGAGTAGTGAGTTATTTAAATAATAACGTGTAAAACAATCGATAGAATCAAAAAACTTTACTCAATATGGTGCCACGTCTTATAGAAAGACTTATGAGCAAGCGATAGCGAGATGTAGGCGACTCTTAGCGCCATCTGTTATGAATTTTTGGAACTAAATTAATTTTAACAAATTTACGCATTTTCACCCCCTTACAACCCCTTTTTCCAGTTAAACAGTAGCCTATGTCCTTTCTCAGGCTTTAGACTATCTGTGTACAAAATTTCATTAGAATCGGTTCAGTAGTTTTGGCGTAAAAGCGAGACAGACAGACAGAGATACTTTCGCATTTATAATATTAGTATAGATAACAGATACCTATTTAATTTTAATAAATTTTAATGCATTTTGTGTTGTAATTTTTAATGAGTGTGGTGATCGAACATGATAATCTTAGTGATGAATATACATATTTCAAGATTCTTTTGCTTTTGTTTTATCATTTCTACTCAATAGATGCATGCGACAAAGGCTAGCATCGGGTTTTAATCACAGAATATATATTAGTAGTATCAACAGAATTCCCACTCGTGAAGCCCGTTTAAAGAAATAACCACTCATGAACATGAACTATAAAGTTCAAATTCCGACCGCGCAGTGCTAGGTGCCTCCAATTATATTTGCCTACATGTGCGCTCTCTTTCTATCGCGTAAGAGGTACCCTTTCTGACGAAATCAAGATTGTCACCTTTTAGAAAATAAAATAGTCTTCTTTTAATTACTATAGCGGTAAAACCTTTTGTACTTATTTTAAAGTCTTAAATTACTTTATTGAAATATTTCTTTGACCTTTTTTCAATTGTTCATGTTTACCTAATAACGATTCTGTCACAGCGGTTAAATCAGTACGTAGATATATGCGACGAAAAAATCTTGCGCATGCGTCACCGCTCGCTTGTGAGTCCCTAGTGATCTACCCCTCTATAGGGGTACTTACAGTTCGATATCTAAACGCGCGAGTGGGACAGGCCTGCTTTAATATAAAATAACACTAACAATTGTAACAAATTTTATTTGCTTAAGTATATACATAAAAAGTCAACTAGACTAACACTTAGCCTAAATAATCACAATGAGCAAAATGTACATTAGTACTATTTTAGAGAATAAGGACTCTTATAAACAAAAACATAAATCTATAATAACTAGCAATGTCATAAACAAAAGCTAAGCAATAAACAATAATAGGCCTTTATTAATAACTAAAATAAATATTATTATCTCAATTGATAAAAATTTAAGGTCGCCAATGTATCTGGCTTACCACTTTTCAGTTGTATTTGTGGCAATAAAGTGAAAGAACTAATTTGTAGATTTAAAAATTACATTACCTGACAAAAGTTATATTGTTCTATATAGCAGTTTTATAATGTAGTTTATTGCTAAAAATTGTAGTTGTGACTAGGAAGGCACGAAAAATTATGTAAAATAACTAAGGATTTTATTAGACTTAACAGTCTTTCTGTAATAAAATGAAGACTGGAATCACATTGGGCTAACTAAGCCATATAAATACTTTAAATTAGGAGAGTAAGCATTTTGGCTGTATGCCATGTTATTGGGTAACATAAGTGATTTGTAATCAATAATTTTCGCAATCGCAACTTGCAAGCATTTTGGTTTTGATTGCTCTTCTAGTATTACCCAGCTTAAGCAAACTTTAAATTGATACATTCGATATTTGAATTTTGTTCCATGACTGAATTAGTCCAGAATTCTCAAGCAAATTCCATTCTGTAATAAATGTAGTTAAACATTTTTGGGATTTTAGATAATAATATGTAACTGTGGTATAGCGTTTGCGATGTTTTGTGGCACATACCATACATTTTCATTTTAAACTTCGTTGTCGAAATTATCTACAACTTGACAAGTAGTCAACCAAATCTAAATATACTGGTATATGCACTGGCCTATACATTCCAGTGGCTACTACCCGTATCAGTTTAAACACTCCACTACCGTCGTTGGCGCCAAGTCTACACCTTAGGCATTCTCGGGCCACTGGATCTATTCACAATCGCGCCAGTTCCTTGAATCGTAGAGATAACAAAAGTATATACTACACATTTGACGCATTTAGTGGAATCCCTTCGTACTGGCGCCAGTGCGATCACGTCTACTTCCACAATTCCAATGCCACTTATAATCCCATCATATTGGCGCCATTTACTTGCCTTTACCCAGTGGCGGTCTTGCCTATTGCGAGGCCCCGGGAGGAAGTTCTTTGTGAGGCACTGGGCGGCAGGTTTTTGCGAGGCCCTTTGCCTTGCGAAAAAATACCTTGCAGGGAGCAAGAGCGAGGCCCCGGGGAATTGCCCTGTTAGCCACCCCCTAGGGCACTGTCTTTACCTCACTACTACTTCCACACATTAATGATGCCATCAGCGGAGGCGCTGACCAGATAGCACTTGTTCCCCTCGACCAGTGTGACGTCAGTTATGGGCGCTGTGTGGTAGAAGGTTCGCGACTCCACTTGCCGGTAAACGTTGTCGTCCAGCACTGGCGTAGATGCGTTGGCCTTGCAGCACTCCTGTATCACCGTGGTGCCATCTATTATGAGGCTCCTGAAACAATTTTATATTTTAAATTGATCTTTTAAATTGCTACAAGTACCTTTGTAAGTCCACAAAGTAGCTTAAAGAATCTCAGTTTATGTGTCTTTATAAAAAACTAAAATATAATAATTAAACTGAGATTAACTAAGATTTTTAAAACTGCGGCGTGGGAGCTTCCAAGCATTTCTGTGCCATTTTAAATTTAATAATTGAAATTAAGACCCGTGTTGCTAATTGCTATATTGCCCGAATCTTACTTCGAGTCGAGAACCTCGTTCTATACTGATAGGCCAAGGACTTGTATTACGCTGTTAGTCTTTCAAACTATACTTGAAATTATACAGAAGAGTATGGTAAGATACTTATGAATTAAGATCTATGCTTCCAGCCAGCATCACCATAATAATACTTATATTAATTATAGATCCACCTCTTATGAAAGCCTTCGTAGCTTACCTGTACTTCGGCGCGAGCGTGTCGGCCTGCGCGGGCACGAGCAACAATGAGTCGTCAGGCTGCGCGAGGTCCCACAGACGCAGACGCGCGTCCGACCCGCCCGTGATCACGCGCCGCCCGCCCGCCACGCACAACGCCGATATGTACTGTGACGCCTGAATACAACATAATATATATTTTTTTATTAAATAAGGGGGCAAACGAGCAAACGGGTCACCTGATGGTAAGCAACTACCGTCGCCCATGGACACTCGCAACATCAGAAGAGCTACAGGTACGTTGCCGGCCTTTTAAGAGGGAATACGCTCTTATCTTGAAGGTTTGCAGGTCGTATAGGTCCGGAAATACTGCTGGTGACAGTTCGTTCCAGAGTTTTACAGTGCGCAGCAAAAACTTAAGCGAAAAACGCACTGTGGAAGACTGCCACTCATCAAGGTGATGAGGATGGTATGTTTTTCGCGTGGGACGATGGCGAAAAGTTGCAGGTGGTATGATTCCGAACAACTCCTCAGAGCACTCCCCGTGATACAACCGATAGAGGATGCAGAGTGAAGCTACATCTCGGCGTAATTCCAAGGGGTCCAAGCTGTTTGAAACACTATGGCAGTCAACAATTCGAGCGGCCCTTCGTTGGATACGATATGGGTATAAATCCGTACTGGATAAAATAAATGAGTATGTATGATATACTGCGACGCCTGAACAATATAATATAATTGGGGAACTTTACTGATATTATAAATGCGAAAATGTGTGTTACGTCTTCACGCTTAAGCCGATGAAGCGATTAAGATGAAAGTTATGGAGATACTTTCAGATTTAGGAAAGGACATCAAAAAGTGTTTTTTGCGGGAGGAAAACCGCAATGTCAAAAAGTGTTGCTCAAAACTTATTGTGTGGTGTTCGGCGGCTACGGCGAGTCGATGGCAGGCCACAGCGCGTGCGCATTTTACTCCTCACTAAATACTATTGGCACTGTCTCTTTCACTCTTGTGTTTAAGTATCATTCGTCTCATCTCCGCTCTTGCTACTTGACGCTTAACCCATTCAGAGCTCCCACACATAACTCGGAATTCGAATCGCAAAATTCACAATAAAAATGCGATGCGATGCGATGCGAATTCGTAGTTTTATGTGAGAGCCCTTAAAACATAGCTGAGGTGCTACAGGTCAGTTAACAATAGCTGGCACGATCAACACATTTAAACATTGCGCGTGTGTAGTGTCTGTGAATAAGCGCGTGGCGTGACGTCGTACTGCATACGCATCATAAAAAGTCTGCCCGTCTCTCTCGCGCGCGGTCTATCTTATGAGCGTGAAGGGGACAGTTATTGTTTTTCATATGCTACTGTTTATAAATACAGCGTGATGTTACAAGTTGGTAACGTGTGATCGGCGAGCGGCCAGCGTTCGGAACCGTACGATAATTATCGTGCACATACGATAATTTTGTGCGTACGTACGATGTATGATAGCATATTATTATCGTACGCAGATTATACGATAATTTTTATCATGATGCAAACACATTATATTTTTAAACATACTGTATAGTGAAATTGCATAAGTGACAGCATTGTGAACGTGCCAGCTTTAGTTAACTGATCTATAACAAACCGGCGCGCTATAGTGCAGCGGCTGCGGCGAGTTGGTGGCGGGCCACAGCGCGTGCGTGCGCTGCGTGGACTCCAGGCACCACGCCGCCGCGTCGCGTCCCCCCGCCGTCCACACCCGCGACCCTCCCGGCTCGCTATCGAAGGATACAATGCGACGGATGCGCTCCGCTAGAAAAAAAAGTTAGAGTCACAACAACAAAACTATATATCTGATTTAGCACGGTACGTCAATTCAACCACACGATTTTGCTCGCATTTTTATGAAGTTTCGTGTGTTCTAATAGATAATATATATTTATAAATTCTTTATTTGCTTAAAAAAATTAACAATATAAAATAACTACAACAATATAAAGGCAGGGAATACTTGCAAATAGGCGGCCTTACCGCTTTCAGCGGTTTCTTCCAGACAAACACAATATAGCCATAATACTATTACATCATTTTGTAGTAAGTAAATACATAGTAGCCAATACAGAGATGCAAGGGCGTCGCCAAGGGGGAGGCGGCCCCCTAGAGATTCTAAAAAAGTTGCCGAATATAATCATGGGCGTACCCATGGACTGCAACCAAACACCCATTAATTTTGGTGTAAGAGAATTCCACATTATTGCTTCAGACTGGAAAGTGGAAGCTTAAAAATCAGTCTTTTCGAACTGGCCTGACTTAAAAGATATTTTGTTTCCAACGCTTCATTTAACGCAGAGTAACACGTTTTGAATTCCTACTTTCCAGGGGGGGGGGGGGGGGGGGGGGCAGCTGCCCAATTCCACTCTAATTCATAGAGAATGAGAAAAGTATGAATTGTAGTAGGTAAAGTCAACTTGCCCCCCCCCCCCCCCCCCCCCCCCCCCCCTCCTGCGCCATCGGCTGGCGACGCCCTTGCTGAGAGACGTATGCATATTCCATACCTACTAATTATAATTTGGACCAATTTGAAGTAATAGCCAAAGGTACCAGAAAAAGAAACTAGGATAATATGTTGATCCACGGACTACCACTACAACCTGGTATAAACTTCATACATAAAAGAAGACTAGGCGACTCTACACTGATAGGAGGGATGGGACACGGCACGGCTAATTATTTTTTTTCGAAATTGAATGAGCGAAAGCGCAATACGAGGCAGCGGTACTACGCGACACTAAACGTCAGTGAGGGACATAAAGTTTTAGGGCCAACCCACACGTACCACAACCACACGACATCGCAACGACAAGATGTCGTCGAGCTGTGGTTACGTGTGAATGGTGTAGCTGCAGCATTTTGTGGTTGCGTTGTGGTACCGACAAAATGATGACGGCCAGTGGTTACGATGTGGTTGCGATGTGGTTGCGACGTGGTTGCGATGTGGTCGGTATTTTACAAGTGGTCGACAACGACTGCAAAATGTGGTACGTGTGAATGGTCCAGTTCATTTACAATACGAAATATACGCGCGACCACGTCGTGTGTTTGTCGTGTGGTTGCGGTTGTCGTGTGGTTGTGGTACGTGTGGGTTGGCCCTTAGTCGCTTCGCTGCAGCGGTTTCGCCTTAAGTACGGTAACTCACAGTTGGGATGTCTGAGCGACGTGACGGGCAACTGGAAGCGCAGGTCCCAGACGGCGAGCGCGCCGCTGGCGGTGCCAACAGCGAGGTAGCCCGCGCGCGCCGACAGCGCCGTCACCACGCCACACCGCACGTCGCCGCGCAGCTTCCACGCGTTACCTGGACAACACGTGCCTTTATAAAACAACAGCAATACCAAAGACAGCACTACCAGCACCCTGGGCGCCGAAGAATCTGAGATCGGCGTGACATAATATTACGATATATGCGTGTCTCCATGACAACGTGTGAAACAAATACAACACACATGAACAGTTTTATTCTTAGCTGGACTGGTTCTAACATAAGCAGCTAATGCAACCGATGTTTTTAACGATTATATTTTTATACTTAAACAAGTCAAACTTGCATATTTATGTTGCACTTCAATGTTTAACTACAAGGTAAATATACCCGGCGCCCGCAGGTCCCAGCCGACGAGCGCGCCGTCGTAGGTGGCGTACGCGATGACCCCGCCCCCTGCGCCGCCTGCGCACGCCAGCGCCGCCGCCCCGCCCAGCCCCGACCCGCTCAGTTGCCGCGACTGCGACAGGCACATGCGACCTGACGCGTTGTCCACCCTGGAATTACATCACATTTTAGTGAGGCGCGAAGGTCACGCGTCAATTACTCTTTACTTGCAAATTGGGTCTTTTTCCTAATAACTAATCACCTGCCCTAATCACTTGCACTTATTACTAATGAAAGTGAATACGGGCCTTAACTCAAAGTAGTTGAATACCGTCAATATGAATAGCCATTTGAGTGATTGATTTTTAATCATCCAAGAATTTTATATTTGCTTTTGTTACTGCAAAACACATTCACACTAGAATAAGATACGTTTTAAAATGTATTTTATTCTAACAAAATACAGTACAAACAATAAAAAAATGGGCCAAGTGCGAGTCGGACTCTATACACTATAGAGGTAAATTAGGCCAAAATTGTGTTTTTTGTATGGGAGCCCCCCTTAATTTTTTTATTTTATTATTATTATTAAATATTTAAGTACACATATAATTAAGAACTTTGTGAAAAACTCAAGTACCTCCCTATTGTCATTAAAGATTTAGAGCAAAAAAGGCCAAAAAATCACGTTTGTTGTATGGCAGCCCCCCTTAAATATAAATAATTTTATTTTGTTTTTAGTATTTGTTGTTATAGCGGCAACAGATATACATAATCTGTGACAACTCTAGCTATTACCGTTCTTGAGTTACAGCCTGGTGACGGACAGACAACGAAGTCTTAGTAATAGGGTCCCGTTTTTTCCCTTTGGGTACGGAACCCTAAAAAACTAACTCCCTTAGCTATGTGTCAGCAACGAAATGTTGCCATTACCTGAGCACGAAGATGGAGCCCTCAGTAGCGGCGACGAGGGAGTGTCCGCCCTCGCACGACGCCAGTCCGATCACGGGGCCCGCGCCGCGGTTATACATCGACTTCGACCTGAAATTGTATTGCTGTCACTTTCTAACACGAGTCTAACAAAAAATAAAACGAGAAAAAAAAAACCAGGAAACATCGTGAACAAAATCTTTATTATAAATTTTGACAATCGATTGATTGAACATAACATTCTCACGGTTGTGACAATGGGGAAGTGCCAGTGGGAAGGAAAATAATGCATTGGCCTGCTTCAGAGCTTCAGAGCAGCAGCGGCCACAGACCTACAGTGTAGTATCTATTTCAAATAACTAATAAGCATTAGGTAGTATTGTCGCTATAAATATATTATATTTTTAAATCCTCTCAATTGATTGTGACTAAGTTTAAGATCCTAACACTGTAGCATTTGGTATCTGTCATATGTTGACGTAGTTGTTGATGTAGCCTATGTTACCTGTTGATGTAGGCGTGTCCCTGCAGCTTGGCGGCGTCCCACAGTCGCACGGTGCCGTCGTCGGAGCACGACGCGAACACGCTGCTGTGCGCCGGCAGTCGCGCCAGCTGGTTCACGCGGCTCCTGTGTACAGTGTTACCTGTTGACATAGGCGTGTCCCTGCAGCTTGGCGGCGTCCCACAGTCGCACGGTGCCGTCGTCGGAGCACGACGCGAACACGCTGCGGTGCGCCGGCAGCCGCGCCAGCTGGTTCACGCGGCTCCTGTGTACAGTGTTACCTGTTGACGTAGGCGTGTCCCTGCAGCTTGGCGGCGTCCCACAGTCGCACGGTGCCGTCGTCGGAGCACGACGCGAACACGCTGCGATGCGCCGGCAGCCGCGCCAGCTGGTTCACGCGGCTCCTGTGTACAGTGTTACCTGTTGACGTAGGCGTGTCCCTGCAGCTTGGCGGCGTCCCACAGTCGCACGGTGCCGTCGTCGGAGCACGACGCGAACACGCTGCGGTGCGCCGGCAGTCGCGCCAGCTGGTTCACGCGGCTCCTGTGTACAGTGTTACCTGTTGACATAGGTGTGTCCCTGCAGCTTGGCGGCGTCCCACAGTCGCACGGTGCCGTCGTCGGAGCACGACGCGAACACGCTGCGGTGCGCCGGCAGCCGCGCCAGCTGGTTCACGCGGCTCCTGTGTACAGTGTTACCTGTTGACGTAGGCGTGTCCCTGCAGCTTGGCGGCGTCCCACAGTCGCACGGTGCCGTCGTCGGAGCACGACGCGAACACGCTGCGGTGCGCCGGCAGCCGCGCCAGCTGGTTCACGCGGCTCCTGTGTACAGTGTTACCTGTTGACGTAGGCGTGTCCCTGCAGCTTGGCGGCGTCCCACAGTCGCACGGTGCCGTCGTCGGAGCACGACGCGAACACGCTGCGGTGCGCCGGCATCCGCGCCAGCTGGTTCACGCGGCTCCTGTTTATATAACATGTTAAAGCAAGTTCAAACATCTCCAAAAGGATCATTTGTTGCTTAGAGCGTCACAAGCGGAGCCTGTTACATACAATGTTGTAGTAAGTACGTTTAATGAATTATATTCGTTAACTCACCTATGTTCGTGTAAATAGGCCAGCAGCTGGTTGCCGGGCCGCCAGCCCGTCGGCGGCGACAGGTCCTCGCTAGAGTCCACGTGCTCGTCGTGAGATCTGAGAAAAGATTTATTTCGACATTTCATTTATTTATATTATTTATAAAATATTATATTATTTAGACTTAACCTTTTTAAATTTTAACAATTAACTCTATAGTCGTGTGCGTACAAGACAAAAAAAACGAGGAATGCGGCTTTTGCTGAACCAAAGATTTCCTTTGGTAGGATTGATCTTTATATTCCTAAGATGGGTTAACGATGTGGAGCCACCTGAATATTTCATGCAGGTGGGGGAGGGGGGGGGGGTTTAGCTTTAACAAGGTATGAGGTCAATAACTGCGTGGGATTTAGGTATATAGTCGAGTTTGGTATCATTTTCGATTGAATCGAATGTTTGAATGCCAATTTTGGAATAATATTTAGATAAAACAGTAAAAATAAAATAAAATAAAAAAATTAGAATATATGATTTTCAACCAACGAAAACGCTGTTGACAGGGCTTTATTAATACAGGGTGCAATTAAACCTTCCTGCCAAATTTTGATATAATGATCCTTGTTTAAAATTAAAATACACGTATTTATTCTTTTATAGTCACTCAGTACTAAAATGTTAAGTAAAAGCTTCCGAAAGTTATCCTAAGAAACACTACAATTAATGGGCACGACGCGTCGCCCGCGCGTGACGAGCCCCCGCGCGCACGTCTCCCCCCCGCGTCAGCCCCTCTTATTCCCCCGCGCCGCCTCGCGCCGCTAGTGACCATTCTGCAACGATTTTAAAAATGTCATAAAAAAATAACCCCCAATTTTTGTTGCTTTAATGGACTCTCCTAATGATACCAAAGCCTTGGAAAAAATTTGGCAGGAAGGTTTAATTGCACCCTGTATAAGGAGGCTGATAGCCGCATTATTCTACATGCCAAAGACATGGTGATGAATGGAGCAATAAACATATTAATAATACTAGACGTTCCGCGCGGCTTCGTCCGCGTAAATCTGAAATTTCACGGAAACCGTATATTTTTCACAAATTAATAACTCATGTCTCACGTAGTCTACTATATATTCGTGTCAAATAACATAAAAATTGCTCCAGTAGTCTGTGAGATATTAGCCCTTTCAAATAATTTTACCCGTTTTTTTACATTTTCCTCTGTATCTTTGCTCTTATTGGTCTTAGCGTGATAAAATATAGCTTATAGCCTTCCTCAATAAATAGGCTATCAAATACTGAAAGACTTTTTCAAATCGGGCTAGTAGTTCTTGAGATTAGCGCGTTCAAACAAACAAACTAACCAACAAACTCTTCAGCTTTATTTTCACATTTTCCTCTGTATCTTTGCTCCTATTGGTCTTAGCGTGATAAAATATAGGCTATAGCCTTCCTCGATAATTAGGCTATCAAACTCTGAAAGATTCTTTCAAATCGGATGAGTAGCTCTTGAGATTAGTGCGTTCAAACGAACAAACTCTTCAGCTTTATAATATTACTAGAAGTTCCGCGCTACTTCGCCCGCGTAAATTAGATATTTCACAGACAAATTAGTCCACAATAAATAGCCTATGATCCTTCACGTTCCTACTTTTTATCTGTGCCAAATATGAAATAACAGAAAAATTACTCCAGTAGTTCGTAAAATAAGGCCTTTCAAATTATTTCCCCCATTTTTTCAACATTTTCCTCTATTTCTTCGCTTATATTAGTCTTAGCGTAATAAAATATAGCCTATAGCCTTCCTTGATAAATGGGCTATCTAACACTGTAAGAATTTTTCAAATCGGACCAGTAATTACTGACTCATACTAAGATTAGCGCGTTTAAATAATGCTTCTTCTTCTTCTTTTTACGTTGTTTAACATCTTTATCGTGCAAATATGAGTCCTAGATAGATAGATAGATAGATATATGTATTTGCCTAGAATGCAGGTACAATAATAAGATGTTACAATATTTTTCAGAGCCTTATACATTCTGCCTTACGGCATGCAAAATTTTATCATTGTCAAATTATTTAAGTTATTACATTGGTTATCACTTACCACATAAGTACTTACAATATTATTATTCAAAACTTCAGACTATAAATAAATGCCATAACTCATAGTTTCCTTGTCTAAAAGTCACATCAATAGCAATTAAAACATTTTAAAATCAATTCAACATAAAACATGCGATTTAAGTTTAATTAATACCTAGTCAATAATAATAATAATGATACAGCAATAATGTGAACTATTCAGGTAAAATGTCATAATTCATTAGTATAAAAATTTAAAATAATACAAAATTCATGTACAAAATTAATAACAATTAAAATGGAATTCATTACATCGTCAAACCCATTAAAAATACAAAAAAAAAAAACAATATTAATGTCCACAGAACAACAAAAATATTAAATTAAGTTACTAGCAGTTTTGTATCCAGTTGTACACAATTTATCTTCGTAATTGGATCGTAGTTTTGTGCTCCTAATTCTGGTTTCTTTTAAGGTCGGGAATAAGTGAATTAAAATGAATTAAGCATTCTTAAGTCATCCGAATATGGTACCGAACTTGGAATAGTACCATAATTAATGCCTCTATACAGATTGAGACTCTATTTTCCTCCAGAGCAGAAGCTGCTAAAATTAAAAAAATTTAACATCAAAAATCGCGGTGGCTCCACATCTTAAATCCATCCTTGGGCCATAAGGACCAATCCTACCAAAGGAAATCTTTGGTTCAGCAATAGCCGTATAATTGACCGTACACACGCAACTACTATTTCAACTCTTACCTAAGAGATTTCTGGAATTTCTGTTGCGTCCGCGCTATTAAATTTCTAAGTTCCACTCGACAGGGGGCCATATTATCTGTAGAGTATTATAAATATTTTAAAATTAAAAAGATACATATATTATTATATTATAACAAATATTATATTTACGTTATTCAAACAAAACAAAGTAATACTACAACTTACACTGGACGTATGTAGAACTCTGTGCAAGCTGCGGCGGCGGCGCGCTGCCCGCACGCACGCTCGCGCCCGCACTTGCGTGCACGCTCTCCGCTTGCGGCAACGCCCCCGTCGCTACAACGAGTGAAAGACACGTGAATATAAAAATAAAATAAAATGTTCTATTTCTGAATGAATTTGAAGAAAATACTTTCATAATGTCCCACGTGTTTGTAAGTACGTGTACTATCAGAGAAGTTGATTCCTAGGCAGATGGCGGACCTAAGTAATTTGGTCGCGTTAAGTCACACCCATCCGACCGATAACATAACATTGAACTGATAATATAAGCCGACCACATGACGTAGGTCCGTCAACTGCCTAGGAATCAATTTCCTCGATGGTACTTACCAATGGTCTCGATCTAAACGCACAGCTACGTTTTAAAAAAGCAACTATACTTTGATTTTAATTTGTATTAAATTTTAAAGAGGATATTCGCGAGGGGAATTTATTAATACCTTTTGAGATCGTAGAGGCCTGTTCGGAGGCCTGTCCGAACATGTGTTGCCATTCCGTGTTCATGTGGGTCTCTTGGGATATTGACGTTTTCTGGACTCGTCTGTAACAAACATACATTGGCTTACAGGAATGGTCATATTTTTAAAGATTATTTAATAAGTATACTATAAACTAGAAATAGATTGTCACACTTTACCCCAGGTTCGACCTCGGAATAATTCGCATAGAGCTGAAAATTGGTAGAGACGTTAAATATACCATTATAAATAAAACCTCAAAAGTCCCCGGCGATCCTCCTTGTGCTAAAAATTTTATACAAGGTCAAAGGTATGAAAATGATTTTTTCCCCGTTTTTTTTTTTCCAAACTGTACATTTTAGCACAAAAATAGGTAGGACAAGAGTGTAGATCATAGAATTCTCTACAAAAAATATTCAGACACTTTTTTATACGACTTACCATTTCTTATAAATGGCGGGCTTAAAGTTTGGGAAAATCATATCTATACTTATATTATAAAGCTACAGAATTTGTGGAACTACTGCAGCTTCGACTTGAAGAATTCGTTTTTAGTTGGATAGGCTTATTTATCGAGGAAGACTTGAGCTATATAACATCACGTTGGCACCAATAGGAGCAAAGAAACAGAGGGAAATGGGGAATAATTGGCCAAGTGCGAGTCGGACTCGCGCACAAAGGGTTCCGTACCGTTATAGAGTGAAAATAACGAAAAAAAATATTTTTGTATGGGAGCCCCCCTTAATTATTTACTTTATTTTAATTTTATTATTTAATATTAAAGTACGAGAATTTTGTGAAAATTTCAAGTGTCTATATGTTGTCATTATGGATTACGAGCCAAAAAGACCAAAAAGCAATAGTTCCACAAATTCTTTAGCTTTATGATATAAGTATAGAAATTATTTTTCCCAAACTTTAAGCCCGCCATTTAAAAAGAATGGTAAGTCGTATGAAAAAAGCGTCTGAATATTTTTTATACAGAATTCTATGATCTACACTCTTGTCCTACCTATTTTTGTGATAAAATGTACAGTTTGGAAGAAAATCGGGAAAACCTCATTTTCATACCTTTGACCTTGAATAAAATTTTTTGCACAAGGAGGATCGCCGGGGACTTTTGAGGTTTTATTTATAATGGTGTGTTTAACGTCTCTACCAATTTTCAGCTCTATGCGAATTATTCCGAGGTTACGATTTTATTGCGTCTAATTAGACCGGGCTAACTTGAAGAAATTGTCTTACTACGATTGTATAACACGAATAGAAACTTAACGTCTTTGACAATCTTCATTTCTCTTACTTTTCTGCTTGATACAACAATGTTATTTTCCATATAACAAGAAAGTCCTTAATCGGAAAATTAAAATACTAGTGAAAATACCTGTTTACCTGGTCTGTGTAGTAGAGGCGTACATTTTGTCGACGTTGTGGCCTATAGCCTCAGCGGGACCGCTGTCGAGCTGGACGGACTTGGAGATGCCAATGCCGTTGGACACCAGACGACCCGGAGTGTCTGACGCGTGCTGAATGAACAAAAAAAAACCGACCAAGTGCGAGTTGGACTCGCCCATGAAGGGTACCGCAGCAGCAATAAGGTTTATTTCTATGAAACTAAAAGGTTTTTGATTTATTTTTATATTTCAGTTGAATTAAGGTTTACCATTTATGACGTATAAAAAAAACTACTTGCTAGATCTCGTTCAAACGAATTTTCGTTGTTAGTTTTTATAGTAATGTACTACATACATCATATATTTTTTTAGAATTATCATGCCCCTACTTTAGAAGTTAGAGGGGGGGGGGGGGGGACACATTTTACCACTTTGGAAGAGTCGCAAGAAGGTTTAGGTCGAGGTTAGAAAAAAATCATTTTAGAATATGATTTTTGAAGACCTATCCATAGATACCCCACACGCATAGGTTAGATGAAAAATTTTTTTTTGTTTCAGTTGTACTATCAGAGAAGTTGATTCCTATGCAGATGAACTTTCCTGATAGTACCTACGGGGACTCCTACATTTTTTATTAATTTTTCCATTTTTGTATCAAAATCTCAATGCGGTTCACAGACTAATAATAATAATAATAATATCTATGGACGCTTCACACCACGTCAGTCTGGCCCCGTGCTAAGTACCCGAAGGACTTGTGTTACGGGTACCAGACAACGGAAATATATTTAATACTTTTATACTATACATATATTTAAGATTTTTATTATATGATACACATATTTAATATACATCCATGACCCAGGAACTTTATAAACTTTTTGTTCCGTCGGCGGGACTCGAACCCGCGACCTCCGGCTTGAGCTCAACGCGCTCACCACTGCGCCACGGAGGTCGTCAGAGGAGGTCACAGACTACATCTACTTACCAAGATTCAATACTATAGCTCTTATAGTTTTGGAGAAAAGTGGCTGTGACATACGGACGGACAAACAGACAGACAGAGATGACGAATCTATAAGGGTTCCGTTTTTTGCCATTTGACTACGGAACCCTATAAAGTTTTGGTAAAGTTTTAAAACTATATTAACTATTCACTAATATTTTCTGTCTTCGGCAAAGCCTTCAGCCTCCAAAACCACTGAATTTATGATTGAAATATTATGATCAGACATGCCACACAGTACTTTCCACGTGATCTCTGTTCGCGCAGATAAAATTGCGAAAAATGTCTTGTAAACCAAAAATAATACTTTAATCCTAGTGAAATTTTTACCTGTGTAGCGGAACTCTGTATCTTTATAAGGTGAGCGCTCATGGCAAGCAGCTGATTTTCCACATGTTCTGTCATACCTGATAAACAGAATGTTTTGATATAGCTATTTGTTATTACATTTAATTGTATTTTAATTCTTATTACTTTCTTACCATCAGAGGCTAATCTCCTGAATAAATTCTTAAGCTGCTGTCCCATTTCAGAATATTGTGGCATTGTTCCTTGCTTTACCTAAAATCATTACGAACAATTTATATCAATGCATTTTTTTCTAAATGGTTTAGGCTCAATTTCACCAACGTCTGTTGGTGTTAACAGCATGTTAAAATGTCATGTTTTCTCTTTCATTCATATGAAAAATGAAAGAGATAACGTGGTACTAATTCCAGAATTAACTTTAAGAGACGTTGGTAAAATTGGGCCTTAGCGTGTCATATAAACAAACTTAAACCACTAATTAATTACATGACAATAGATTGATTGCGTACTGATGCACGCTATTTAACGTACACGCGCTCGCTCTAATGCGTTCAGGAGTACCACTCCGCGTATACGTGTTCGCACCAATCAACGCTCACCTTGAGCCGCGCGTTGCGTCGCTCGCGCAGCGTCTGCACGAGTCTATTGACGTCACCGTGCCGCAGTACTGCGTCCAATACTTTGCGCGGTATCGGCTCCGCTAGACTCTCTAATAGCAACTCTGCTCGTTCCACCTAAAATAGAGAGACTAGAGTACAGCGTCTTGCATAAAGTTATTATAATATCTATGGACGCTTCCCATCACGTCAGTCTGGCCCCGTAGTAAGTACCTGATGGACTTGTGTTACAGGTACCAGACAACGGAAATACATTTAATACTTTTATACTAAGATTTTTATCATATTATACACATATTTAATACACATCCATGACCCAGGAGTTTTGAAAACTTTTTGTTCCATCGGCGGGATTCGAACCCGCGACCCCCGGCTTGAGCTACCAACAGCCCACCAACTGAGCCACAGAAGTCGTCAAAGGTTGTTACTTAGTAGTAATCAACGATATTAAAGGAAGGCTTTTTCTTAAACGTTTCGAATAAAATACTCGGCATGAAATTATAAGGATGCCGCTTATATTTAGCAAAAGGATGTTGTATGGAATAATTTAGTTAGTAGGTTACCTGTATGAGTTTGTGTTTGAGGTGCGGCCACACTAGAGGTAGGATTTTACAGTGCACGTCGATTTGATTCATTAGACCAGCGATACACGACACGAACCCGCATACTTCGTGACGGATCTGGAAATATCAGAAATGTAGACAAGAATCAGTGTGAAAGAGATATAAATTTAAAAATGACATTTGACGTTAATTTTTTTACCCATAAATTAGGATGCGCAAGGTATACGGCGCTCTCAGCGAGTAGATCGCACAGTGCGGGCTTCGGCAGGAGACCTAGCTCTGCCAGACTTGTTGCCGCGCGTAGAGCCTTCGCGATTATCCACTCCGACTGATCTGTTAAGCCCTGCAAACATATATTTTCACTTAGTAAGTAAGGTAAGTATAGGTAAGTATATTATATTATTTTAAGATTATAGACGTTTTACTTCTGAGTTTCTTTGATGTCTGCACTAGGCTGAGCCTGTCCTGCAGATCACCAAAATAGTACTTATCTTAATTAACAATAAAAAACAAAACGATAAGTGAAATATTGAAAGTTACAAAAAATTTAAATATCGTTACCGCGCTCTGTGTGTGTGTGTGTGTGTGTGTGTGTGTGTGTTTGTGTGTGTGTGTGTGTATGTGTGTGCTTTTGTATGTGATTATTTCTATCTATATATATTATTTCTATCTTAATATTTGTTCTTTCTCGTCATAATCTAGAGCTTTCAGCCATCTTGTTACTATTTCTTTTACTTCTTTTAATGAGCTGTCTTTTATAATGCATTCCCTGCTTATTTTATTATATAAGAATGGGTGTAAATATGGACCAAATCTTCTAGCGAAACTAGAAGATATCCGCGGTAACGGTAGGTTTTTTTTTTGCGCAATGTTTCGTAATCTGGAGATTTAAGAACAGCACGATGTTCCTTGACAATAACACGGAGTATAAAAAGAGCACGAACAGTAGGAACATCTATATCTTCGTACACATTTGCTGTAGAATACCAGATAGGTTTCTTCAATATGACTTTCAATATTGACCGCCGTGCTCTTTCCATAATTTTAGTGGTAGCTGCTCCTCCCCAAATTGGTATACAGTAAGATACTACCGACTGGCAAATTGATGTGTAAACCATTTGATTGATGTGTAAAACAGAGGTACGTAAGTTTTTAAAAATGTAAATAAGTTTCCGGATTCTTTTGGCAGTATTAACAATATGTTCCTGAAAATCTAGTTTTTCATCAACCGTGACACCTAGGTATTTTATGGAAGTAGCTCTACTTAGTTGCCTACAGTTACATTCCACTATCTGCTCACTCTCTATAGGACATGTATGTATTTTAACGTTGAGATTTGCAGGAGGTGCTGATGTTTTAGTTTTATGAAAAAATAAGAGTTTTGACTTTGGGACACTCAATGTAAGTTGGTTGTCTTGGAGCCACCTAGAGACTATTTTAAGTGCGTTTTCAGCGGTTTTAACTACCTCAGTCCAAGTGTTCCCATTAAAAATTATTGCTGTGTCATCAGCGTAACAGATTATTTCGGTTCTATGGAGGCTTGTATTCAATATGTCGTTCATATATAAAATAAAAAGTGTTGGGCCCAAGACACTACCTTGGGGTATGCCAAAGTTGATATTCTGTAAATTACTTTTCTGTTGGTTGATTTTCACACATTGTGATCGATTAATTAAATAGCTATGGAACCATGCTAAGGCGTTTCCTCTTATACCTAATAACTCTAACTTGCGTATAAGAATTTTAATAGAGATTGTGTCGAACGCCTTAGCAAGGTCTAAAAATGCGCCAATACATGTCCGTTTCTCATCAAGATGTCCTGAAATAGTATCTGTCAATAACCTTATTGCGTCCTCTGTAGATTTATTAGCGCGGAAACCGAATTGTTTGTCGGATAGTAAATTATTTTGGTCTATGAAGCTAATAAGACGTTTGTGGACAATTTTTTCTAAAATTTTTGAGAATGAGCACAGCAGAGAAATCAGTCTATAGTTATTAGGATCTGATCTACTACCATTTTTGTAAACAGGCGTAACAGCTGCTGTTTTCCACATTGAAAGAAAAAATCCCTCTGTCAAACTGAGGTTGCAATTTGACGACGTCCGTGGCGCAGTGGTGAGCGCGTAGAGCTCAAGCCGGTGGTCGCGGGATCGAGTCCCGCCGACGGAACAAAAAGTTTATAAAATTCCTGGGTCATGGATGTATATTAAATATGTGTATCATATAATAAAAATCTTAAATGTATCGTATCGGCAATCAATATCTTAAATACTTATATTTTAGTTACGATTTGACGACCTCTGTAGCTCAGTTGATGGTAGCTCAAGCCGGGGGTCGCTGGTTCGAATCCCGCCGACGGAACAAAAAGTCTTCTAAGTTCCCTGGTCATGGATGTGTAATGTGTATTAAATATGTGTATCATAATATAATAAAAATCCTAAAAATATGTATAGGTATAGGTATTAAATATATTTCCGTTGTCTGGTACCCGTAACACAAGTCCTTCGGGTACTTAGCACGGTGGTGTGAAGCGTCCATAGATATTATTATTATTAAATGAAAGTGATGGGATAATGATATGACTTTTAATAGCTTTTAGTATTTTGTAAGTAATACCGTCTAGGCCTGGGGCACTGTCCATTTTTAGGTTCTTAATAATTGAATCCACTTCACTTTCATCTGTTGGTTGGAAGAAGAGGGACTGTGTAGGTGAGTTGGTTATTTTAACTTTGGATGCCAGCGACTCTTCATTTCCCTTATTAACTGTTAGTATTTTAATTGCGAGATTTTGTCCAACATTACAAAAAAAGGTGTTGTAGTGATCAAGAGATTCCATTAAGTTAGGTTTAGTTACGGTAAATTCTACTGGATGTCCATTGATTGTTTTTGTGTGGGTTATGTTTTTAATTGTATCCCAAAGCTTTCTCTGATTTTTTTTATTTTTGTCTAACTCTAGCTCTTCGTGTTTTTGTTTAACTTTCCGTATTAAATTGTAATAAAAGTTTCTGTATCGTGTGTAAATTAATTTAGTCGTAATGTCATTTGGATTAGCACGCACTTTGGCATGCAAAGAATCTCTATGCTTTGAGCATCTGATAAGGCCCGGTGTCATCCAAGGCTTAAACGTGAATTAAGAGTATACTTAAAACTATACTTGAAAGTTTGTCACTAAATACTTTTACTGCGTCATCTACCTTAGTTAATGTAATAACATCTCTCCAGTCCACCTTTTCAAGATCCGCTGTAATAGACGGGTAGTCAATTTTTATGCGCAGCCGCCTTTTTTCGTTAGCGCAAGGAATTTTTTGGGTAATTCCAGCAATAACGAATTCATGGTCTGTGATATCTGTTTTGGAAATCACAGATTCAGTTTTAAACTTAGCGGTTACGTTTATGTGATCTAGGCAAGAGTTGCCACGTGTAATCCTATTCATTAGTGTCTGCTAAGTGATAACAAATTGGTTGCTTGATTTAGTTTTGCTACTTGATAGTTATAACGTATGAAAATATAACAAAACTTTTAAACAGTAAAAGGATCAATAACTCGTTTAGCTGATGACGCAGAGCAACTACGGAGGAGTTTCTCAAGTTATATTATATATAATATAGTAGCCTGTTGGCTACTATATTATAAATTATAAACATCTCTACTATTTATGTCATAGTTATGAACTTATGACATTAGCTCTTCAGAAGCTTTCTTTTATGAAGATTATTCTTTGCTAGATGACGCCTGCAACTCTGTTGCGACAAAGTTCTCTTAGTGCGCGGGAACCGTACATTGTTCGGGATAAAAAGTACCCTATATCCGTTCCCGGTATCCGAAATCCAAAGTATCTCCAATCTCCATACCTTTGAGCAAAATCGGTTCAGCAATTTGGGCCTGAAGAGGTAACTAAATAGACAGACACACTTTTGCATTTATAATATGAGTATGGATTGAAATCAGGAGGGCATTTTATTAATTTAACCCATCAACTCCCAAGCGGCACCCGGGTGCCGCAAACCAATTTAATATCTATTGTGTCTCGATTCCTACGATCGAGGTATTAATTATGCGCAACTGACCTGCTGCAGCAGCGGCAGCAGTATGGACGCGGCGTGCTGGCCGACGTACGCGGCCACGCCCACCACCCGCTCGAAGAAACACCCACGCAGTGCCGCCTCCTCCTTGTCGTTCAGAAACGTCACCATGTGCGACAGAATCACGTCGTTTGCTGCAAAGTATTATGCTTTTATTTTATGGTAGTTCATGCCTAGATTGTCCAGTTTGGTCGCGGTGAATGCGTCTAATAATAATTCATTGCTACATACTCTTTAACGTAGGAACGGAAATATTATATATCGCTTTCGCGTTTCAATCGCGTATAGGCGTTGAAATATAATTGCTATGCTCTCTACACTTATCTAAATTTATATCGCGGGCTTCATGCCAGAAGGGCGTATAGAAAATATTGGTAGTAAGTGCAATATTGGGAGTTTTTGATTAGTTAAAATACAAATGATCATTTCAGGATTAAGGCAGTACTTTCATAGACACATGAAAATTTTCAATTTTAAAGATTATTTTCTTCTATAAAAAAACATTTTCTACACGCCCTTCTGGCCTGAAGCCCGCAATATGTATTTGTGTACGAATGAATGTGGCGGGTCTATTGACCCGAACCCGAGTACTTGTTCCACAATTATACAATTGATTAAAAAGTCCAACAAGTTCCACATCATTAGGTTACCTTTTTGTTTCCCGAAGAATACGCACAGTTTGGTGATTCCATTCTCGACAAGTGCACGTTTGACCACCGCCTGTGAGTCTGTCAGGAGGTTTAGAACTGTGGACCTAACCTGCAATATATTTTATGTACTCTTACAAAATATGCAAAGTGGATAGCTTATGCTAAATTTTCGTATTAATTTGATAAGTAAAAAAAACTTGTAAGACAAAGACAGATTATTACTATTGACCATAAAGTATGCGGAATAGAGGAACAAAGGCCTGAGCAAGCGAGATGTCACTATCAGTAACACTGCGTGGTAAAAAGAGATGTGTGATACATGACAGCAGAACTCTTTTTTTGACGTCCACGTTGACAATTAAATCTCATAGAAAGATGCTTGTGTATACGTACACATATTTTTACACACAGATATAAATCAATTTCGGTTTCGTTTGACAGCTCTATTCTACTAGGTATATTAACTTTATGCTATTGATACAATAGTGAATAGAGTATTGACTTGGCGACAATCACAATTAAAACCAATGTGGGTAGTGTTGCGTTTTAATTTTTTTGTCATTGTAACCAGTGGCTTTTGTTATTGATAGAAACATTTAAAAAATGTGGTATTCAAATTTCAAATGAATACACACCATTTCGTGCAGCGCGGACAGCTCAGTCTCATAGTTGATGTTGACGGCCTCTTTCTCGACCATGTTCTGCGTTTGGTCCAGGAACCACACTGCCGTCTCCGCCAACTTTGCTGTTAATCATAATATTATTAAACTTACTATAGTAAAACTCTATGAAGAAAATATCGTATTTAATTGACACATTGACGACTTGGTGTGTACTACATTATAGTTACGGTATAGAAGCGACAAGAAAGTGACGTCATTCGCAAGTATATAAATTGAGCAATAAAGCATAACGTCCATATCAATATATTTTTTTTTGTGAATATTTTTTGGACTGTAAAAGTTTATTTTCTTACCTCCGGGCGGAAAACGTCAACTTTCGTCCCGCTGCGCTTACCGACGTTGCCGTTTTCCACCTCCGTCGATGAGAAAAATAGTATACGCACCACGGGCAGTAAATAAGAAACCCTCAGATCACATGTTATATAGGGATGATGACAAGGTCAAAGATTAGCGAATTTTGTTAATAAAATAAAGAAATCACAGTAAAAAATAAGTGTTCCCAAAATTTCAGCTTGATAGCATTTGTATTTTTTTTATTATGCGCCTTCAAAGTTGGATAATCAAGTCGATTTTCTTTTCAATTAAATTTCTTAATATTTGTATACCATTCGATAACTTATGCAATTAAAAGCAACTTTTGTTATGAAACCACTTTCATAAACGCAATATTTAATATACCTACCGAACAAAGTTCTCTCCCGATGCGTATAAACTACGAAAGATTGACGTCATTCTTTCGTAGCACTTTGTATGGAGCGTTTCGGGCAAGTCTATTTTATGAGATGTTTGAATTGTCATATCTTGGTGAATTTTTAAGATATCAGAGTCATTATTTCAGCAATGTTTCTATTTTTTAAAGGTCTTTCAATTAACAATAAGAAAAAAAATAATAGTCATCATGCCTATTACATATGTGACCTGAGACATTTCTTATTTTCCTGCCCTAGGTGCGTAATGTACTATTGCGGGCATGACAATTCAAATCAAAATTTGAAAATTATCTTTTTTTCATTATAATACCAAGTTTTGCCCTACGTACCAACGCTCTCTGCGTACGCGATGCGCACGGGCAGGGCGGAGTCGGCGGCACGCGGCGCGAGTTCGGGCAGCACGTACTCGGGGAACACGTGGCAGTCCGTCGGCGGCAGTGCGCGCACGCACCGCAGGCAGCGCGCCGCGCACCGCACCGCGGCGGCCCGGACGCGCGCCTCGGGCGCTTGCGATAGGTGGATCTAAAAGAATGATAAACGTATTTAGACGTGTCGCGACGACATAGTGATTCAAAATTGAACCTTATTATGTAAAAGTAGAAGAGTGAAATGTATAAATGCAAGACCAGCTTTGGGAAATCCGAGATTTGGAATATGTGCAGAAAGTTTAAATAGCTATCTTTAAAATACTGCACCACGTCGCGGTATGCATTAAAACGTAGTAATGACAATTGTTTTTATTACTACTTACTAGTAGTCTAAAATAATAAGTACAGTACCTGGCAATAAATATTGCACATCGACCTTTTGAAAGTGACAGTCGGCTAATTTCGGTTTTGTAGAGCGTTATCTCTTACGCACGAAATACAAAAAGTCCGGTATATATTAGGAGCTGTTAAAACAATTAAGGTTTGCTTCTTTTGACAATTTTATTATTCTTTGTATAAAATACACCAAATTTTCTATAAGTTATGGCTTTATATTCGGGTAAAATAAAATAAAAAAGGGTGTTCAAATTATGTTTAGGTATTTAAAATTCTTTTGGAAAATTACAGCTGTAGCAAATTTAGGGGTGTTAACAACTCTAGATATATATTTTGAACAGGACGCGACTGCACTCTATTGAATTTGAACAACGACTGACATAATGTCAAATAGGTGTGTGCTACAAAGATAACGCTCTATGAAACTGAAATTAGCCGAATGTCTCTTTCCAAAGGTCGATGTGCAATATTGTAGGTGGTTAGTTACAAATTGTTTTTACTTACAATATAGGGTAATATTCGATCTAAAATCGTTTCTGAACTTGAATTTTCACAGAGCAATTGTAATATCTCTAGACAATGTAACTTAGAGGTACAGTGGTGTAAGCCTCGTATACATGACGTCACTAAAGATGTTATCAGAATCAAGCCCTCGCTGTCTGGACCCAAATCTCTGGGCTCCGGAGTCTTTTCTGGCTCATCTTCTATATCCGCAACTTTTACGTTCAGTACTTTAAAACCCTCTAGCGAATCTATTTCCACTTTCTTCGCTTCTGTCGTCTCGTCAACTAAATCTTGATAATTTTTAGCATTTGACGGCTGCGTGAATATTTTGATAATATTCTTTATGTCTTGATATATTCTTGTGATTTTTTCGTCAGCCGGTAAAATTGGTTGCGCAGAAAATATAAGCATGTAAGACTGGAGAAATGAATAAAAATATTCTGGAAATAATCTGAAAAGAATAAAGACGTTAAAATGACAATATCAAAAACTGGACTAACAAAATATTTTTATGACACTTACTTGCCCCGAGCTTCATCTAGGTATAGTTCGGCGCTCTGTCTATCTTTCGGGTTCCTTTCTGTCATAGAATGTAAAAGCTTTCTAAGGTCAGGGTCACAGGTGTCCGGCAGGGTCAAAGTGGAAGGTCGCTCCTCGCCGTTGCGATACGCCAGCAATCCCGTCAGGTCTAAAGCTGGGGTGCCCTCATTCCATAATTCTAATAAGGCACATCTGAAATTTTGTACTTGATAATAAGTTATATGTATTTTCAAAAGTTTGTTGTGTGTCTTTGTGTGTATACTTGTCCCTCGGGAATAAACTGGTTCTTGTCATTTTTATTTTTTGAAAGTTGATGTGACCGAGATTTACGACTGTTCATAGATTCTCAGATGAAATAAAATTAATTTATTTTGTTCTTACCCTGTTGAAAAGATATCCATGCTAGGCACCAGCTCGCCAATCCTGCAAGGTGATTCACTCAATAGCATCCCACCAGCTTTGTCATCACCCTAAGTAATATAAAAATATTTTACTCATTAAGTCATTGGGATGTACATATTCCTTCATTGTGCCACTACAATTTAAAATTTGATTGGCTTCTGAAATATCAGTACTTCCCAGTATACTGAGACATGAAAAGGAATAACCTCAAGAAATATCACAACAAGATACATTGTAAAATATTATTGCCACTTTTAATAAAGTTTTAAAACCTGAAACCTGCCAGACAATAAATAATAATACACTTACAATTCTACTTATAGGGTCTGGTGCTCTTATAAATCTCTCTGGTGCTACATAACACAATCTTCTTCTTGATGTGTCAAAGAAGTAACTGAAATCAGCTGGATTGTCATCAGGTAAGAATGTGGGCTTGAAAGATGCTATATCAGTCAACAGAACCCACAACCATGATGTGACCATTATGTTTTCTAACTGAAATATTACAAAAAAGAGTAATTTAATAGTTTCCAGTGTCTTTATGTATGCATAATGGGCGCTGCAGACGTCACACTTTTTGTGTGATCGAGTCTGCGGCTTACATACAGTCTGATCTTGTAGGACCATTTGCTGCAGTAATCATTAATTAAATGATAGAAAAACTTTAAAGGTCTGTAATATAGAAATATGAATAAAAAGAACATACCTTTATATCTCCATGACATATGCCCAGTTTATGCATTCTATGCAATGCATACAGCACTTGGAATGTAATCCATTTCTTCTCTAATACTGACAGAAAAGGTCTTGTAGACATTCTATCATATACACTACATTTGCAGTACTCTCTTATAAGTAGACCTGCTTTGTCTGTAAGCTGAAAAATATATTTTTTTCATATAATACATATAGAGTTAATGTATTTAAATATAAGATATAAACAATTAGATGGACATTCTCTCACAGTAAAAATTTTATTTTCAGAATTTTTCTTATAAGAAAACTTGCTGGCTAAGGTTTACAAACCTACCCCAAATTTTTTTTGATGGTGACATGGGTTGAGGAAGGATGTTTTGGGTGAGATAAACCTTCCTGTACCACTCCCACCCCCAGAAAACCCCCCTGTTTAGGAGAAATTAGAAAATTTTTCGTAATCTTGAGATAAGGTTTTATGTTTTCTGGTGTTTACGTGTTACTTGCTTACTAACTTGGTGTTTTCTTCATATTTATGATACATTAATATTGATACCATAGTGCTGTCATGTCAACATAAAAAATAAAATTCCAAACAACACTTACAATAACTCGTT
This sequence comes from Lysandra bellargus, assembly GCA_905333045.1. Classification (NCBI taxonomy): domain Eukaryota; kingdom Metazoa; phylum Arthropoda; class Insecta; order Lepidoptera; family Lycaenidae; genus Lysandra; species Lysandra bellargus. The sequence continues at coordinate 7,094,604 of HG995331.1, read as the reverse complement.
GAAAGGGTAAGCAGTTGGAAGCAGATGCAAGCTGCTCCTTAATCTTTAGTATCCTCTCTTTATGTTCAGCCAGTGGTAAAGAGGGGTCATGGATAGCAAAAACTTTAACTACAACTAAGCCCTCTCGTGTTCTTGCCCGTGCAACCTTGAAGAATCTTGTGGAGCCTAAGCTGAAATTGGAATCCATTTGTGAGCACAAAAAATCTGTGAAAAGCAGTATCATAGAGGGTTGAGCTACTTACACAGTTAATGTATTGTAATCAAATTTTGTCTTCTTACCTCTGATCAAATGTTAAATCTCCGTGGTCATTTAGATAATGTTCCACTGGATAAATCTGTGAGGGCGCAACACCTACCAGTTGGTTTCCCATCTTTATGATTGTTTTGTTACAGCTATTGACTAGATAGGTATTCTTAAGTCTGTACTGATATTAGTCACAGTGTTATTGCTTTTTGTTTTAACGACATATCTTACTAGATAAACTGAGTATAAAATTTATTTTAATTATTATAAAATAAAAAAGAAAACAAAGAAATTGCAAAATGCAAACATGAAACAGCTTGTTTTGACATTTGACAACTGATTTTGACAACTGTCTTTTTTTTTCTTATTATGGCACTTCAGCTATATAACTGTCACCGTAAGATTGTAAACACCGCGAGATTGTAATTTGTAATATGACGAAGTGATGGATTGTAAACAAACAGTTTTTCGGTGATTTTAAATTAATTATTTCGTATTTAAAATAACTTCAATGCCCAATGGTATGAGATGTATAACATAAAATAAAATTTGGATATATATTTAAAGTGCTGTTTGAATGCAGGGCTTCATAACGTTATCGAATAACAAAAAAAATATCGTTACGTACCGCTATTTTCATAATGGTAGCCAGATAACGTTATTTTTTTAACGATATCTAGTAAAATAACGTTATATTTACCGTTATTATTATAACGTTATATTTTCGTTATGGCGTAACAAAAATATAACGTTATAATAATAACGGTAAATATAACGTTATTTTCTGGTATCAGGTATGCGATCGTGTACGGTGCACCAAATCTCACTCATATTTAAAATGTAATAAGCGTTCTCTGTGAAAATACAAAGAAAAAAATACACCTTAAAAGCGTGATTACGTTTAGAAAATTTTCCCGCCTGTCATGACTTTCTTGACGGACTATAAAACGTTATAGTTTTGATAACGATCAAAGAACATATATTTACCGTTATAAATCCTATATAACGTTATAACATTTACCGTTATTAAATACATTTATAACAGTAAAATTTTCATAACGTTATCTATGCCCTTGAAGCAATAACGTTATCAAAAAATAACGTTATTTGAAGCCCTGACATGAACTACATTGACAGTTGACACCTCATCAAGAAGCTGTCATTGTATCTATGGTTTTGGGACAGATCACAGAAGTGAGAAGTCAGCACGAAGTCCGAATGTCATTGTCATAAAATTATATTGAACCAGGTGGACGAAATTCCCGAACAAAAAAAAATTTGGGTTCCAAATTTAAACGTAGCAACTGTACCCAATCAGATAATCTGTGCAAGGTCGACTGTGATTGGCTGATAAAAAAGACCATGGAGAATATAAACTACATGAGAAAAAAGACGAAGAAGGAGTTTAAAATTCAAAGTTCGATTTTCATTTGTGAAAATTATTTTGTAGCAACTCATACAAAAATTGTAAATTAAGTGGATTAATTAATGAAAAACGAAAGGTAAGCCATTGTAAAATGTAAATGTAACCGTAAATTGATAAATTGAAGCAAAACATAAGTTCTATGTCATACCATGTTCTAATACAAAGTATGTCGCAGTATTATTTGCATATTTGTACAATAATTTACAACATAAACTATATTAATATGAAAAAGATAGATTATTATTTCATAGAAAATATTATAATGTATATCAGTATGCAGTTAATTTGGAAAATGTTAAAATGTGTATATTGTTTTATTGTAATAATACATAAGGTTGATAAGTATACTTAATACTTAATTTATGTAAACTGTATGGAAATGTAGTAAATGAAAAATGTTTCATTAATTTCAGATTTTTAGGTCCCTATACTAGTTTGCAACATTTTAGTCTACAAGCAATAGCTGGAGAAGGAAGGTATGGGATTATGAGTGGTACGGAAACCAAGGAAAAATCCTCTGATCAAGACGTGAGGTGGTATGCAGCTGACCTGAGCCCACGCGATAGATTTCAGCTGTCGTGTACAGGGTGTAACAAAACAAAGTAATGATACTTAAGTGTGTTACATGTATAAAGGTGCGCGTCTACTGGATCGGGATCGGAGCATACTGCGTAGGTATGCAGCGGACGGATTTATATATCATACAGTATCATACAGTATGTATGGTACTGACTACTGTGAACTGCACTAGAAGTACTGGAACGTCATTCTGCGCCTAACAAAATATATATGACGACACGACGCGCAGTCCGCACCGTACGCCCCGATTCTGACCTGGTGGACGCGCAGCTTTAATCCCCTCCCTATATAGAGTTTACTGTGTAAGCCAATCAAGTAGTTAGTAGAGTAGCATAGACAGCTATTCTATTATATTTATAAATAAAATACATAAAACTGTACTGTAATAATATTATAATATTGAGTAACAGAAATCAACAAAAGCTTGTGGATTAAATCTGTTTTATTGTTTAATTTACCTTATTAGCCTATTTATTTAGCTGTGTACAATAATTTTTATTGAAATAAAACATTTATTTGAGCTTATTTATTTTTATTTTATTTTTTTAAATTTTTGGTATGTTTAGAGTGAAAGGTTTTGCACTTAAAAATTTTAACTTCAGTTTCAAATTAAAAAAATAACGGATGTTTATTTTTTTTCTTCTAAGTCCGACCTCTTGTTACGTAGTACAAAGAGGATGTAAACTGTATACTACGTAACAAGAGGTCGGACTTAGAAGAAAAAAAATAAACATCCGTTATTTTTTTAATTTGAAACTGAAGTTAAAATTTTTAAGTGCAAAACCTTTCACTCTAAACATACCAAAAATTTAAAAAAATAAAATAAAAATAAATAAGCTCAAATAAATGTTTTATTTCAATAAAAATTATTGTACACAGCTAAATAAATAGGCTAATAAGGTAAATTAAACAATAAAACAGATTTAATCCACAAGCTTTTGTTGATTTCTGTTACTCAATATTATAATATTATTACAGTACAGTTTTATGTATTTTATTTATAAATATAATAGAATAGCTGTCTATGCTACTCTACTAACTACTTGATTGGCTTACACAGTAAACTCTATATAGGGAGGGGATTAAAGCTGCGCGTCCACCAGGTCAGAATCGGGGCGTACGGTGCGGACTGCGCGTCGTGTCGTCATATATATTTTGTTAGGCGCAGAATGACGTTCCAGTACTTCTAGTGCAGTTCACAGTAGTCAGTACCATACATACTGTATGATACTGTATGATATATAAATCCGTCCGCTGCATACCTACGCAGTATGCTCCGATCCCGATCCAGTAGACGCGCACCTTTATACATGTAACACACTTAAGTATCATTACTTTGTTTTGTTACACCCTGTACACGACAGCTGAAATCTATCGCGTGGGCTCAGGTCAGCTGCATACCACCTCACGTCTTGATCAGAGGATTTTTCCTTGGTTTCCGTACCACTCATAATCCCATACCTTCCTTCTCCAGCTATTGCTTGTAGACTAAAATGTTGCAAACTAGTATAGGGACCTAAAAATCTGAAATTAATGAAACATTTTTCATTTACTACATTTCCATACAGTTTACATAAATTAAGTATTAAGTATACTTATCAACCTTATGTATTATTACAATAAAACAATATACACATTTTAACATTTTCCAAATTAACTGCATACTGATATACATTATAATATTTTCTATGAAATAATAATCTATCTTTTTCATATTAATATAGTTTATGTTGTAAATTATTGTACAAATATGCAAATAATACTGCGACATACTTTGTATTAGAACATGGTATGACATAGAACTTATGTTTTGCTTCAATTTATCAATTTACGGTTACATTTACATTTTACAATGGCTTACCTTTCGTTTTTCATTAATTAATCCACTTAATTTACAATTTTTGTATGAGTTGCTACAAAATAATTTTCACAAATGAAAATCGAACTTTGAATTTTAAACTCCTTCTTCGTCTTTTTTCTCATGTAGTTTATATTCTCCATGGTCTTTTTTATCAGCCAATCACAGTCGACCTTGCACAGATTATCTGATTGGGTACAGTTGCTACGTTTAAATTTGGAACCCAAATTTTTTTTTGTTCGGGAATTTCGTCCACCTGACGTAGTATACAGTTTACATCCTCTTTGTATTGAACCAAATCACCCAAATCGCAGAATTTCAATAAAAAAATTCGATAAATAATTTTAATAATGTCTACTAGAAGTGAAAAAGATAGGGCTAAACATATTCAAGATCGATGTCAGAATATATTGATGCAGTTGCTGAAAGATGAAGACAATAAATACTGTGTTGATTGCGACGCCAAGGGTACCTAATTTTAGTTTTTTTTATTCATACAAACATTCACTGTACTTACATTCCATTAATAAAGAACAAGAAGTGTGAAATGTAACGTTAATATTGTTTGAATAATGTACGTAGCGTGTTTCATTATGAGTTTCTTATGAGTTTACTCTAAGTAGGATTCTTTCAGCCAAAGAATCTTACTTTAGAAAGGGGTGAGTCAAGGACCTTGACTCATCCCTTGCTCAACTATTATTTGTTATATTATTAAAAATAATTTGTAAGTTAATGCTTTTGGCTACAAGATAAGACATATTATAGCCTTATGTATCCACATATTATTATCATGTGCAATAACATAGTAAGTACCTATGTACTTACAGAAGTATTTTCTGATATTTATAGGATATTTATGGTAGAATAATTTTCAATAGAAGTTTATAGAAACAGTAACGGTCAATGTCTTGAGATTATTTGTTTTATTTTTTTTGTGGAACTATTAATACTAGTGGAAAGAGTGACCTGCCCCCCCACCATGAGCTCTTATAGCAGTATTACTTTAATATTACTTTTGGATTTTGTATAAGCTAACATGATCTCTATTTATATACCTAAACAAAACTATGTTTTATGTTTGTGGCAAATCTGAAAGTAATATTAACCCATCAAGCCCCATACGAGTACAGGTGATCACGACAACAATAGAATACAATAGCATTTCCAAGAATCTCCGATCAAACGATTAAAATAATACTGCTATAAGAGCTCATGAAGGCTCAGCACAGTAAGGACTGCTAATATGCTCTTGGTAGCCAATCAAACTTCTACAATATCAAATAATTTTTAAAGATGAGAACAGTAAAACATTTTTCAAGTTAATGGATTAATCATGTGCTGTTGCCTGTTGGTTACACTAGTCTTGGTGTTTAGCCTCTAGCTTGTACATAATTTATTAAAACAAAATGCCTTATATTGTTAATCTTTCATTACCATAATTATATTTTTTGGTTTCATAATAAATATTGCATCATAAATTAATTATTATGATAGGCAAGAGTACATTTGCACAAGGTTCTTACAACTAAAAATTCAATTGAGTTCATTTATTAGTTAATACTGTGAGGTCAAGGCACAACTAGGCATTTATCAGCAATCAATTAGTAATGTAACACTTAAAATAAAGCAGATCATTGTCTGTGGTTGTGTAGCATAGTAGTACTACTTGTTAAAATAATATGTATTCTGTGGTACTACTATAAAATATGTTATAAATCTTTTGTTATGATTATAAACCAAACTTTTTGAAATAAGAAAGTTTTTCCTAAGTCCAGTCCATAATAATTAATTAACGAATGTTTAATGCTTCAACTCCCAAGTGGTCACATGCGGTCGCAATAACAATAGATAAGCTATCGAGTCTGGTTTTTCCACGGTCGAGGTACTAAAAAGGCTATGTCCTTCTGCATTTTTATTTTTAAAAAGTACAATGTAGCAGATTAAAGATTCAAAATCATACATTTATTACTTCTCTTTGAGAGTATTGGAAGTACAAAATACAGATACAATAATTTGTGTGTAAAATGTTATAAAAACTTGTATCACAAAACTAATTGCTGATCAAATTAAACATAATGTGGTATTTAATACAGTTCTACATTAGCATGTGTTGCAATGTTATCAATTACATATGCAATTGAATAAGGCTTAGTCATCAGATCATTGTACACGCTTTCTATGTTTATTATAATATGTATTTAAAGCACATTCATATTTTAATATACAGATAACATCTTATTATCTATATTAAAATATAAAAGTGAAATTCATATCCATACTAATATTATAAACGTAAAAGTGTGTCTGTCTGTCTTTCTGACTGTTATCTCTTCACGCTCAAACCTCTGAACCAATTTTGCTGGATATAGAAATACTTTGAGCCCTGGGAAAAGACATAGAATACTTTTTATACTGGAAGAATGTTAAAAATATATTTTAACGCCGTCAACCCAGCCTCTTAGTTTTATAAGCTATTGCAGAGTATATATTATGACGACCTCTGTGGCTCAGTGGTAAGCACGTTGGTAGCTCAAGCCGGAGGTCGCGGATTCGAATCCCGCCGACGGAACAAAAAATGTTCAATGTTCCCGGGTCTGGATGTGTATTAAATATATGTATGATCTATATCTTATATATAAAAATGGATTTTCAAATGTGTTAGTCGTTTTCGAGTTTTAGCGCGACTAACACATTTGAAAATCCATATATATATATATATATATAAATAAATGGATTTTCAAATGTGTTAGTCGCGCTAAAACTCGTATAAAATATTCGTAGAAGTCCAGGGAAGGTTTTAGCTAGTATTATAATAAACATCTTAAATATATGTATAGTATAAAAGTATTAAAATTATTTCCGTTGTCTGGTACCTGTAACACAAGTCCTTTAGGTACTTAGCACGGGGCCAGACTGACCCACACCAGGTCAGTCTGGCCCCGTGCTAAGTCAGCGTCCATAGATATATTATAATATACATCTATCTCAAAGACATCAATAAATTTATGAAAAATATAACATTATTTTCAGGTCCCCGCTGGGCATCATGGAACTTGGGCATATTCCTGTGCATCCGGTGTGCGGGCATACACAGAAATCTCGGGGTCCACATCTCAAAAGTTAAAAGTGTAAATCTTGATTCCTGGACAGCGGAACAAGTGGTAAGTTTTGATTTAATTTAAAACACTGTGTTTGTATTTTAAATTATTGTGTTAAGTATGCTCTAGTGTGGGCTACATTCTTGCTGATATAAAATATAAGAAAGAAAGTACTTACATCTTTTTAATTTAATTTATAATAATTATATAATATATTATATTATTATTATTATTACAACCCTAAACTGTCCCACTGCTGGGCAAAGGCCTCCAGCTATTATATGAATGTTAAACATTAAAATACGAACAGGTAATGAAAATAATTTTATTATAGTTTCAAGTCAAGATAGTACACTTTTTTATCTACATTATATACATTATACATAATGAAGATAGTAAATATTTTACGACATTTCGCAGGTATAAGATAAATTCATAAGTATTATGGTTTGTTTTATTGCTGACATATCTTTGTTTCGTGCAAATTGCCATGATGTGAAAACATTATTTTAATAACAACAATTTTTATCTTCAATACTCTTCCTGGATACATAAAGATTCATACTTTAAGTTTTGTAGTGTGTCTACGGTTTTTCCATCTTTATGCCGCCGTTAGGCCTCAGCCTCGAATTTTGCGGGCAGCAAATTTGACATTAATAGTAAAAGGTCCAATGGGACCAAAATAGAAATAGGCGTCCCACAGGGATCCATTTTAGGTCCATTTCTTTTTCTCATCTACATAAACAACTTACCTTATCTTGTTAAGGATAATGATAATGAGATAGTACTTTTTGCTGATGACACTTCACTTATTTTTAAAGTGAAGCGACAACAGTCAAATTATGACGAGGTAAATAGTGCTCTCTCAAAAATAGTACATTGGTTTAACGTTAATAACTTACTTCTAAATTCTAAGAAAACTAAATGTTTAAAATTTACTTTGCCCAATGTTAGGCAAGTTAAAACCAATATACTATTAAATGATGAGAAGATGGATTTGGTGGACACCACTGTATTCTTAGGCATTACACTAGATAGTAAACTACAGTGGGGGCCTCATATTGCTAATCTTGCAGATAGGCTCAGTTCTGCAGCATACACAGTCAGAAAAATACGGGAAATTGCTGACGAAGACACAGCAAGACTAGTTTATTTCAGTTATTTTCATAGTAGAATGTCGTATGGCATCCTCTTATGGAGAAACGCTGCCGACATTAATACGATTTTTGTGCTGCAGAAGCGAGCTATACGTTCAATTTATAAAATGTCAGCTTTTGAATCTCTGAGAGAAAAGTTTAAAGAAATTGGTATTCTAACTGTTGCTTCTCAATACATTTTGGATAATGTTTTATATGTTAAAAATAATCTTAGTAAATTTACAACCAAAAGTGACAGTCACGGAAGAAACACTAGAAATAAGTATAAACTAGAAATACCGGTGATCAGACTTAGTAAAGTTAGTAAATCTTTTAAAGGTCAATGTGTACGCCTTTACAATAAAATCCCAGAAAGCGTTCAAAATCTTTCCATTAATAAATTTTAAAAAGTAGTCAAAGAACGTTTGTGTGCCAAAGCCTATTTAACGTCAATGATTTCATAAACGACGGCACATCTTGGGAGTAGGATGGCTGCTTGCAAGGCTACTTCTACATTATTTTATGACTTACAATTATGTATGTATGTTGACATTGTATAATTTTAAGTTACAGCATTGTAAACTTTATTTTAAAAGATTAATTTTTTTCTCACTTTTTTTGGTAAATAAAGTGGGCCCCCTGCGAGTTTCTTACGCCGGTTCTTCTCGCCGGGTTAGTTCCCGAACCCGTGGTAGGCATCATGTAGACTTCCAGAAAATATTTGCAAAAATTTATTCTGAATAAAAAAAAATTGAGTTTGAGTTTGAGCGGGGTGAGAGCGGTGGTCACGACGCGAGATGCCGTCAAGTACGCCGCGCGTCGCTGCCTTTGAGGCCAGTTACATACAAATAACGTTCCATTAGAACGCGCCGCTCTTGCGCCGCCGCCGCCACCGCCCCGCCACCGCCCCGCTCCTCGCTGATTTCGAGTTCGAGGCCTTAAGGCGAGACTGCACTAAAGCGGCATGACACAACGTTTGTAAGAGCTTTAACGAAAAGTGAAGTGTCGCGTAGCATACCTTTAGTATGTGTACTTACGTGACGCTGCAAACTGCGAAACAACGATGGACAAATTGACTGTATTACTAAATCACCCAATGTTACCTTTCAGATGTACCTCCAACAGATGGGTAACTCCCGAGCTCGGGCAGTGTACGAAGCGAACCTGCCCGACGCGTTCCGGCGGCCGCAGAACGACGCGCCGCTCGAGGCCTTCATACGGGCCAAATACGAGCAGAAGAAATACATAGCTAAGGAGTGGGTGCCCCCTACCATACCCAAAGTGAATTGGTGAGTTCCCCAAAGGTTCCGCCCACATATTTCGTGACAGCTTAAGGGAGATCGCACTTTTTGTGTGATCGAGTCTGCGGCGCACATACATTCTGCAGGGCGCGGCCATGCAGAATGTATGTGCGCCGCAGACTCGATCATACAAAAAGTGTGCTGTCTGCGATCTCCCTAAGGGGGAAGGGGGTAGAGTCTACCAAATGTGACAATACCATATTGTTCAAAAGTATGTATTAAAAAAAGCGTGAAATGGGGGGCTTAATAAATCTTAATTTTGTTTGACATAACAAGTGGATGATACCGAACTTTTGTCTGGTTATGTAGCAGCTTGAAAGATATTAAAGGTTAACCTGTTGATACTTGTCTTTATTTCTCATGCAACCGCTTGCACTATAATGTTTCCAGATTCCAGAGAAATGCGATTTAGTGTTCGATAGCGATATTGTCATGTTTTAGCTGTAAACCAGTGTTTTCAAATTTCAGGGACAAAGAAATCGATGAAGAATTAGAAAAGCAAAGAAGGAAAAAGAGAGCCACCACATCAGGTCTCGGACCGCTGCCCGCGCCCACAGGAGATAAGAAATATAATGTAAGCTCATGTATTTTATAATCTTTATATCCATAAAAATATTATAAAAGCGAAAGTGTGTCTATCTGTTACCTCTTCACGCTCGACCGCTGAATCGATTTTGTTGAAATTTGGCATGGAAATGCTTTGAGCCCCGGGAAAGGACATAGGATACTTTTTATCCCGGAAAAATGTAGGGTAACCCGCGCGATAAACGAATTTTGGCGTAACGGAGTTGCGGGCGTCATCAAGTTTAATATAAGTTGTAAGGATGTCGACTGTCATAGTGATATTGATAGTGATCTATCGACGCCCAAAACTTTGTCAATTTTAAACTGATCGGGCTGAAACGTTGATACCTAATTAATAATAATACTTCTTAATGCGAGCGAAGCCGCGGGCGAAGCTAGTTGTAGAGGTGTGCTTTATATGTAACTTTTGTTTCAGAAATCGGACATCATTCCAAGCATACCCAAGCCCAAATCATCCATCAGTCCAAAACTGGGCAGGAACACGCCGCCCACCCTCGCTGAGCCCGGCAAGCCGTCCAACGGGTCCGCCGACCTGCTGGGCCTGGACACCGCCAAGCCCGAACCCCCCAAGCCGGCCAACGACGACATATTCTCCAGCTTCTTCTCTGCACCGCAGGAGAAGCCGGCCGAGCCCACTGCCGAGCCGAAAACTGATCTCAAAACGGAGGAGGAGAATTTCTTCAAGCAGCCCGCGCCCACGGAGAAGGAGAAGACGAAGCTGACCAAGGACAGCATCCTGGCGCTGTACAGCCAGACGCCCAGCAACACCATGAACCAATTCAACCCCCAGCCGCAGCAGTTCAACCCCCAGCCGCAACAGTTCAACCCCCAGCCACAACAGTTCAACCCCCAGCCGCAACAGTTCAACCCCCAGCCGCAACAGTTCAACCCACAGCCGCAGCAGTTTAACCCCCAGCTGCAGCAGTTCAACGCGCAGTTCGGGAGCGCGTTCCAGCAGGCGGCGCCCGCGTTTGGCGGCATGGGGCAGAACGGCATGTTCAATCAGTTCCCGGCCATGGGCGGCCAGTTCCAGCAGTTCAGCGCGGCGCAGGCGGCCCAGGTGCCAGCCTTCCCGCCCAGCCAGCAGGTGTTCGGCCAGCCGGCACAGCAGCCCAACCTGGTCCAGCAGTTCAGCGGCCTCAGCCTAGGTCAGAGCTTTCCTAGCGCGTTCGCCGCGCCCAACGCAAACGTCGCGAGCAACTCGACGTGGCAGTAGGTGCTCCAAGTGACTGTAGATAACGTAATGTATCCGAGTGTGCCCGCGTCCGGGCAGGAGGTAATCCCACGGTATTTTTATAGTGCGACTGATTATGTGGATCGTTTGGGTGTATCGTGTAAATGATGTTGGAACAGATGAAAACCCGGAGGCGGAGCGACAGATGATCTTTCAGCCTGTAATTTTTTCACAAAAAATTTACTCCCGACGAGTATATATTTTTGTTGAGCCGCCCTAAGTATTATTTTAATGAATGCCATTTACCGGAGGTATTGACGATGATGCCATAAGTACACCCTTCGCTCCGCTGCTGTTGTGACAGCAAAGACCAAAAAGATTGTTTTAAACCTCTCACAATGTAATAACTGACCATTGTACGTATACAAATTACGAGAATAATATAAACTTCAATTACTTTAGAAACCTTATAATATTTCACATACAGATTGTGTTCAGTCTCATAAAAATGTTGGGTTCAATTTTAAATTAAGTCTGTCTTGTTTATGCTTCAACTACATATTTTTTTATAATATTCATTAGAAATATGTAGATTCTTATGAAGATGAGATTTGTGTTACACAAAATGTATGACAATTTTCCATGTAAAAGTCTACATTATAAACAATTCCTGCACGACTTTCTTATAATAATATTAAAGGTAAAGTGTTTCAGTCATTTTATAAGTATATGACAATATAGAGGTCATTTATTATGATAAGAATTATTGTAAGACTGATATCCAGAAAACAACATAATCTGTCTACAAAAAGAAGACAGGGTATTCGCTGCCAGTAATATTGAATGTTTATGTACTTATAGTGTGAATAACTAGTATTTTGTAGCATAGTTGTTGGCCCCGGTGGGCACCTAGCTTATAAAATTATTTGCAAATTCTATTTTGTAAAAAAAGAAAAAACAATGTTGACGTTTGATCATTGATGTGACAGTCCAATGTGGCGTCACTAGTAGTTCACAATTCCACCGCCTGGCGCGCTAAGTTTTAGTTTTTGATATTTCTTGATTACAGTATTCTTAGAAAACTCTTTATTGTTGTATGTTATAATATGAACTGAAATATTTGTAAACTTAAATTGCTTAGTGTTAAGTAGAGAATTTTATTTACCGCCAAGATGCTTAACGTTAACTAGCAAAAGTATAGAAGCATGTAAAAAGATACAGAAATACAGGAGTATTTATCTGTGTTTTTACATACATCTATAAACGAATTTATTTTTATATCGGAACCGCAATTATTTTATGTTTAGACACGACAACGAGCAATAGTAATGTCTAACTTAATGGTGCATGATCGTCGATTTTATGCAAAAGATTTTGTTGTATATCAGGTGCCTTATGAGTTATGATATGAGTCGAGTTAAATATTGGTGGAGTTGTGTCGAAACATTATTTGATCGCTGTTAATCATATTTTGTGTATTAACCCATAAAAAACGTATTGAGTTATGACTTATGAATGCAGTTATGTTCTTTAGATCGTTTAGAACAAGACTACATTCATAATTCAACAAAAAAAAGTGGGTTAGAACACAAAAGCTTAAGAGCCCGGGTTACCCTCGAAATTCTCATACATACGTAATACCAAAATCATTTTGTCATACGAAAATATTTAACATGTTTGAGTTATTTTTCAGCTTAAAATAATAATTACCTAGGTTCCTGAACAAAAATTAACTTAAAAAAAATGTTTTGTGTATAATTTTTTTTTACTAAATTCACTACTAAATATTTAAACACTAAAAAATAGAGTAAAACACTAAAAAATATATACATAAATATTAAATTTACTACAAAATATTTCAACTCTAAAAAATATTTTTTAGTATTTAAATATTTTGTAGTAAATTTACTATTTATTTATATATTTTTTAGTGTTTTACTCTATTTTTTTGTGTTTTAATATTTAGTAGTAAATTTAGTAAAAAAAATTTATACACAAAAAATTTTTTTTTAGTGTTTAAATATTTTGAAGTTAATTTTTGTTCAGGAACCTAGGTAATTACTATTTTATGCTGAAAAATAACTCAAACATGTTAAATATTTTCGTATGACAAAATGATTTTGGTATTACGTATGCATGAGAATTTCGAGGGCTACCCGGGCTCTTAACAGCACCATTTATATTTTCTAAAGTGTGGTCACATTGTGCTGTCAAAAAAATATTCATAGGCCTGCTATGTCATGTGGTTTGTACATGTAATTTGGTCGTGTTATGACGAACTAGACATAACACGGCCAAAAAACCATAGGTCTGCTATCTGCCTATGAATCAATTTTGTGTGCGTCCCCCCAGAAAGCCCAATCGAGCTAGGTGTATTTTCAATATATCAGAATTTAGAGCAAAAATAGAGCACCTCTACAGTCAAGTAAAAAAATTGGAGCATTAATACGAACGACGCTGCGAGCTAAAAACCGTGGGCTTGCTGACGTCCTGTCCCGTCAGCACGCCCAAGCTAGATCTCGGGAACCGTTGAGAGTACTATCGTGTATTGTGGTTCAAATTTTCGAGCAAAATTGGAGCACTCTGCTCCCGTGAAATCAACTTCGAAACTAGAATGTGAAAGGAGTTAGACGTGATTAACCGGTGGGCTTGCTGGCGTCCTGTTCCGTCAGCAAGCCCACGCAGATCTCTGAAACGGTAATGATTTGGATTATGATTAAAAACTCTACAATAGAACCCTATTTAGAGCACTCTGCTCCAAAAAAAATATTAATGTAGCTTCAATAGTTATCGAGTTACAGGCCTTTGAAAATGGGCTTGCTGACGTCGCGTCCCGTCAGCAAGCCCATTTGGAGCGTGAAAACTACTGAACGGAGAGTCGTCAAAAATATCTCAAATCGTAGCTTAGAATGAGAGAACTATGCTCCAAATAGATCAAAATCCTAGGTTCTACGGTTTTCGCGCTATCAGCGAAAAACACTTCAGCCGCCAAAATTTGTCGATTTTCACAATCGCGCGACGTTGCCGTTCCGTGCGACAAGCAAATGAACGCTTCATTTGCCGTTGGTGTACACGAGAATGAACCTTCCGATGGTTTATTTAAGAGTCTCTTTACTTGCAATCCTAAGATGGCTTGTAGTTTATGTCAGAAATAATAGACCAGCAGCTATCGTTGCTAATTCGACATTTGTAATCTTCTTGTAAGTTCATGTAAAAGTAAGCTTGTTTGCCTACTCCCTATATTGAAATGTTACCTAATAATATTTCATTTGATGTGATGTGAGTCAGCACAGCATGATTAAGGGCCTACACGAGCCATAATGGCGCCGCCATTAGTTAAAAATAATTACTCACGTAAGTAGTACCTACTTTTAAACGAAAACTCAGTTTTCAAGTTAGGCATTTATTTAGAAACAATCAATCGGCAAAATATAGAAAGCTGTGTAATATTTATTATTTTTAACTGAGAAATTATTTTTTAACTGATGGCGGCGCCACTTAGGCTTGTGAAGTTGTGATCTTAATAGAAGTGTTGAAATAAAACAAGAAACATACAAATGTGTAAATGTTATAATTATTGTTACAAATCAGTCTTGTTTATAAATTAGAATAGGTAAGGTGCCTGAAGGTACCTTTCGCGCCTTTGCTGCTTATAAAACAGTCTTAATCATCATTTGGTTTCTTATGTTACTTTACTATTAAGTACGTTTTTTCCAAACATGTTGAAATAAAATTTAAAATAAACTAACAGACAATATAAGTAAACATCGTAACAATAGGTAGGTATAGTGCTTAAGCAAAGTTATACAACAATTTTTATCACATTTTTGGTCATAAAATGGCACTAAAATTATGTAAAGTTTCATGTGCACAATCACCTCTTTATTTGTGTCCATTTCGCTATAATCCTCACTTCTGAAACCTTCATGAAAATCAATTTTGAGTAGGTATGCCAAAAAATATTCATGAAATAGTCGTGACTACATGCCGAATCTCGAAAATAGTCCTTCAAGGATTCCAGAGTTATAAAGGTGTGTTGAGGATTTTTTATATGTATAGTTTACATGGGTTATATGGGTTTTTAACATACTTATACAGAGTAAACCAGGTCGAAATTTATATCGCTTGGGACGACTATTTCCGGACTATTTTTTGATACCAAGTTTATACTGAAATCCGTAAACGTTTAGTAGAAAACAGGTGAGGATTATACCGAAAAAGCATGTCGCTATAATCCTCACCAAGGTACCCATAACTCTGGAATCGTTGAAGGACTATTTTCGAGATTCGGCATGTAGTCACGACTATTTCATGAATATTTTTTGGCATACCTACTCAAAATTGATTTTCATGAAGGTTTCAAAAGTGAGGATTATAGCGAAATGGACACAAATAAAGAGGTGATTGTGCACATGAAACTTTACATAATTTTAGTGCAATTTTATGACCAAAAATGTGATAAAAATTGTTGTATAACTTTGCTTAAGCACTATACCTACCTATTGTTACGATGTTTACTTATATTGTCTGTTAGTTTATTTTAAATTTTATTTCAACATGTTTGGAAAAAACGTAATAGGAACACTACAATAAATGAAACGCTATATTTATTTAATCATAATCGTAGTAAAGTAACATAAGCAATCAAATGATGATTAAGACTGTTTTATAAGAAGCAAAGGTGCGAAAGGTACCTTCAGGCACCTTACCTATTCTAATTTATAAAACAAGACTGATTTGTAACAATTATAACATTTACACATTTGTATGTTTCTTGTTTTATTTCAACACTTCTATTAATCCTTCAGGCCCCGCGCGAGCACCGGTGATCGCGATAACAATAGAATACAATAGCAATTCCTGGAAATTCCGACTGAAGTAAGATCACAAGTTCACAAGCCTAAGTGGCGCCGCCATCAGTTAAAAAATAATTTCTCAGTTAAAAATAATAAATATTACACAGCTTTCTATATTTTGCCGATTGATTGTTTCTAAATAAATGCCTAACTTGAAAACTGAGTTTTCGTTTAAAAGTAGGTACTACTTACGTGAGTAATTATTTTTAACTAATGGCGGCGCCATTATGGCTCGTGTAGGCCCTTAATCATGCTGTGCTGACTCACATCACATCAAATGAAATATTATTAGGTAACATTTCAATATAGGGAGTAGGCAAACAAGCTTACTTTTACATGAACTTACAAGAAGATTACAAATGTCGAATTAGCAACGATAGCTGCTGGTCTATTATTTCTGACATAAACTACAAGCCATCTTAGGATTGCAAGTAAAGAGACTCTTAAATAAACCATCGGAAGGTTCATTCTCGTGTACACCAACGGCAAATGAAGCGTTCATTTGCTTGTCGCACGGAACGGCAACGTCGCGCGATTGTGAAAATCGACAAATTTTGGCGGCTGAAGTGTTTTTCGCTGATAGCGCGAAAACCGTAGAACCTAGGATTTTGATCTATTTGGAGCATAGTTCTCTCATTCTAAGCTACGATTTGAGATATTTTTGACGACTCTCCGTTCAGTAGTTTTCACGCTCCAAATGGGCTTGCTGACGGGACGCGACGTCAGCAAGCCCATTTTCAAAGGCCTGTAACTCGATAACTATTGAAGCTACATTAATATTTTTTTTGGAGCAGAGTGCTCTAAATAGGGTTCTATTGTAGAGTTTTTAATCATAATCCAAATCATTACCGTTTCAGAGATCTGCGTGGGCTTGCTGACGGAACAGGACGCCAGCAAGCCCACCGGTTAATCACGTCTAACTCCTTTCACATTCTAGTTTCGAAGTTGATTTCACGGGAGCAGAGTGCTCCAATTTTGCTCGAAAATTTGAACCACAATACACGATAGTACTCTCAACGGTTCCCGAGATCTAGCTTGGGCGTGCTGACGGGACAGGACGTCAGCAAGCCCACGGTTTTTAGCTCGCAGCGTCGTTCGTATTAATGCTCCAATTTTTTTACTTGACTGTAGAGGTGCTCTATTTTTGCTCTAAATTCTGATATATTGAAAATACACCTAGCTCGATTGGGCTTTCTGGGGGGACGCACACATCAATTTTTAGATGGCACCCGCAAGATTTGTGCCGCAATATCAAAGTTCGTCTATAATGCAGGCACTTCACACGGCTATTTGTATTTGCTATTGGCTATTTGTTGTATTTGGCAATATTATTGACGAATACTGCAAACAAGCAATTAAAGACAAATACGGCCTTCCATACATGGACGTCAAATACCAAACCTTTACTTGATTTTCTTTACTTGCCTATTTGACTCCTTTGATGTGCGTCAAAAATCGACAAGGGTACGTGTATTTGGTATTGGTCATATTTGTCAAATAGGCAAATAAGGCCAATATTTGTCAAACATACCGTCTACACATGGTAATTGTTTGGCCAATACATCAAATACGCAAATACAAATAGCCATGTGAAATGCCTCCATGATAGATGTGTATTCGACAAACTTACCGATTTCACCAAATGCAATTAACGTTTATACGTCATGAAATATCATACTATCTCCCATGTTCCTCGTATAGAATCTCTTTCATATTGCCTGTCGTCTCTTTCTTAATAGATGTTTTTGATATCTCTATCGAGGAAACAATATTTAGATAAATTATTAAAAGTACCATGAGTCGGTGAAATTGGGAAATAACCCACCAAATGTTTAACTTCTAACAGTGCTGGTAGATACATTTTACGATCTCTTTAATTTTTATTCTGCGTAAATGTGATACAGACATTTTCAATACGTCATTAATAACATCAGCATACCGACATGTTTGAAATAGTGGCCGTGTTCATTGGCGTAAATTAATGCGCATGCGCCGCAAAACCTTTTATTGGGTATGTCACAATCATGTCATATCATGTCAACGCCACGAATACGTTGTTTATAATATTTGGTTAACTGTCAAGTTGTACGGTGTACGTTGGCGTTGCCATGACATGACTTTTGGCACGTGCAGGATTTTACATCGCATGTGCCAAAAACAATGGCAACGAACACGGCCATTGCGTATCTGCAAGCGCTCGAGTGTGGTCCTGCGAGAATAAGTTACACTGTCTTTAGCATTTTCACTGTAAAATATTAGTGTATAAATAGCCTTAAAATAGCAGATTAAGTTCCTCCCATATTTATTTTTTGGAGTTATTTTTATGTACGTCAATTATTATTTTTCTTATATTGGGCCTGGCCAAAGATAGCTAAACTTCTCAATATTCAAAATTAGTACAGACCAAGCACGGATTCTGCCGTCCACGATATTTAGTCGATGAGATATTATGTAACTCGTGAAGTCGGGTCAGGTTCGTACATTGACACTTCGCTATTTGTCTCTTTCACTCGCACATGAATAAGATATGAATATTCCACACCTGCACGAGCGAGATGGCAATATTTTTATGGGCGTGTGAAAGATACAAATAGCGATTGGTCAACAAGAAAATGTAAAAGACGCTAATTATGTTTTCGGTGGGCTAAAAGTAATCATGCTCGAGTCTCTTCAGTGGTCAGGCCAATTTTTCTGCGACAGAAAGTGCAATGTACCTATTATGAAATTATTTTCGAATTTATCGGAGAAATTAAATCAGATATGAATAACGCGTTTAAGAAATAAATTGTTTGAAGTCACTCGGTTTTATTTTTATTCTATCTTTTGTGAATTCATAATTTAAATTTATTTACATACTGGGTTTAACTGTAAGCTCTTACATACAACAATTTAATTTAGAATCAAATAAGTATTAAGTATTAACAAAGTTACAACAAACATCCATATTCGATTCTCTAACACTAGACTCCCGCTGATCACGTGGTCTCTGGCGTGCTGTACGCAGGAGTCGTTGAGCGCGTGTGCGTTGATGACGCAGCTGTAGTAGTGTGCGGACGCGCGTGGCGTGCGTGTACGCTTAGGTTTATTGAAATCCACAGCGTACAGGCCAAACTTTGAGCTAGAAATAATGAGATTAAATGTTGAATTAATATAAGTGGTCCGTGGGAAGTTTAATTGTCCACAGGCTCTTAGACTGAATGAAAACATGTTTACATGCTGTCTCTGTTGGAAGATGCACTTGTTTAGCTACTAGGTATATCAATGTAAACCAAATAAAGGACGAAGACCATGTACGTACCTAAAACCATCCAGCCATTCAAAATTGTCTAGCAATGACCAATACGTGTAACCAGTCACAGTTATATTGTCTTTGTTGATGGCGAGTAACACCTGAGGAATAAAACGCCTGATTAAATATACTCTTCAACTCCCAAGCGGCCAATGTGACCGCGAGAACAATAGATTTCCAAGAATCCGCGATCGAAGGATTAAAAAGTTGTGCCAATTTCAGTTAAGGAATACGAAAAATATGTTCCCGGCCTAAAGATGATGTCATTTATTAAATGTCATCACTTACGTTTTTTATGAATAAATGATAATGGCATGATCATATTTAGACAAGCGATTAACTTCATAATCTAGGGCGTTAGTGAGAAATGAGATAAGAACTAAATTTTAATCTTGGTTAAATAATGTATCTTAGATATATCATTTGCCTAAAATGCCTGAAGATAAGAAAGAGGAATAACTTCTTAATTCCTTTATACCGGCTATACTCAACTAGCGGCCATCCGGGACTTTATCTGTGGCCCGCGCGAAGTAAAACCATTTTTAAATTCACGCCCACCGGCAAAATAGTGCAAAGTCGTCGTGAAAGTCGTGGAAATTTTGCCACGTTTAAACCAATAACTTTGAAGAACGTTATTTTTTAACCATAAAAAATCTTGGTGGCGCGCAAGTCGCAACACCAAGACCACATTCCACAACGTGTACTTTGTTGCCCGTATAAAAAATGGTTGAGTAGGTATCACTGCTCTATACGTACCTGTTTTAAATGCTCCTCAATGTACTCTACCCTATTGAAGTCATCGAGTCCAACACCTTTGGTAGAGAAACCGTTTTCTGCTATCATAATCTCCATATTTCCATATTCTCTCTTTATCCATTGGAGAATGCGTCGAAGGCCTTGGGGAACTACCTGTTGTGCAATCAATGTTTTAACAATAACTTCGTATGAAAGAACAGTATTTTTTGTATTTGTATCTTATAGGTAGGTACTCTATTGCCCTAAATTGGTCCCTTTAGTGCCTGAGGTAAAATTGTATAATTTAATGTATTTCTAAGTTTGACGACGGATTCTTAATTTGCTAATTATGTTTATTTCTGTTCACTGCTCTAAATTTGATGATTTTTTGTTTTTAGCCATAGCTGCATAGCAATATAATGTACAATAGGAATTGGTATAATTCCTATTGTACATTATATTGGGCTAAGGCTTAGATGAATGATTGGTCTCCGCGGGCTACGTCGTAGACCAATCATTAATCAGGGCTAAGGCTTATATTCAGAAGTTTAACCGGCATCATAATCTGTGTAGCTCCCTTCAGCGCGCCTTGCGCTTCGCAGATGGCGCCGATCTCCGGCGAGCCGGTCAGGAACCACTTGCCCGGCTCATCCCCCGGCCGCTCCGCCCTGATCAAGTACGTCGTGTAGTAGTTCACGCTGTAGAAGTCTGCTGTGCCTGTCAAGAAAATTCGATCACAACGGATCTAAGATCCTAAGGGCTGGCTTACACGTATTAAGTAGATAAGTAATTAACCAAATTTTAACTTAATTTTAAGTTGTTAATTGCAAGTAAACACAAAATTTAGTAGCAAGTAGCAAGTTAAAATTTAGTAAGTTATTTAGTAAGCTAGATGACAATTAGAATTTAGTTACTATTTATCTACTTAATACGTGTAAACCAGCCATAACTCCTAAGGCGAAGTCTTGGTTAAAAGTTAAAGTCAAACCTGGATAATTTATGACATAGTTAAATAACATAACATCATTGCATAACATTGATTTAATGCTATGTCATTTTCAGGTCAATTTTATGTTGTGAAAGTTAATTAGAAGCGAGGATAAAAACCTTTGATAAAAAGCTTCTCCTGTTCAGTGAAGGCGGGCAGGCGGGACTTCTTGTAGCCCTGTTTGAGGCTGTAATTCAACATCGTCTCCTCTGTGATGGGCGGCCAACCACCTGCCTTGGAGAATATTGGGTGGGAGTAGCGCCCAATCTACAAAAAAATATATTCACAAGCTCGATACATGTATCAGAACTTCTAAAGTTAAAAGAACCGGCAAGATATTTTTTATTAGGATACTCCACGTACCGAATGTTGTCTACCGAGTTCCGCTAATGCCAGATCTTCGGGTGTGGCTGGTTCCATCCACAGTATATTGTTTGCCAAAGATATTTTGCCTTTAACCAAAATTACAAAATTAATATCGAATATCTTGTTACATATTTGGTTCTACGAGCTCAATGTATGGTCTTAGGCACCATCGAGGAAATTGATTCCTTGGCAGTTGACGGATCTACGTCAGTTGCTTGGCTTATGTCAATTCTACGTTAGTTGTGATCGGTCGGATGCTTAGGTCCGCCATCTGCCTAGGTATCAACTTCTCTGATAGTACATACTTTGCAAAGTTTATACTGGACTAATGTAGGGTACGTCTTATACTTAACCATTATATTTAGCTTTATATTCCTTTTGGTAGATGCGGTAGGCTGTAGCGTGGGCAAGTAGGATGTATTTGTTGCAAAGGAAAGGCGCAAACTCTGGCTCGAGAATACCCGGAGCGAAACCTCCGAAGTTGTAGTTGAAGTCGCAGACGGAAATCGCCTCGTTGATGGTGATCCATATTTTGACTCGATCAGCATACTCGGCGAAAAGCACTCGTGCGTAGTCGTCGAACCAGTCGACTATCAGTGGATTGGTCCAGCCGCCTGAAAAGAAGCAAATACAATGTACCTATACTAACTGTTGCAGCGGGGCTGGATTTATATTTTTTATGAGTATAGGCCATTTTAATTTCGCCACCGCTATGTACGAAGTCTGCCACCATCCTTGGACGCTGCTGCCCGCCCTAGGACGCCATAGGACGCTACCGTCTATAAGCCATGGCCTATACTGCCTATACATAAATTCAGGGCTGTGCTGCAGCTTTGTAAATTAGCATTATCAAACGAACGTTGAGCGCTTCAGTCATCTATTTAGATGTCTTGAAAGTGACTCTACAGTCTACAAATACTATTACTATTGTAGGTTTAAGCAATTACTATTGTAGAGTCACTTACTACACACACATACTTTTACCAAGATTTCGAGACCCTCTCTACATACGGGAAGCCCTCTATATATTATGTAGAGAGGATTTTCCGTTCAATTACAGTAATAAAACGGGTACTTATATAAAAATACTAGCTGTCCCGGCAAACGTTGCTTTGCCATAATATATTTGCCATATTATTTTATTGAAGTGACTAAATAAGTATGTCGCCATGGCAACGTCGATCGCTATCCCGTCGCACAATGGTCGCCGTCAGTCTCAGGTTGTAATAATTTACTATTATTTATTCAACAAATGCACTTATCAATATACTTATAAAGTACCGAGTAGCCGATTCTCAGATCTACTGAATATGCATATAAAATTTGGTAAAAATCAGTAAAGCCGTTTCGGAGGAGTTCATGGACTAACATTGTGACACGAGAATTTTATATATAAGATAGCTGTCCCGGTAAACGTTGCTTTGCCATAATAATATAAAGTATTTCGAGCATATTATTATTTTATTGAAGTGACCAAATAAGTATGTTACCATGGTAACGTACCGTCCTGTTCCGTCGCACAAACAATGGTCGCCGTCAGTCTCAGGTTGTAATAATTTACTATTATTTATTCAACAAATGCACTTATCAATATATAAAGTACCGAGTAGCCGATTCTCAGATCTACTGAACATAATACACTGAACACATATAAATTTTGGTAAAAATCAGTAAAGCCGTTTCGGAGGAGTTCGTGGACTAACATTGTGACACGAGAATTTTATATATAAGATAATAATATCTATGGACGCTTCACACCACGCCAGTCCCGTGGTAAGTAGGTACCTGAAGGACTTGTGTTACGGGTACCAGACAACGGAAATATACTTAATACTTTTATACTATTCATATATTTAGGATTTTTATTATATTATGATACACATATTTAATACACATTACACATCCATGACCAGGGAACTTAGAAGACTTTTTGTTCCGTCGGCGGGATTCGAACCAGCGACCCCCGGCTTGAGCTACCAACAGCCGGCAGCCTACCAACTGAGCCACAGAGGTCGTCAAATCGTAACTAAAATATAAGTATTTAAGATATTGATTGCCGATACGGTAATAACAGCTATGATAAGCCGTCGTAGCCAGACTCTCACCCAGGTCCTGCAGCGGCTGTGGCAGGTCCCAGTGGTACATGGTGACGACGGGCTCCACGCCGGCCGCCAGCAGGGCGTCGATGAGGTCGCTGTAGTACCTCACGCCGGCGCGGTTGATCCTGTTACTGAACCCCGTGGGCAGGATCCGCGACCAGGATATTGAGAACCTACAGAAGCATTGAGCTAACATATCGAGTTATGTATTTTATATTGTGAAGAGGTGATAGATGATACTAGCAGTTCCATTGCGTCGAAATTATTTTATCGCGGGGAACTTTTCTCCCACAACAAAAACTAGTTCGGCCGTTTAAGCGTCAAGAGACAAGAGGTAACATACAGACACACTTTCGCTTTTTTATAGATGGCCCACCTACATTGTCTAATCTGGAGCCGTACCACGAAACCGTTTTGAGACTCAAACAATTGTACGAGAATGTCGCGTCCTACTCTAAAGAACGAGAAATTACGTTGTTAGAGGCGGCGTTCTCATTCATGATGCGGCATTCTCATTCGATTATTTGAGTCTCAAAATGGTTTCGTAGTAGGCCTACTGGGTTCTAGCTAATCTTCGTAACTATTAGTATTTAAGGATTTTACTGTGTATCAATTGCAGTTTCTTAACTATTGAGATTTCTCTTTTTATAGCTCCCTCTGCAAAGTAAGATCGTTGTATACCCATAATATCCCCTTTCCTTCCCTAAGTCCTAACCTAAACTTACAGTAGCGATATAGTGTTATAATGATCTTGCCTATAGAAATGCAGTCCCAGGTCAGCTGTAATCTGGACGTCCTCCAGCCACTTGTGGTAGGAGTCGGCGGCCACGTCCCCGGTCACATTGCCCAGAACTGGGTTCGGAGACGAGTGAACCAGCTTGTCCCAGATGTTGGGACCTTTGCCTGGAAAGTAAAAAAATGCGATCAAGAGATTAGGGATGATGACAAGGTCCAAGATTAGCGAATTTTGTTAATAAAATAAAAAAATCACGGTAAAAAATAAGTGTTCCCGAAATTTCAGCTTGATAGCATTTGTATTTTTTTTTGTTATGCGCCTTCAAAGTTGGATAATCAAGTCGATTATTTTTTCAATTAAATTTCTTAATATTTGTATACCATTCGATAACTTATGCAATTAAAAGCAACTTTTGTTATAAAACCACTTTCATAAACGCAATATTTAATATACCTACCGAACAAAATTCTCTCCCGATCCGTACAAACTACGAAAGAGTGACGTCAGTCTTTCGTAGCACTTTGTATGGAGCGTTTCGGGCAGGTCTATTTTATGAGATATTTGAAGTTGTCATATATTGGTGAATCACACACATTTCGGGCACATCTTTCAGAGATGTTGTCTTTCAATTACCAATAAGAAAAAAAATAGTCATCATGCCTATTAACTTTTTTCATAGAATTTTTGTGGTCTTTACGAAGATTTGTGCCTCGTCTGACGGTTTTGACTGCAGCCTACAGACTCACCTAAAGGCCTTATGGAATGTAAAGGCTGTATCTTTCCTTCTTTTCAATATTCTTCTGTCTTTCAAAGAACTAAAGGATAATTATTATTATTATCGTTATGAGAATTTCGGTGAATAAAAGTGGTGGTGCTAAATTTTATTTGCTCACGTAAACAATAATTAATTTACAATACAAGGTGCAGGCAAAACTAAGTGATAATACTTTAGGGTGTGTATGAGTCGCCTGTATAGAGTTCAGTGCGAAAGTAGCAGCGCTGAAAGAGTATTTTTTTTAACTTTTGTAATATGGGTAAATCCATGACGCTGCGGCACTTGCCCATACAAATCATTAAAAAAATCCTTTTTCAGCGCGTGGTCACTTTCACAGTGAACTCTATACAGGGTGTAACAAAAACTAGTGATAATACTTTAGGATGTGTACGTGTTCCCTGTAGAGCAGCGGTCGGCAACACGCGGCCCGCGAACGTCTTACTTGCGGCCCGTGAATTTTTTGTGAATAAGTTATGCGTGTATCAAAAACAATGTTTTCTAATACTGCCAGTAGTTATCGCCACTTAAGAATACGTATGCGTAACGAGTTGTTTGCAGATTGTGCCGTTTTAAATAAAAACTTATTTCCTTTTAATATGAAGTAATGTAAGTGTCACATATTGAGCTTCTAGGGTTAATACGAGTATGAGGTCTGCGGCCCACCTTTTGTTTGTTTTGCCACCTTGTGGCCCTTGCCTGCCAAAAGGTTGCCTATCGCTGCTGTAGAGAGTTCACTGTGAAAGTAGCAGCGCTGAAAGACCAAAAAATTTTTTCACTTTTGTATGGGGAAACTCGTGACGCTCGCGCCATTGCCCATACAAAAGTGAAAAAATTTTTTGGTCTTTCAGCGCTGCTACTTTCACAGTGAACTCTCTACAGGGAACACGTACACACCCTAAAGTATTATCACTTGTTTTTGTTAAGTACACCCTATATTAATATGGCCTGGGACACATATACACACCTTTATAATTATCATTAAGTTTTGTTACACCCTGTTATATTGAGTACTCTGGTGTTTCGTCCCAAAGTTTTTGGGCCCACTGGGCCCAATGACCAGATATGAATTTTTAACATTTTTTCATCTGGTGATTGGTCCTAAGCAATTATTTTTTATGAGTTTTCGGTTTATCCGTAGGGCTAGCAAAAAAGTTGTAGATTTGAATAAAAAACAAAATAATTACTTTGTCTGAAAACATTTAATACACACTGAATTAATATACTATGACATTCAAAGAAAAATAATTCAATGGACATGGTATGATAACTTAAATCTCTTATGACATAAATAATAACAAAAGTACTTATTTTCTAGATAATCTAATTATATTATTATTGTATAGTTATTTCAGTTTAAAATTTATTTATAATTATTATTTTTATAATATAAAGCTTATATATTTATTTAATTAATTGGCAAATATGGTATGTCAATCACACAAACTTACAAATTCATATTAAGTATGTATAATGAGTGGACAGGACTACCGAGTACAGTACCTATAATACTCCTGCAGAGAAAGAAAAACAAAAGGGTCACGATTTTTTCCTTCTATACTGTACTCGGCGAAATATGGCGGTAGCGGTCATTGACTCCCCGTCAAAAACTTGTCTTCTTCTTCTTCTTTTATTTACGGCAAACCATCGCTTTTTGCGACATTCTGCCAGTGTCAAGTAATGAAATATTTTTTTTTTAACGAAACGAATAAGTTTTAAAAGAAAAATTTTAAATATTGGTATTTGAGACCTGAAAAGAGAAATATTGTTAGTTAATTAGGGTAGGTTAGACAATTAAGGTTTAAGGTTTATAACAACATAACAAGAAATAAAATTATGTAGGATATCAAAGGAAAGAGTTATTATAGCTTAATCTTATTTAGGTTTATAAATTTAGATAAGAGGAAAAGCAATTTGTAATTATCAAAATGATAAAGAAGGGACCCGAAATCAGTAGGTAAAGGAATGTTGAGGTTTGGAAGATGATCATAAATAAGCAACGAAGGAGAATTCAGAGGACAGGTGAAAAATATATGATCAAGGGTTCCTTCATCCAACCCACATTCACAAAGTGAGGAATCTTTTACTCTAATTTTGTTAAGAAACTTAGGAGTGCAGCAATGGCCTAAACGGATTCTACATAAAGAGGAAACAACTTTTTTTGGATGTAAAAAAAGATGTAAAAAAGAGTATTAAAAGAAGATGATTCTTTTGAGAATCCAATATTTATAAATATATTAGGGATATATGAAAGAGTCTCATATGGGTATTCATATATGGGAAGTTTTGAATGTGATTGAATGGGGATGTTTTGTCGGATATGTGATAATTTTCTAAAGAAAAATCTTGAACCGGACGAGGTTTACGTGGAATAAACACAGTTTTTTTGTAGGACATACTCATTGGTTTTGTGGTTGACGAAGAATTATTTTGATGACTTATACCATTTTTTGAAACATCCGCGTAAGATCTGTAGGAGGGAGGTATGAATTTTGAGGCTTCTTCATATGAGATATTTTGTTCTGCCATCTTTAATTTTATTTCTGTTTGTCTTACATATTCTGGACAACTTCTGTTCACAGCAGAATGAGGTCCAGAACAGTAAAGACACAAAAGATTAACTTCTGAGATAGAGCAGCTATCTCCACTATGATCTTTGGAGCATTTAAAACATCTTGGTTTTGAATGGCATTGGTTTTTTGTATGCCCATAACGGCAGCAATTAAAACGTTGAATTGTAGGGTACTTATAGAGGTCTACGGGTAGGGATGTATAAAAACAAAAAACCCTGGTAGGTAAAATTTGACCATCGAAGGTTAAAATAACCGATTGTGTAGGGTGCCACTCTGTGGAATTATTAATAATCACTTTACGGTTAATTCGGCGAGCCTTCATAATTTTACCACAGCCTAATGGAACTTCGATATTATTAATAATTTCATCTGGGGACCAGTCAGAAGGAACTTCGCGGACTACCCCCATACGGGTAATATTGTAAGTTGGTATGGAAGAGCTGTAGCCATTTTGAATTAATGGTGTATGTGTCAAAAAAGTGTTCGCGAATTCGGCAGACTTAAATTCAATTGACACTTTATTGCGCCCAACACATTTGACACCATCATTAAGAATTCCTTTAAAATCATTTTTCTTTAAGAATTGACCAAATTTCACAGGGTGAAGAGTGGTGCTAGATGGAGGATCACTTTCCACTCTAGTAACGTGAACGATGAAGGGACGCTTATCATGGTTGTTGTATGTTAACCTATGTTCATTTTGTTTGGGTTGTTTTGCAGGAAGATCAGAAAGAGTTTGAGAAGTTCTTTTCCTTACAGATGATTCTAAAGCAGTGAAAGAAGAAAGGGGGGCAGATAGGACGGGAGAGTAAGGAAATTCAATTGAAGGGAAACTTTTGTCAGGAGGAATAGGGTCAGGAGGTTCGTTACCCTCCATGACTTAAGGAAACACGAAACAATTAAGACAAACACTTACCACGAATACAGGACAACACAAAATGAATACAAATCAGATTGAATAAATATTCAGATACCAAAAACTCCGTCAAATAAAAGCAAAATTTTGAAAACAAACCGATGCGCTCGACACTTGACAGAGAATCAAAAAAAAAAAAAAAACTTGTCATTTTCTATACAAAGCCGACATTGACAACATCTGACACTTCATTGTCAATCGCGGTTTATATAGAAAATGACAAGTTTTTGACAGAGAGTCAATGACCGCTATCGCCATGTTTCGCCGAGTACAGTTCATTCAAATTCCAAAATGATAAACTAAATAAAAAGTCGAGAAGTGACGCTGTAATTATGACTGAAAGATAATTTGAAGAATAGATAATAGGTGGATGACTAAGGATGTGTCCTTACCTTAGTATTCGCAGATGAGTTGGCAAAGGGTTCCCAGAGAGCTGTACTTAAACTGTACCTAACGTTCATTTGTTATACTTTAAATATTATCATACATTAAATATTATAAGGGAAAATATTTGAATCATTATCGGTCTCGACGCATGGTTTTTCTTTTCATTTGGACATTAGAGCTGGTTTACACGTATTAAGTAGATAAGTAGTTAACTAAATTTAAACTTAATTTTAAGTTGTTAATTGCATGTAAACACAAAATTTAGTAGCAAGTAGCAAGTTAAAATTTAGTAAGTACTAAACTAGATGACAATTAGAATTTAGTTACTACTTATCTACTTAATACGTGTAAACCGGCTATTATGGCTGGTTTACACGTATTAAGTAGATAACTAGTAAGTAGTAACTAAATTTTAATGACTACCCGAAATGTGTCAAGTTACAAGCCCTGCCTGCCAACTTAACAAAAAATAGTCAAAATTCTAATTTCCATGTTTAGTACTAACTAAATTTTAACTTGCTACTTGCTACTAAATTTTGTGTTTACATGCAATTAACAACTTAAAATTAAGTTAAAATTTAGTTAACTACTTTAATCTACTTAATATGTGTAAACCAGCCCTTAGGACCAAAATGAAAAGCAGAGACAGAGCGTTGTCGAACGAAATGTGAATTCATATTTTTTTATTACGGTAATAAAATATTAAAAAATAAAAATTAATTATAAAGGACATTACAAAAAACTTAGATGTACGCGAAATTAACATAATATAAAATAAATAAACGTTGGTAAAAAAAACTTATTAATAACATAAAAAGCTATAATATAGCCTTGAATCTTGATGATAAAAACAAGTATATTGAAAGAAGACTCCTTTGAAGCTCTAAGTTAGAAGGTCTCTCAGAAGCTCTAAGTTAGAAGGTCTCTCATTAAAATTAAATAGGACACTAATTAAACCCTAAAGGCCTAATAATAGGGTAATTTCAGGGGAGACGGCCCTAATTACTTAGAGACACTACTGTGAAGGAATTATGATGAATAAAACAAAAACTAATATAGCAAAATAAACTTTTCTTATAATTATTATTACCTATTAAAAATTAACGATTAATCACTTTAAACAATTTTAAAAAACGATCACTGGCAATCTCTCGTAGAGTGTCCGGGAGTGTTGACTATATCGGCTGGGGGGAGATGGCCAGTATTTTTTAATATTTTTTTCCCTTTGTCCTTAAGTTAAATTGACTCTGTTTTTAGGGTTCCGTAGTCAACAAGGAACCCTTATAGTTTCGGTCTGTCCGTCCGTCTGTCTGTCTGTCCGCGGTTTTGCTCAGAGATTATAGGACCTACAAAGCTGTAATTTGGCATGAATACACATATTAATGATGCCGACAAAATGGTACATAAAAATATTTTAAAAAATATTTTTTTTATGGTGAGTACCTCCACATCAAGCGGGGTTGAATTTTTTTTTCGCTCCCACCCTATCGTGTGGGGTGTCGTTGGATAGGTTTTTTAAAAATATTATGAGTATTCATAGATCATTTTCCGATTTAGGGATCCATTTGTGAAATATTAAGTTTTAAAGTGGTAAAAATCGTTAGAGTCCAGTTCTACCAGCTAAACGGTTGCTTCTGGAAATGTTTCTCTGTCTCTGTTAGTTTAGGTAAATAACACAAATTATTCAGAGGTAAGTAATTTTGAAGCTAGAACACCGAGAATATTTTTACTTCATCGGGAAACTACGAATTTTGACATATTATTATCTCCATCTCTCCCGTACGGCCATCTCCCCCGGAATTGTCCCTAATTGATGAGGCTGCATCGTCGTATCAGCCGACCGATACCACAAAAACTATGTTATTACATAGAGGCTTTTAAATACATTGTGCATAATTGGTCCATGGTTATAATGATAAAAATCATGCCAAGACTCAAAATACTTCTATAGTAATCATCAATCGGTTCAACAGCTTATGTGTGAAAACAGACATGTTTAATGTTTATTATTAATTATAATATTAGTACGGATTTGGTAATATGACTCACCGTCTTCATTCCACCCCCCCTCGACCTGGTAGGCGGCGGTGGCGGCTCCGAACCGGAAGCCCGGGGGGAACTCGTAAGCAGCCAGAGCTGTATGCACCACGCTGAAGAATATGAGACAAAATATGTTCAGAGAACCCCTGACCTTTATGCCAGCGAAAGGTTTACTCTCAAACACAGGAGTGGTAAAATTAGTGAACGAATCAGAGCACTATGATATTTTTGTAGGTAGACCCAGTGCTGGTTTTAGGATTACCAGCGCCCTGATTTCTTAGGCGCCCAGGGTGCTGGTAGTGCTAAAAATTGGAGCGCCTGCGGCTCCCCTTTTTTCTGCCTTCGGCGCTCCTTTTTATATCCGGCGCCCCGGGCGGTCGAATTGCCTCGCCCCCCTAACGCCGCCACTGGGTAGACTTTACGTATGGGGAGTCCCACCTACACCAGCCAATGTCCATAATCCGCCGGAGGTAGTAATTAGTAGGAGTAGGAGGAGTAATTAGTAAAGCCCGTGAAAAATAAGTTGGCGAGCCGCAAGGGGTCCTGTTTGAAATGTTTTTGGAAGGCCCTGCAGCTCTAATAATATAGTTATCTTTATTTTTTAACCGACTTCCAAAAAGGAGGAGGTTATATGTTCGTCGGCATAGCTTGTCTCTATTTCTATCTATTCTAATGTCGAGCAGGATAACTTGCAAAACAATGACTGCACAATCTTCTATATCACGTTACTCGTTTTGGATAATCACGAATGTAGTTTAAACTTTAATCCTACCTTATCACGACCGCGAGGTAAGCCGCCATGGCTGTTAATGATACCGCAAGTTTGTACTCTCACGTAACAATTACGCTAATCATAATTATTGTGTCGCTAAAAATATTTGTTGATCGTAAAAAACTGTTCGTCTTACGGTAGAAAGCGACGTTGAAGTAGGATTGCTTGGTAGGACTCCTACCTCAACGTCGCGTCTTCGTCTCGTAGAGTTAGAGTTTAGATCACAGAGTACCTACTGTATTATATACTGGTTTAAATGGACACACCTTCTCATTTCAGTCTCGGCAACGGCTGTATTTATTTTAACGATATTATGTGTATAAGAAGGATATATAATTTTGCTACTTTCACAGTGAACTTTAGACAATGAACTCATACACGCCCTAAAGTCCTCACTTTGTTCTGTTACACTTACCCCCTGTAAATTGTAACAAAGTTAAATTAATCTCATCTCATTCGGAAACCTCAAGCCACGCAATGTGTTTTTAGGGTTCCGTAGCCAAAGGGTAAAAAACGGGACCCTATTACTAAGACTTTGATGTCTGCCTGTCCGTCTGTCTGTCCGTCTGTCTGTCTCGAGTATCTCGAGAACCGCTATAGCTAGATTTCTGAAATTTTCGCAAATTGTGTATATCTGTTGCCGCTTATAACAACAATTACTAAAAAACAAAATAAATATTTAAGGGGGGCTCCCATATAACAAACGTATTAATAATGGCAATACTACTTGAAATGTTCACAAAATACTCAGTCGTATTAATACTTTAATAATTAATAATAAAATTTAAATAAAATAAATAATGAAGGCGGTCTTCCATACAAAAAAAAAACACATTTTTATTTTTTACCTATTTTTGCTCAATAATGGACGGAACCCTTCGTGCGCGAGTCCAACTCGCACTTGGCCCATTTTATTCTTACTTTTATCTCCGAGTAACGCTAAGCTATCCATGTAAGTAGCTGCTAACTGCACGTAAAGATTATTTAAATATTATT
Source organism: Lysandra bellargus (assembly GCA_905333045.1). Classification (NCBI taxonomy): domain Eukaryota; kingdom Metazoa; phylum Arthropoda; class Insecta; order Lepidoptera; family Lycaenidae; genus Lysandra; species Lysandra bellargus. The sequence continues at coordinate 7,061,678 of HG995331.1, read as the reverse complement.
GTAAACCATAATTTTTAACACGCTTTTATTAGCCTGCTGGGCTGTATGTAGGTATGTAACGGTATCTTTCAGTACGATTTTTACCCATCGCCATTTGTCAAATTACTTCAATAATTTGTTAATTTTTTTAGGTTTTTATTGAAAAAAAAAAAAATATAAATATTAATACGAATAATTCTAGTACTAAATAAATTATAAAAATTAATAAAGCAGGTTTTGTAACTTTTTCAACTATTATTATTTTACAAACGTGAAATGTACAAATTACAATACAAAAATCACATTTTAATTAATGATGATGCGGATTAAAATATCTCATTACAGTAAAAAAAAAATCACGTTACCTAATTAATAATCATGTAAGTATATACTGTACATTATAATAACGCATTAAAATTAATTAATTTTATTACTGGCTGAGTAAATATGGGACAATATTTTTGGAACCCTTAATTTAATCTATACTTAATATTATAATTCTGCAGAGTTTGTTTGTTTGTTTGTTTGTTTGAACGCGCTAATCTCAGGAACTACTGGTCCGGTTTGAAAAATTATTTAACTGTTGGATAGCCCATTTATCGAGGACGGCTATAGGCTATATTTTATCACGCTAAGACTAATAGGGGCGAAGAAATAGAGGAAAATGTGGAAAAAACGGGGGAAATTATTTGAAAGGGCTTATTTGAACGCCCTAATCCCAGGAACTACCGGTCCGATTTGAAAAATTCTTTCAGTGTTAGATAGCCCATTTATCGAGAAAGGCTATAGGCTATATTTTATTACGTTAAGACTAATAGGAGCGAAGAAATAGAGGAAAATGTGGAAAAAACGGGGGAAATTATATGAAATTGCTTATTATCTTAAGAGCCCGTCCTCTATTTTCTACTGCTCTCTTCACACTCACGCCCGTCTTTCATATGCCAGGTGAAAAAGGACGATCGCCAAGTTAGCGGGCAGATAGAGGTTTTCTGTTTTTAAAGGGTTTTTTATATTGAAGTGGTAAAAAGTAATTCCAACACTTTATAGACGACTTTCTCAACAGTACATTGTATTTTTACAATCCATAAAAAGGTGATATTCTAAACCTTTTACAGCAAAAATCACAAAACTGTCGCGGGTTTGAGTTGGATTATTTAAAGATACTAAAAAAAAAATCTAGCTCCAACACTATATTATAATTGAAATGATCTTACATGTTGTGCATTAAAACTTATAGAAATACTGTATTTTAACTGTTAAATCACGTCTGTTAAATGAGAGAAATCGGCAAAATTTCGTATACGGACTCTTAAGAACTACTGGAGCAATTTTTATGTTATTTGGCAAACATGAAGAAGATACGACGTGAAGGGACATAGGCTTTTTTTTGCGAAAAAATATACGATTGCGTGAAATTCCTAAATTTCGCAATCGATGCGGCGCGGAACATCTTTATATAATAAAAATCGTAGGAAAGTCAATTCTGTACATTGAATATTTTTGTACAATAAATAATACTTGGGATGTGATCTACTATGCTAACGCGGACGAAGTCGCGGGCAACAGCTAGTAGCAGAATAAAAGAAATCTTACGCCGGTAACCGGTTCTTCTCGTCGGGCTAGGTCCCGAACCGGTCACGGATATCGCGGATGTAGCCATCATTGTACACTTGACGTTCAAGAAGAGTATTGTAAAATATTAATTTTGAATAAAATATTTTAACATAGCAAGCTCCTTTTTTAGGGTTCCGTACCTTAAGGGTAAAAACGGGACCCTATTACTTAGACTTCGATGTCTGTCTGTCCGTCTGTCTATCGGTCTCCAGCCTGTATCTCAAGAACCGCTATAGTTAGACTTCTGAAATTTTCACAGATTGTGTATTTCTGTTGCCGCTATAACAACAATATATTTATATTAAAAGTAACATAAAATAAATATTGAAGGAGGGCTCCTACACAAAAAAAAAAAACATTTTTGCCTGCTTCCACTCTATAACGGTACGGAACCCTTTATGCGCGAGTTCGACTCGCACTTGGCAGATTTTTATAATTTTGAGGCGGACGACCGCCGCGGACCGGCAGACGGTTAATGTGTATCGTGTGCTTCATAAAGCATACATTGATGATTGGCGAGTCCACCGCGGGCGTTCCCCCATAAGCGGAGAGACCCTTTTTTTATGCGCAGTGTAAACCCTTTATGGGTTGGGGATGTGCCTCAGTTAAGCTGAAGCACCCCGGGATATGTGGGACTCCCGACTTCGGGTTTATCCACTAAAACCACCTGCGGTTTGCCTTCAGCCGTACACGGAGGGATGTCCTGCATCTGTCTAACACAGGACTCCCTCCACGACCGGCCGGTTTACCTCAAGGGACCGGACTTCCACCAAAGTTAGGGAACGCTTCGGCAAACTGAAACGTTTCCCTCGGCGCCGGGACTAGCTAAGCCGGGCAGGTTCCCATCCTGACCCGGAGCCCCGTGGGACAGAAGTTATTGGAGGTTCGCATAGCGACGCCTCCGCACTCCCGTCCTAAAGCGGAGAGAACCTAAGACCGCGGTAGGTACTTTTTTTTTTCCTACACATGTTTTATATAATCCCACCAAAACATTAAATGTAAAAGGAGCCAAGCAAAATATTTCATAGCTATGCTATTGTATGAACTCCTCCAAATATGCATATTTTATTAATTATGTGCTCATTGCCAAGCCACTATAATAATTTTAAAATAAAGAAAACTATTTATACATTCACTGAATGTTGATTTCAATTACAAAATAAGTTGAAAGCTTGGCTTGAATGTGATCTGAAAACTTTTTACGACAGAAGTATTGCATAGCTATGCAATATTTTGCTTGGCTCCTTTTACATTTAATGTTTTGGTGGGATTTCATTTTTTTTTAGGTTAGGTTAGGTTAGGTCACGTTAAAACTATTCTACCATATTAACAAAGTCTTAAGTCTTCGCTGTCTGCCTGTCACCAGGCTGGATCTCGAGAACCGCAATAGCTAGATAGTTGAATTTTTCACAAATTATGTATTTTTGTTGTCGCTATAAAATAGAATAGTCCTATTAAAATAAAATAATTTAGGAATGGCGGGTCTCGTACAACAAACACGATTTTTTTGCTTTTTTTGCTCCATCTTCATAATGGTAACAGTAAGGTTTTTGGAAATTTCAGAAAATACTCAATTGTATTTGAACTTTAATAATTAATAACAAAAATTAAATAAACCTTTTATTTATTTAATTTAAATCCCATACAAATTTACGGTACAGAACTCTATCTACGCCAGTCCGACTCGAACTTGACCGGTTTCATAATTTTTCCTTTCATTGTGAATAAAGACCTATCCGGATACCAAATTTCAAGGTTCTAAGTCTGCTAGAAGTACCTTAAAATTTTGATGATCTGTCAGTCAGTGACAAAACGTAGTAACTTTGACTATCCGTAACTAGTAAACTATCAGTGGCGAAGAATCCATATAACCCGATTCCCATCGGCTTCCCTTAGAAAAATCGAATCTATGGGCCAACGACATATTTATCTAATAAATATTTTACATAATATCTACTTAAAAAACTTTGAATTCACAATGTTATACTTATGCAACATTGAGATGTAATGCAATAAATTTTTCTCTCACTTGAAATACATATTATGTAGTTTGAATTAATAACTATCGCCTACAAATTTTAAAAGGCAATGCAATGTGCGGGCGCAGAGAATCAAGCCGTGGATTAGCGGCTTATTTCTCCATACAACTCACAGTTCATAGTAAGCATCTGTCCTTTTCAATCCTGTGAACTGGTTGTCATGTTCTGTCTCGTTCTAGCACGCGCGATATATACTTGGAAATAACTCGATGCCCGACGAGTTATTACGGAGAAAGGTTAATTAGCAACGCACAAGTGCAAGCGAGATAGATCAGTCATGAAGTAAAATTGTTATGATTCAAATTTAAAAATGAATGTAGCGACATTATACTTTTGCGGGCACGTAATACATTTTATTTTGGTAGGATTTTTTGTAATACGACTTTAATAAGAATGTCTTTAGCGGTACTAAATATTATGACAGGCGCGTAATCAATGACGAAAGAAGATCTGTAATACATTTTTATTTTGCTGGTTTTTAGATTGACATATTAATATGGCGGATAGTGATTAGTGTGTTTGTAAACAACATGTCGTTTGTTTTGTTTTGTCGAATTTAAATTTTGTTTATTTTAGCGTTAGAACTTAGAAGAGTGTCGTGAATCAATTTATATTGTGATACGATTACGTCAGTACGACTCACAATTCACAAATTGTGAGTCGTACTGACGTAATCGTGTTACTTGCTCCTAGTCATCGAAATTCTAAATATCTAGCTTTGTTAACATCGAAGATAAGGAGGGTGTGAAATAGCCGCGAACCGTTTCGAGAAAAGTATGGTACGGCCGTGCCTTTGCTAAAAGCTTGGCTTGGGCACTGCCGTGCCCCCAGATTATGGGCCACACCTATTGTTTTATAATAGTCTCTGTCGCGGGCCATAACCAAAATTATTAAGGGGTAAAAAATAACGTTGTTCAAAATTATCGATTCAGGCGAGCCTGCGGCATGCGGCCCGCGGGCCGTAAGTTGAGTACGGCTGCCCTGAGAACTAGGCCCGATGTATTATTTTTCTCTATGACTAGGCCACATTGCTCGGTTAGGTTATGAGTTTATGACTTGAGACCTTGAGGCACGTCTTCGGAAGCGGTGTTTTTACGGAACGACTGACACACGAAATGGGAGGGTTAACAATGCGATGATTGATGAACTATGAAGCAACGCGAGAGAGCAATGTGGCTTCGCTCTAATATTATAAATGTCTGTCTGTCTGTCTGTTACCTCTTTACGCCCAAACGCTGAAACGATTTCGCTGAAATTTGGTATACAGTAGATACTTTAAGTCCCGGGAAAGGACATATTATGCTACTTTTTATTCCGGAAAAATGTACGGTTCCTACGCGATAAACGAATTTTGGCACAACGGAGTTGTGGGCGTCATATAGTTAGTAATAAATACATTATCCACCACTTATCCACTGACCTCCCGAGTCCCGGCAGAGGTTTGCCCTGCTCGACTCCAGTTATAATAGTTGACAGTGACATTAACTGACAACCGGTTGACAAGCCGCGCCGCGCCGCATCTTGGGTCAGTGCCGCGCTATTCTACACCACCGGACTCTACCCTCGATACTTCCTCGTTTAACCCAGTAGTATTTAGTAATATTGGGGCGTCCATTCCCTTTGATTGCGTGAGGCATCTTTGAGGATTTTTTGACCCCCTCTCCCCCCTTGGTGAGATTTCGTAAGACTAGCCTCTTCTCCCCTAATCTCACGCGAGATATTTTAAAATCTATGTTTTGGCTGTAGACGTGTTGATTATTGAATGACGATCCACAGATCTGGCCATATTCTAGAAATAATTTTTCATACAAGTTCACAATTTTTTGCTGGACAAAATTACGTGACATTTGCTAATAACCCGCCCTCCTCTAAGTGACATTTGGAGAGATTTAGCTTGACCCCCTCCCCCCTATGGACTGTGGTACTTGTCTGTTAAATATTTACGTGAATTTTTCTCTAAGCCAAGGGTTCCCAAAGTGTGCGCCGCGGCGCCCTGGTGCGCCGTGGAAAGGCGAGGGGCGGCGTGAGTCGATCCTCATTATTATCCGAAACCACAAATGTTATTTAAATAGATAAAATTATTATAAAATTGATTCTGCAAAGCAGGCAGATGGTTAAATATTTGTTTATTATAATTTACCTGCTTAACCTAACTATAATCATTGAAGGTGATTATATTTTATGTAAGTATCTTTTTGTAATAGCTAGGTAGGATAGGGCGCCGTGACAAAATATTGTGACGTGTAACTGCGCCGCAGGCTGAAAAAAGATTGGGAACCCCTCTTAAGTCTAAGCAATATATTATTATCTAGTCCATCAAACACTATTTCGGAAATCAACAGTCACTTGTTACAAGTTTCAATTCCTTTAAAACTTATCTGAGCAATCACTTGTAATATTTTTTGTAATAATTATCGTTCTAGGATAATATTTAATAATTGATATTTGATAAATATTGCTCATTAAACGCATAAGGCGCTAATATACAATGTGTCCCGACACCGGTGTTCGACCCTTTAAGTTTAACCCCCTCGAACCATATTATGTATGACTCGTCTGTTTCGTTACAGTGGCGGGGCAAGACCTAAATTTGATATGGGCAAGATAATATATCTTGCGAGGCCCCCTAAAATATATTTTGCGAGGCCCTCTGATGGATGACGCAAGAAGACAGATTTTTGGAGAGAAAGAATATTTTTTTGATATTTTTTTATTTTTGAATTTTTTGATATTTTATTTATAAAGCTTTTTTTATGAATATTTGAGTATCAAAACTTGTAAATCCTTTAAAAAACCTCGTGGTCCAAGGGCTGCGAGGCCCCTTAGACCGCGAGGGTCGCGCGGTCACAGCCCACGCCTTACGCCGCCTCTGTTTCGTTACTAACTTCGATCACATTCGCATCACCTCCACGACGCGACGGTAGCGAAACGGCGCGGCGTAGCCATACCATAGTATTACCACATAATTATAATAGTACCTTACGGTACAGAAGTCTCACTCCCGAGTTTAGGTATGATAAACGCAAGCGTCCGGTCACCGGACTAGTCTCAATAGGCTGACGCCTGCCCCCTTAGACAACTGGCAAAACGCTAACGCTAACGCTAACGCTAGCGCTACAAAATGTATGCGATTTGACATAAGTCAACGCTTCGCTAGCGAATACTAATGTCAAATCCATACATTTTGTAGCGCTAGCGTTAGCGTCAGCGTTAGCGCTTTGCCACTTGTCTACAGGCCCTGGCACTCGCTCGACTTGTCGCACACGCAACGCACGCATCCGCGATACAAAAGTAATAAGTACCCGGCCCGCGCCGCGCCGCCGCGCCGCTCGCTTGACAGCCCTAGCAGATTGAAACGAGACGGCAGATAGTTATTGTACAATAAACGCTAAACGCTATGCAAAAGGTTGAAATTAGGTTGTTTTCCAGAATAGTAGGTAAATATCTCGGCAATTTCGCGCCGTTTGTATGAAAGTGAGACAGGCCAGTATTACAATATTTTCAGAAGCTTGGCTCTACATGAGATCTTATATTATCATTTTCACAGGGTAAGCATTATGTGGTGTGTGGTCATCTCGGTTACATTTTACAAGATATATTTTTGGTGGGATGTATTATTGCAAAAGTACTTTGTAGTAGAAATTGATTCATAGCAGATGGCAGATCTACGTTTTTTAGGCCCGTATTTTTGGTCAGTACTTAAGATGCGACCCGGTCTCAAGACGCGGTTCGGCTCTGTGATTGGTCCAAATTTTGAAAGCCAACCAATCACAGAGTCTGAACCGTGTCTTGAGACTGAGATGCATCTTGAGTACTTATCAAAAATACGGGCCCTAGTTGCGTTGCGTCAAGTCTACTTAGTACTTACTACGTATGATATGCCTATCATAGGGTTTGACATAACGTCCTGAGTCCTAACTATAATAAATTAAATAAAGGTATTTGTAAAGCAAAAACCTATATATCATAAGTCTATGAAATTAAGTATGTACGTCAATACGTACTCGGTACTATCCTCTTAGTATGATACAGATCCATGACCCAGAAACTTTGAAAACTTTTTGTTCCGTCGGCGGGATTCGAACCCACGATCCCTGACTTCAGCTAACAACTGTCAGCTCACCAACTGAGCCACAGAGGTCGTCAAAGGGTAAAAACGGGACCCTAGTACTAAAACTTCGATGTCTGTCCGTCCGTCTGTTTGTCTGTCTCCAGGCTGTAACTCAAGAACGGTAAAAGCTAGATCGTTGAAATTTTCACATATTAAGTATATTGTAATTCTGTTGCCGCTATAACAACAAATATTAAAAACAAAATAAATAAAATATTTAAGGGAGCTCCCATACAACAAACGTGATTTTCTAACATTTTTTGCTCGGTATGAAAGATGGCAACAGGTAGACACCTGAAATGGTCACAAAATACTTAGTTGTATTGATATTTTAATAATTAAGACTGCTCCCTCCCTAAAATTAGCAGGTCGATGTCTGTCAATACGAATATCGACGTAAAAGACATTAAGACGCTGACAACAGCTGCCAATGACCTTGATCTCGCATCACTCTCGCACCACTGTCGATTTTCATGCTAGAGAGACAGAGATGTGAATTCACTCGGTAGTGTGGATACATTTTTCGTCTGTTAGAGGAAAAAATAAATATTATGGGAAATCTAGATGTCAGAACCGAAAATTAAATCCGGCAATCTTTGGATTTTTGTAAAAGGTATCAAATAAACAAAAATTTAAAGCATATATTGTATTATTACTTTAGTTAGAACTGTTTAAAGTTCCTGAAAGATGTGACTTTGGTATTTTTTTTCATCCAGTAGGAATACATTATTTTATTATTTAAATTCGACAAGCTTTTCCAAATATTGTAAGGTACTTGTTCAGTACTTACGTTATAGGTCCAAAATGAAATGCAGGATACGGAACCACTTAGTTTATTCACCTATTTACACTTTAAGTCTTTGTACATACAGTCACACAAATTGTCTAAAAGTTTGAAGTTATTCACAATAATTAGTTACTATATAATTCACTACCGCAAGTACAAGAATATTAATTCCGCAATAACAATAATTAATATCGGTAGGTAGCTAGTACTTCACGCGCGACTGTTACCAGTTGTATTATATTCAACTCACTTATTATCACGACTGACTAACAATATTTTACGGTCTCACCTTATATAGGCGACGACCACAGATTACGAGTGTTACTGCGGACGGCCGGTGTCGCCAATAATGAAAAATTATTCCGCCCAAAATCTGCACGAAAAAGTCGTGCGAAATAGAACTGGCGACGTAGTCTAAATCTGATGTAATATTATTTATTAGGTACCTGTTTATTTTATAATATATGATGAAATATTATGAAATATTTATTATTTGATTTACATGTTTATAGGTACTATACTATACTAATACATTGTTCTAAGTTGCAGTAGCTGCCACAATATAATCAAAAATCACATAATTTTTTTTTTGTGCCAATCAATGAAATACATACGTCTAGAAAACTGCACAAAGATGTCGAATTGGTAGCTGTCTTCCCCTTACATTTAAAATAATATTCATATCATCGCGCCGTGTGTACAGTGGCGGTTACGAGTTACGACTAGGGAATGCAAATCTCGCGAGATTGGAGCTCAAGCGAGATCGCGCGAGTTTATGAATACAATACCGCGAGATCTCGCCAATTTCGAGATCTCGCGAGATTAGCAGTTTGGTGGGTTTTTTTGCAAATAATCAAAATATTTGAATAAATTACGAAAAGAAGTAATAAATATTATAAGTATTATAAGATAAACATTCATTTTCACGAATTTTTCAATAGAATTTTATGCATCAAAAATTGTTTGACGTATATCTGTCTATAATTTTTAAGTAGTAAACTTTGACATACGTATCTACTATCTATCAATTAATAACAAATGAAAGAAACAACCAGTCTTCTCTTCTAATGTGCGCTTTTATAATTTGCACGTGGACGTGGCGGTAATATCGTGAAGTAAAATGGATGGAAATATTATATGAAGACACTTTTAAATTTCCGTCGACGATAACTTTTTAACGTGCACGTTATCGGACATTACGACGTCTACACTTCAAAAGGGCATTTGACGTAGGTACCCAACGTTTTATCGTGGAAGCCGGCGTCCACGATAACGTGACGTCCAGAATTATAAAAGCGCACATTATCAAACACAAATCTTTCAGTAATAAAACAGTTCTTTTATAAGTAACAAAACAAAAGATAAGTCAAAATTCAGGACCTAGTTGAAAATCACAGTGCACGTCAGTTGCTTAGGCCAGCTCCTCTTTGTTTTTACTCCGTGATCGCAACTCCGTCCGTGTCAGTCCGCACTTCGAATAAGACGTTTTCATGCTCAAGTGCAATCTCGTTAAACTCGCGAGATCTCGCCTTTTTTTCGTCCGAGATCAATCTCGCTAAAAAAGGCCGAGATCTCGCGAGAACGAGATTGCATTCCCTAGTTACGACGCTCGCCGCGTCCTTAATAGGGCGAAATAGGAGAAAATTATACATTTCACATGGACGTGTCACGTGACTGTTCGATTAAAAATTCCTCGTGAGGAAAAAAAGAATAATTCCCGTAGTCGTAGTGTACTGTGTAACTGATAATGTAGTTATTAAATATAAAATTTTCAATGCTCTAAGCCTGGTTACGAAGTTAATAGAAAAATCGATGACCACGGTACATTTTTCTTTTCTAAAAATCTATTGAGCTTGGAAAAAAAATCCTCGTGAGCAATTGAAGATTAAAGATCAGTCTACAATATTTTTTTTTCGGTATTGTGCTTTAAGTTCTACCAGACTTTATAGAGGTTGAACTTAGTGTAAAATTTAAATTAAATAGATTATTAAGTGGGGCTTCCATACAAAAAACACATTTTTTCTAATTTTTGCTCAATGGTACGGAACCGTTCGTGCGTGAGTTCAACTCACACTTGACCGATTTTTAAGTTTGCAGTTAGTTATAATTTGTGAATCCAAAGTCCAAAATAATATTATGTCCATGAAATGTCATTCAAACAATTTGGAGTTTGGACATAATTTGCACAAAATATTCTCTACACAATTGTACTGAACTGACGTAAACTGTACGAAGTACGTATAATATTCATTCTGTCTACTCTGTATAGCCCGTCAAAAAAGTCACGACATTTAAGGATTGCACAAACCTACGCGACCAAAGCGACTGTGAAACGGTAGCGTTTACCGCGCGGCGGACGCTTGCACGACCGCGACGCGGGATGTTCGCGTTGGCAAGCGAAACGTGCGCGTCAAGTTGTCAGACGCGTGTTTTGAAGTGTACATAACTAGACTTCTTTTTTAAAATCTTTTTTATATTATTTCCTAGAACTCTTCAGTTTATGATTTTTTATTTGTATACGTTTTGATAGATTGTGTCATGATATTAACGTTTGACCAATTTATGTACAAATTTTGGAACCTTAAATCACTCTCCTCTGTTGGAAAAATAGGAATCCCTTTTTTACAGAGGTCTTTTCGATTGATAATTCTGTGTTATAAAAGTTGTCCAATCGTGTTATGCTATGGGCAATTCAAAGACAAAGACATGATGAATACTGACAATGAACTTAGTTTCTTAGCTTTAGTCATTGCTGAGAAAAATCGGCATCGCTACAGCCAAATTATCAAGGCGTCGCCTTAATAGAGTCGCCACTTGTTTCCGGTGTGGCCTCTTATGGCCACACTGTATCCAGTCACTATAAAATATTTTGATACTTTATATTAAATACAGTTTAAAAAACAAGTTGTAAATATTATGATTTAATATACGTATAATATTATGTCGTTAAGAAAATTTTAAATAATTATGATGTAGTTATAGTGTGTTTAATTTACGATGTTACAAGGAAAAATCTATTCTATGTGAAGTATTATAATCTATGTATATAAAATGGATGTTCAACTGTGTTAGTCACGCTATAATTATTAATAACAAAATAACTCGATAATTACGGTAGAACCGATGTGGCTAATTTTTGACCGACTTCCAAAAAGGAGGAGGTAATACGTTCGGCTGTATGTATTTTTTTTTATGTATGTTCACCGATCACTCAGCCGTTTGTCGTCCGATTTTCAAAATTCTTTTTGTGTTGTATATGGTTCAAGTCGAATTTGGTACCATGTTCACAAAAGTGGTGATCTGATGATGGGATCTCCTCTTTAATAATGGCGCTGTATGTTAAAATTCTTTTTAACATACAGCGCCATCTCTGATACATAGCATGTACTACAACGGCGCCAGTACGTGGTGTGTGAGTATCCCTCACGAAAACGTTTAATTGAGTATAATAATATTATGTAGAACTCCTCTAAACGCGTCGGCCAACGTCTAAATACCTAACGCCAACGCGCGAGTACCCCCGTTCTGGGTTATTCCACTTTTCCCCGCTGATAATCCCCGTTAACGACAATTTTTGCTTGTAATGGGGATTTATGAACTAAAAAAGTTCACTTATCCCCATTACTTTAAAAATAAAATACTAATGTAAGAATCAGGTACCTTTTATTTATTATTGGATAAGAACTAATTTATTGGTTATTTTTATAATCAAATTAAATTAAATTTAAGCCTGATTACAATACTTAACAGATTGTTACAATTATTAATTAAAAAGGAAACATTAAAATACTTACTTATAGCATTCCTACGAATAACAAAACTAGCATTCCTAACATAATAAAATCAAAGATTATTATTTATTAATTAAAACATACATTATTATTTATTAATTAAAAAGGAAACATTAAAACATAGCATTCCTAACATAATAAAATCACAGATTATTATAATTATTAATTAAAAAGGAAACATGAAACATAGCATTCCTAACATAATAAAATTACAGATTGTTACAATTAATGAACTTTTTTAGTTCATAAATCCCCATTACAAGCAAAAATTGTCGTTAACGGGGATTATCAACGGGGAAAAGTGGAATAACCCCCCGTTCTACACATTGGGCCGACGCGACTTTCGGTCTAGACTTACTGATAAACATCTTCAGGATTTAATGTCTACAGTCGGGGCATTTTAATAGGCCACATTTGACATCTGTCAGATTAATCTCCATAGTGAGGTGAGCTGCGTAAAAACATCGACCAAAACGAACAAATCGATACGGACTTGAAATTGAAATATTGAAATATTTAAATTTTATACGTTTGAAACAAACTCTTGTCCCATTATTACTTTTTCTTTTGCAAATGCAAGGAGCAAAATAAGACAAGTACATGATTTACAAAAAAAAATAAATAAAATGCATTTATTCGCTTGAATTATAAAAACTGTTAAATGTAGTATTCATTTCACATAAATATGTGTTACTTTTCACAACGTGGTTATTAATTTATGGGGATATTTCGTTACAAGTAATCAATGCATCGATACTATTTATTCGCTTCCAATTTTTAGGGTAACTTCCCTAGAGTTTAAAAAGAAAAAAGGTCAGCTAACGTAACATTGTAACGACGTGCAATTATTAAGATCAGAATTTGTTTATTACGTTTAGAATTGTTTATCAGTAAAAGCAAATCGTTAAATAATTCGTATCGGTCATATTTACAATAAATATGTAATCGTCATTGAAAAAAGTTAGTCAGTTGTGCAGTTATAACAAAACGAAAATATTTATTTTTTATGTACGTCGCTATAAGGTTACCTGGTACAATTTTGATGAACTGTCAAATGTGGCCTATTAAAATGTCCCGACTATAATAGCTTGCACGGTGCACCAATTTCATTCCAAACTTCACAGAGATAATTAGCAGTACAAAAATTGACACTTTTCCTTTGTAATTTTCGTATTTTTCTCTTTTCTTTAAGGTCACTTCAATTCTTAAAATGGCCCCCGAGCGAAACTAATTGGTGACCCCTGGCTTATAGGTACAGTTTCGGGGATTTCGGCGTTGTTTAAACAACTGAAAGCATAAGCTAACACATCAATTTGATTGGTCATCATCATCACAACCATAATTATTATACCATGGCTCATCACACTATGACCTAATTATTGGTACTTTTCGTGATATTTTCTATCGAAGCAGATGTTTTTGATGATGATTTCGCTGTTTGAAGACAGATTTACAAAATTCTTTTTGTGTTGTATAGGGTTCAACTCTAATTTGGTACCATGTTCACAAAAGTGGTGATCTGATGATAGGATCCTTGAGGAATCGAGGAGACTTCTTGAAATTTGTATGGAAACATTGATTTTAATTATTTCTGAAGCATTCGAGGTCAATGCTACCAATAAAGTAAGATTTTGCACCAGGTTATACCCTGGATCCAAAGGTACCGAACAGAACTTTTGAATGCTTATAGGTACAGGTTCGGGGATTTCGGCATTGTTTAAACAAGCATAAGCTAACACATCAATTTGATTGGTCATCATCATCACAACCATAATCATACTATTGGTCATCACACTATGACCCAATTATTGGTACTTTTCGTGATATTTTGCATCGAAGCAGATATTTTTGATGATGATTTCGCTGTTTGAGGACAGATTTTCAAATTTATCGTGTTGTTGTATAGGATATAATCTTAATTTTGTATATTTAACAATTACGAAAGTGGTGAGCTGATGATGGGATCTATGAGCAATCGAGGGAAATCCTTGATATTTATCAAAACACTCATAGTGGTAAAAATGTTGTTTCTAGTAAATTAAACATAATATTATGTTAAGAATAAGAGAAATTTCATACAAAGGTGTCTCTTGGTCCAAAAGCACTGAACAGAACTCCTGAACCTTTAAAGATAAAAGTTTAGAAATTGCAGCATCGCTTAGATAACTGCAAGCATTTACCACAATTTCGCTTACAGTAACATAATGTGAATAGTTAACATTCGTATTGGTTATTTACGCATAAAGCCTTATTTTGTAGATACTTAACTAAAGAGAGTGAAATTATTATTTAAAAAAAAAATTAAAACCGACTTCCAAGGTAAAAACAATAGTAATATAATAAGTAACTAAAAAGTATTAAATAACTCTTACTCTTTAAATCTCAACTATTTTTGTACATACCACAGTCTTCATTACTTCGAAGTCGGTACCAGCTAATTTAATCGTGAGTTCAGTCAATGTCAGAATATCTGAAACTTTTGGAACTGATACCGACTTCAAACTAATTAGACCTGGATCCCAAAAGGATAAGACATAACTTACTTTCTGATGGATGAAACCATAGGTTCTTGGTAGTCCCTCGTGAACTTAGAATACCTGCGAATTTGTGTAGCTCTAAATGTGACCCCTTGTTTATTATGAGAGACCGGCCCGGCCGCAATACAAAACAAGCAATCTCAAACGTATCCAACACGGTTTTTTACTTTAATGCGGTGTTATGCTATGGGCAATTCAAAGACAAAGACATGATGAATACTGACAATGAACTTTAATTTCTTAGCTTTAGTCATTGCTGAGAAAAATCGACATCGCTACAGCCTACAGCCAAATTATCAAGGCGTCGCCTTAAGCTAAAAGTTATAAGTATACTTTAACCCCAGGGCTCAAAGTATATCTGTACCAAATTTCAGCAAAATCGGTTAAGCGGTTTGGGCGTGAAGAAGTTACAGACAGACAGACAGACATTTTTACGGTTTGGGCGTGAAGAAGTTACAGACAGACAGACAGACAGACATTTTTACGGTTTGGGCGTGAAGAAGTTACAGACAGACAGACAGACATTTTTACACATTATGAGTGAGTGAGTGAGAGTGAGTATAGCTCCATGTAGAGCTTCACAAATTAGAAGGTACATAAGGAACTACTAAGAACCTAAGGTTTCATCTATATTGTGATATGTCATAATATGTGTTATCGCTCTGGGATCTGGGTCTAACAGGTAGGCACTTGACTAGGTATATGGCCAAAAAATACTCAATTGTATCCATACTTTAATAATATTCACTACAATATGTTACAAAGGGGAGGTACAGTCTGAAAATGGACAGACAGACAGACGGACAGACTGAAATGTCTTTGATATCGGGTCCCGTTTTTACCCTTTGGGTAAGGAAAGAGGGGAAAATTGTCCATCTTTGTTATTATACTATGCAGTATGCTGACACGGACAAAATCGCGGGCAACAGCTAGTAGAAAATAAATTCTTGCAATATCGTATTGTTTTCTAAGGTGTTATATTAATTTATAAAATAAAAATTAACACCTTTGAAAAAAAAATAGCAACAAAGCTATTTTCAAAACGTCTGATAATAGTTTTGGTCATTGAGAAGTGTCTTACACTACATGATACTTGTTCAGAACAATAATTTACAAATTATATATAAATATTAGCCATCAGAAAATAAGTAAAGTAGAACTCATTTTTTGACCACTTTGGTACCTGGTACCTGACCAGGGGTCACACTTAGAGCTACACAAATTCGCAGGTATTCTAAGTTCTCGAGGGACTACCAAGAACCTATGGTTTCATCCATCAGAAAGTAAGTTATGTCTTATCCTTTTGGGATCCAGGTCTAAATGAAGACTGTAGTGTGTACAGAAATAGTTGAGATTTAGACGAATTCTGAAAAAGGCACTATTGAAGAGTAAGAGTTATTTAATACTTTTTAGTTCATAATATTACTATTGTTTTTACCTTGGAAGTCGGTTTTAATTTTTTTCTTATAGTCTTAAAATATTCCTGGAAGTCCAGGGAAGGTTTATTAGTGATACGAAGTTCACCGTGACATTTAGTCACTAGTGTTATAGGTCTGCCAGAATCTGATGGCAAAAATTGAGAAAATAAATTGACTCTAGCAATCCTTTTTTTAGGGTTCCGTAGTCAACAAGGAACCCTTATAGTTTCGGTCTGTCCGTCTGTCTGCCTGTCCGCGGTTTTGATCAGAGACTATAGGACCTACAAAGCTGTAATTTGACATGAATGCACATATTAATAATGGCAACAAAATGGTATATAAAATCTTAAAAAAATATTTTTTTTATGGTACCTTCCATACACATCAAGCGGGGATGAAATTTTTTTTTCGCGTCCACCCCATCGTGTGGGGTGTCGTTGGATACGTTTTTTAATTCTATTATGAGTATTTATAGATCATTTTCAATTATTATTTATGTAAAATTATTGTTTTAATAAACCACATAATACTTACTCAGGATACTTAAAATTGCATTATACAATAAAATTAACAAACAAAATTTATAAAACAAATGCTTAATTACCTTAGTAGTTTTTACATTGTAAAACTGAATTTAAGCAAATTGAAAATCTTTGTTTTGTAAGAGTAGGTTGCACTAACTAACTTTGACTTTAACTTTAACTTTAACCGGAAAAATTGACAGATGTCGTATGAGCATATGGGGTGTTTGGACGCCATATTTAACTTTAACTTTAACCACGCCTCTGGTGCAACGCAGCCTAAATAATTTTATGTCATAGAGTATTGATACAACAAAAAGAGTGTTGCTGTTGCTAAAAAAAAAAAATCGCCTCCTAGACATTCTTGACGCACTATATGTGTGCAGTTAATTATTATTATTATTATTTGTACGATTAGTTAAATTTTTAATCTAATATATAAAAATAAGTCGGGTTTTCCTTCCTGACGCTATAACTCCAGAACGCACGAACCGATTTCCACGGTTTTGCATTCGTTGGAAATATATCGGGCTCCGTGAGGTCTATAGAAAAAAAAACAGAAAAAACTTCAAGAGAAAGGCAGGAAAACAGGGAAAATCCTTTTTAACATACAGCGCCATCTCTGATACATAACATGTACTACAACGGCGCCAGTACGTGGTGTGTGAGTATCCCTCACGAAAATAAGTATGTTTAATTGAGTATAATAATATTATATATAACTCCTCTAAACGCGTCGGCCAACGTCTAAATACCTAACGCCAACGCGCGAGTCGCCCGTTCTGGGTTATTCCACTTTTCCCCGTTGATAATCCCCGTTAACGACAATTTTTGCTTGTAATGGGGATTTATGAACTAAAAAAGTTCACTTATCCCCATTACTTTAAAAATAAAATACTAATGTAAGAATCAGGTACTTACCTTTTATTTATTATTGGATAAGAACTAATTTATTGGTTATTTTTATAATCAAATTAAATTTAATTTAAGCCTGATTACAATACTTAACAGATTGTTACAATTATTAATTAAAAAGGAAACATTAAAATACTTATAGCATTCCTACGAATAACAAAACTAGCATTCCTAACATAATAAAATCAAAGATTATTATTTATTAATTAAAACATACATTATTATTTATTAATTAAAAAGGAAACATTAAAACATAGCATTCCTAACATAATAAAATCACAGATTATTATAATTATTAATTAAAAAGGAAACATGAAACATAGCATTCCTAACATAATAAAATCACAGATTGTTACAATTAATGAACTTTTTTAGTTCATAAATCCCCATTACAAGCAAAAATTGTCGTTAACGGGGATTATCAACGGGGAAAAGTGGAATAACCCCCCGTTCTACACATTGGGCCGACGCGACGCGTTGGCCAACGCGTTCGCCTATAATATGTAGTGCCGACATAAGGGGAACGTATCCTAAAAATTTGGTTCATTAGGTTGTCAAGAAAGTCATTTTTATGTGGTATTGATAGATCGTATATAATAAACAAATATACAAGATACGCGCTAAAAACATAGCCCTCCCGGCAGTCGGGTACTAACGAGTGTCGAAAGATTTGTTCCACAAAAATGCTTCTATTTTCAGATAGTCGAAAAAAAGTAGGCGGTAGCGTAATGCCATACTTCTCGGGTGTGGCTTACAGCCCGCCATACCGACGCGAATACATTAATTGTGTGTGTGTACGGAACACTTCGTGCGCGAGTCCGACTCACACTTGGCCGATTTTTCAGGATAAAAAGCCTATGTGCTTTCCTGGGACTCAAAGTAGCTGCATACGCAGGAAAATCGCTATACAGCGGTTTAGGCGTGAAGAGGTAACAGACAGACAGACAGACACATTTTCGCATTTATAATATTAGTATGGAATTAGGGATATGGATTAGTATATATACATTACTCATTAGATTTCTGACATAGTTATCTTGATTAAAATTATTCATCTGAGTGTTTGCTGATTATTACCTCCGTCAGTTCGGTTCGGGTTACGCTCCTCGCGTGCACGTTTATATTCAGCTCTTAGTAAGACCTAAGACTAGGACCAGGAAAACTATAATTCAGCTTTTATTACTGATTTAAAGGAGCAATCATATTTGTGTCAGATATGTCAAGTTTTAAAGTTGTGTTGTGGTAAGTTACCCGTTTTTTAAGCTTTGCTATACATATTTTTTAATAACTTTATTTAACGAGAATCTAACGGATTGTATTAAATAAAAATTATTTTGTGAATTTAAAAGACAATCGGCTTTTTGAATCGGGCAAATGCATTCCCACCACAGCAACTCCTGTGTCGCCAGGATCAACAGTGGCAATTAACCACGAAAACCCTTTGATATGATCTCAGGGATGCCCGAGGGACAAGCTAAATCTGTTTTGGGACCCGCAACGAAATAATTAATCAGAAGAAAGGTAGGTGGAGTAGGAGATATCCAATATCCCTCCCCAAGAAAAGCGGAAATCGGCTATTAATATTCTATATCTATATAATTATTATTGTATAACTATAATCACGGCTTCAGCTACGAGATAATTGAATTTATGCACAAACTAATGCTGCGGATAGTGTCAGCTGCTTAATTAATAGCAAACTTTAATTCAGACAAAATCACATTTTGATTGTTCAATATTTTGAAAACTTGGGTAACAAAATAAATTCCGTGTACACGGTGAATCGAGGCGGTGGCGGTCATTAATCTCCAGTCATAAAATTGGTCGTATTTCGTTTTCTATAAACCGTAATTGACAATGAAGTGACAGACGTTCCTATGCGATATCGTATTATGTTACTCGATTAATAGATTTGAACTCAAAAAAAGTTGGAGACTATCATAGTAAAGGCCTTATAATGATAGTCTCCAACTTTTTTGGAGTTATCCAAGAGGTCTTCCGATAAGTCTATTTAATAGTCTTTGTTTTTATAAGAGTTCAATATTTTGTAAAAGCTAATAGAACACAGTGCGTGAATTTTACTCATAACTCCTAGACTAGAAAGGTCAATTATTACCGCTGGTGCTATCTTATTTAATTTAAACTGTAGGTTAATTTCATATAATACATGAACCTGTAGCAATTCTAAAATATTTTTCAAAGATTTTAACGGCTTAAAACAGGGGTTCCCAATCTTTTTCAGCCTGCGGCGCACTTACAAGTCTATATTTTGAGACGGCGCCCCCGTACTGTACCTAGTTATTACTTATTATAGTTAGGTTAAGCAGGTAAATAATAATAAACAAATATTTAATCATCTGCCTGCTTTGTATAATTCATATTATAATTTTATTTTATAATATTTGTGGTTATGGATAATGATGGAGGATCGACTCACGGCGCCCCTCTTGCCTTTCCACGGCGCACCAGGGCGCCGCGGCGCACAGTTTGGGAACCCCTGGCTTAAAAGATAGTAAATGATTGCCAATTAATTGGCCATGGTGAAAACTAGCTTCGGACAGGCACCATCATAATATACATATTATATATGTTACCGTTAGAATGCGAAATACGTTAACGTGCACATTATCTAGATAATCTGCAGATTCCCGGATGCCATCCGTTAGTGTGTAATTTATATGAAAAAAAAAAACTATTTGCACTTTATCTAGTTAGATTGCGTTCTCTACCTGCGTTAAAGTTCAAAAACTTTGACTTAAGAGCCCGGGTAACCCTCGAAATTCTCATACATACGTAATACCAAAATCATTTTGTCATACGAAAATATTTAACATGTTTGAGTTATTTTTCAGCTTAAAATAGTAATTATCTAGGTTCCTGAACAAAAATTAACTTCAAAATATTTAAACACTAAAAAAAATTTTTTTGTGTATATTTTTTTTTACTAAATTTACTACTAAATGTTTAAACACTAAAAAATAGAGTAAAACACTAAAAAATATATAAATAAATAGTAAATTTACTACAAAATATTTAAATACTAAAAAATATTTTTTAGAGTTGAAATATTTTGTAGTAAATTTAATATTTATTTATATATTTTTTAGTGTTTTACTCTATTTTTTAGTGTTTAAACATTTAGTAGTAAATTTAGTAAAAAAAATTTATACACAAAAATTTTTTTTTTTTGTGTTTAAATATTTTGAAGTTAATTTTTGTTCAGGAACCTAGGTAATTACTATTTTAAGCTGAAAAATAACTCAAACATGTTAAATATTTTCGTATGACAAAATGATTTTGGTATTACGTATGTATGAGAATTTCGAGGGTTACCCGGGCTCTTAAGCTACCTAAGACTGTTGTTGTTTTGATTATTTTTTTCTAGTTTATATTATGGTCCGTTACATTTTATTAGTGGAGTAACATTTTACTTCAAATTTAATAATTTATTCCTTCGTTTATGCCCAAAACTTAGGGGAGGTCAGCTCAAAGCGGCCAACTTAACTGTCAATTAGAATAAAAGACGAAATATTATACATTTAAAAATGAAAAATGTGCTACCAGATAGTGCATTTATTATATTTCTGTGTGTATGAGGGCCCGGACACAAAAACACGGCACGGCGCCGCGCCGTGAGAATTCACGGCGCGCGTCGTAAAAAACTACGGCACGGCGCCGTGCGGCGTCGTACAACGTCGTGCCGTAGAAACTCATCTTGAATTTCTATGTGAGTTTCTACGGCACGACGTCGTACGACGCCGCACGGCGCCGTGCCGTAGTTTTTTACGACGCGTGCCGTGAATTCTCACGGTGCGGCACCGTACGGCGCCGTGCCGTGTTTTGTGTCCCGGCCCTGATTCATATTGACCCAAATCATAAAATTAGCTCATGATTCACATATTACGACAACCTGTCAAAAACCGCTTTGCCCGAGGGCCCGCCTAAAGCGGCCATAGGGGTAAGGGCAACGTGGCCAGCCAGAATTTTCACACGAAATGGTATTTTTTTCTTTTATATAAATATATTTTTTGATAAAATGAATGCTAAAAATGTTCGAAAATAGGTATTTATTAAAACAATTCTATAAACTGCTACATTTTTTTTTATAAAAAATAATCAACTCTTCTAAAATAAAAATAGTCAAAATATATCAATAAAACTTTGTTTTATCGATATATTCCTGTTTTTAAATGTCTCCTTAAAGTATTGCGAGGGAGACCATGTTTGTTGGCTACTAATTTGACTGAACCCCGATTTTCTTGAACATCTTAGCTCGCGCCATCGTAGTCTCTTCCCATGATCCCTGGATAGTTTTCCTTCGAAAGTTTGTTCACCATCTAAAAATTGTTTTAAGTAATTATCATATAAAACTATCATTTAGCTCAGCGGCCTATTGGCCGCTTTGCCCGGTCCGCTTTGCCCTTTGGCAACCGTTCTGTTTTAATTCTTATAATAATTTTCTTTCGCAGTTTTTATCATACTCCAGAATAAAAACAACATAGATAAAGCTAAATAGATAAGGAACGACACCGGGAAAATAGAAGCATTCAAATATACATGAAAATAATTCAAACAGAAAGAATTTATCTTGCATTTTTTAAATAAAACGTGCAATTCCAATATTTTTGGCGCTACAAGCGCGCGCCTTCCCCAACCGCTACTGCATCATGGAGCGGGGCTGGGCGGGATGTTCACTATGCGTCAGAGCAGCAACGTTGCTATGCCTTTATAAATAACCGAAATATTAAGGGTGGCCGCTTTGCCTCCTATGGCCGCCTTGAGCTGGGCTCCCCAATATTAAATAATTCTCTACCACTAAATAACATGTTTTATTCAAACAAGAACCTGTTTTATGTAATTTAATGAGAATAGAGTAAGCTTTTTGCACTTTAACTGATTCACCCAGGTAATCTGTAGAATACCTTGTTAATCCGCAGTCTAACTGGTTTACGCACATTAACGGTAACATAATATATACCTCATACCTACAACTGACCTACACCAATAACAATATAGATACATCATACAAGGCTTACTCCAGAAAATATACGTCTTATATTCAAGTTTTGGGTTTGATTAAGACTCATCATAATTCGGATTAACCTGACAATCTATACTAATATGTGCTAATATTATGTATAACTAGCGACCCGCCCCGGCTTCGCACGGGTATAAGATATATGTATAGCCACTGAAAAAATTATTAAAATCGATAGTCTACACAAATTTCAAAAATGAAAGTTTGCTTTTATAGTCCAGGCGACGACCAATAAAAATATAGGATTTTTGCAATTCTTAGAGACTAACTCTCGCCGTAACCAAAATAAAGGGGTTTGGGGGGATATTAGAGTTGAAAGGTGAAGTGTGTCACTAGCACTCACTGTGCGTATTCAATTTTTAGAGAAATTACTAGTTTTATATACTTTAAAGCGTAAAAATATCTGGAAAATGTGTAAAATGGACGTGAAAAGTTTTTACAATATTTTAGGAAAATTTATTGAAGTAAGAGCAAAAAAGTTACTTGCATCAACAAATAGTAGTATTTATCAAGCCTTCGAAATATATTTTAAGCTTCCTATTAAAAGCCAAAAAAAATGTGGGCCCACATATCTCACGTACTTACTAAAGAGGCACGCTACAAGCTATGTTTGGAGTGTGCCACCTAAATACAAAAAATATCAATTTTTAAACCTACTTTCTATATTTTTTCCTTCTTAGTGAATGTCAATAATGATATAAATGTAACAAATAAATATGTTTTATTCTACCAAACTAAGAGAAATCAAATACAAGCGGCATCTGCCTATTCTACAAAATATACTAGAAAAGTTTTTGCTACATTTGTGGAGAATTTATTGAAATGAGAATTAAAAAGATAGTTACATCATGGTTACATCAGGTATCATTAAAATAAAGGCTTTGTCAAGCCTATGGAATAATTTTAAAGTTCCTATTTAATGCTAGAATATAAAATATGGGAGCACCACATATGACATAATATCTATACCTGCACACACACACACACACAGCGAGCTGTATTTAGGGTATGATATCACCTAGATACAAAAAAAATATTAATTTTTAAACCTAAATTACATATTTTTTCCATTTTAATTGTATTTTGGGAATATAAGCAACGATTTGTATAAGAAAATTAATCATATATTTTATTATTTTAATACATATCTGAAAGAAGAAAATTCAGGTTTTCTTCAAAATTTGAAAGTTCAAAGGCTCTCTCTTTTTTTTTTAAATGAAATAAGGGGGCAAACGAGCAAATGGGTCACCTGATGGAAAGCAACTTCCGTCGCCTATGGACACTCGCAGCATCAGAAGAGCTGCAGGTGCGTTGCCGGCCTTTTAAGAGGGAATAGGGTAATAGGGGAGGGTAGGGATGGGAAGGGAAGGGAATAGGGTAGGGGATTGGGCCTCCGGTAAACTCACTCACTCGGCGAACACAGCGCAAGCGCTGTTTCACGCCGGTTTTCTGTGAGAACGTGGTATTTCTCCGGTTGAGCCGGCCCATTCGTGCCGAAGCAGGGCTCTCCCACATATAATAATCTCTGTTTCTATAAAAGCAAACTTTTTGAGTTAAAATCACTGATTCTATGATTAATTAGGTGTAATACAGCCAAATAGGGTGCACAGAACTCAGGCACAAAAATCGTGTCGACTAGTGATTATGATCGGTTATTTCTTTAGTTCCTTAAGTTTTTTATTTAATTTTTTTTTATTTGACTTGACTTAATTTTTTTTTATTATTATTGGAAAGAAAATAAAACTAACACTTGATAAATAGCCATTTACTTCTGTCTAATGACCCATATGTCCCTGACTATGGAATACGTGATCCTCTACTATTTATGAATCTAAACCATGTCTCCCCTACTATGGGAGACTTGATCCGACCTGGATCAAGTCATCCAACTAGGAGGATCATTCCTCCCTTATATATGGGACAATTGGTGTGAACCTGTTTTACCAGTTTTTTTCAATAACTTTTACAAATATAGTTTAATCCTAATTACCAATATACATAATATAGTACTTAAATTATGCATCGTTTAGTCTAAACACGTGTTATATTTCTCAAGAAATGTACACGTGAGATCATAAAATCAAAGTGGGGGATCAATTGTCCCCAGTTTCCCCTATATATTCGGCTGTAGATAAATTTTTTTTGTATGTTCAACGATTACTCCGCCGTTTGTGAACCGATTTTGAAAATTTTTCTTTTGTTGTATAGGGTTTTACGGTTTACCCCAATTTGGTACCATGTTCACAAAAGCGGTGACCTGATGATGGGATCCATGAGTAATCGAGGTAACTCCTCAAAATGTATATGGAAACATAATATGGTGATTTCGGTTTTATGAGAAGTATCCTAAGCATATGCAAAATAAGATTTTGCACCAAGATACAACCAAGATATGCCATTTTCTCGAAGGTGCTAAGAGAACTCCGGATTCCTTATAGATATGATAAATGATAATTGATGTCTCTATGATCTATGATTGCAAATAATAGCTTAGGTTTTATTCCCTTTTATTATACACTTTTACATTTGAATAATTTCCTATTAAAATAAGTTATACTGTTGTCTCATTTTTGTGTTATTGCTGTCCCTTTCGCACAGAAATGTAGTGTGTTTCACACATTTGATATTGTTGTCCCTTTCTAGCATAAGTATAGTGTGTCTCACTCTAATGTTGTTGTTGTCTCTTTCGTTTTATATATTTATTTACGTTTTTATTGTTAATTAGTCTTATAAGAATGCCTGTTTACTGTTATATTAGCTTATAAGAATGTCATTTGTACTTTTTGAATAAACGGTCTGCGTATACCCGACAACAACTGATAGAATCCTACAGATTCTAACAGAACAAAATTTGCATATAAACACGCACTTTCCCAGTGCAAACTCACTCGCAACACGAACCCCACAGAAGCAAGTCGAATCCCTGCTGGACCGACACTCGACCGTGACTGCAGTACCAAATTTCACCTGGCGTTTCTCTTCTACTTGTACCCTACCTTCTTCAGGACTGAACCCTCAAAAGTTACAGTCCACTCCAGCCTACTCCAAATTGACGATACAGGCCCTGCAGAGTTGTCGTGTCGTCAATAATGATAATTATTCTATTTTATAGATACAAGTTTGGGGGCTTCGGGGTTATTTTAAGAACTGAAAGCTACTATACAATTTACATTCATCATCATCACTAACACCACACCATGCATCACCACATTATGACCCTATTATTATTGGTACTTTTCATCGTCTCTAAGATCGAAACTCGAGTTTGTCGAGCGATTTTGAAAATTATAATGCAGTTGTTTCAAAGATAATTCAAACTAAGACGTGTTGAGGTTACCAAGGTAGAAATTTGATCATGAGATCTATGAGGTATGTAGGAAACTCCTTTAAATTTATTGGGACATATTATTATGTAATTATATTAACATTGCTGTAAGTACATAGTTTAATGCCTCTAGTCTACCGACGTGACGCTGCGAACTGCGAAATATCTGCGAATCCAATGCGAAGCAGGAATAGAGCGAGATGCAAAATAACGCATTGTCGTGTGGCTGATAAGTGATGAGACAAATTGGTTCGCCGCTGTTTCGCAGTTCGCAGCGTCAGTGGACTAGAAGCGTAAGCGTAATATTAAAAGTCACAAAAGTTAAAAATATTTTGTCATAGAACTCACGATTCTCAGCTGGTACCATAAAGTTAGTTATACCGCTAGCTAGCCCCGCGTTCCACTTAGCATTAAAAACGATGAAAACGCTCAAAATAGGAGGCATTTTGAGCGTTTTGATCGTTTTTAACGCTTTGTGGAACGCGGGGTACCTACCCCGGTCGGTACCAGCTATGAAGTAATATATTTATAATTTTATACCTATTACCTAATAGGTATATATTACTTCATAGCTGATACCGACTTCAAAATAATGAAGATTGTTTACAGAAACAGTTGAGGTTTAGGAGAATTATTTTGAAAAAGGCACTGTTAAAATGTAAGAATTATAAATACTTAAAAGTAATACTTGTCATTGAAGAATAAGTAATGTTATTGTTTCCACTTGGAAGTCGGTTTTAATTTTTTGTTAAAAATGATGTTGTAAGTGGCATGTGTTGCTTTGTTAAGCAAAACAATGCACTTTCTTGAGTTTTGACTTTTGACATCTTACGCTCACGGCGTCAGCCAACTGTCTTATATTTCTGACGTCAGCCAACATTTTAGGGCGACCGCACACCAGAGACACGACTGTTTTAAGACAGACTATGTCTAAAATGTACTAGATGCGCACATTTGAAACAAAACGTTTTATAGACAAAGTTGTCTAATGCGTACAAGAACTGCCCTGCGACAAGTCTGACTAACGACTGTCGGCTTCCCTTTGGAGTGTATGCGAGCGCGCACATCTACGACAAAACTGTCTAGCCACAATAGACATAATAGTCCAATCAGTATAGTAATTTCACCTCGGAATTCGAGATATCCAGCTGTAAGTCTGTAAATATTTGTATATTGGCACCCTAAATGTTGTCTCAAAACCTACATATGGTAACACGTCAAACACGTAGTTTGTTTGACAAACGCTTCAAACAAAGCTGTACACTATCAAACTGTTTGACAAACACGTAAAATTTGACAAGCAATTTGATCGTTTGCGGGGTACTTTAAAACAGTCGCGTCTCCAATGTGCGGTCGCACTAACTCTGTAATACAATTTTCATAATTTTGAAGTCGGTACTAGTCCAAAAAAACTGAAAATATTTTGTCATAGAATTCATGATTCTGAGCTGGTACCGACTTCAAAATAATAAACATTGTATACAGAGTTATAGTTTCAGGCAAATACTGAAAGAGGCACTACTAAAGAGTTAGATTTATTTAATTAATAATACTTTTTAGTTCATTTAAGAATAAGTAATGATTGTTTTTACTTGGAAGTCGTTTTTGTTAAAAATATAATAGGTACCACGGATTTAAAAAAAATACGGATGTAACCTTGTCTAATCCCAAGTGAAGCATAGTAATGGCCGCCCGTGTAGGATGTGTGCGTGTCATTGGCGCCGTCACTCTATGTACAATGACAGCGGGTTGTAGTACCTAGTTGCGTGTGTGAGTATCGGTCACGTGTACAATAAACGAAATTGTGACGAAATTGTCGTACCTTCAATACCTTGCATGCTTCATTTCTTTATAGTGTAATGCTCCATCCGTATTTTTTCTAAATCCGTGATAGGTACCTTATACTAAAGTCTACTCGGGTATTAAAAATATAATAAAGAGGTAATATAATTAAATTTCAGCATCGTCCTGGTGGTTGTGGTGAGCGCGCATCATCAACGCAAGTTCCCGCCTGGGTTCAAGTTTGGTGCAGCCACCTCGGCCTACCAGATAGAGGGAGGATGGAATGTTGATGGTAAGGGTGTACACATAGTCGAAAGTTAATGTTTAACTTTTAAAGCTAAAGCTAACTGCTTCAGAAGTAAAATTTATTTTTGGCGTTCGTTTATTTTTACGTTTCATGCATTTTTTTGACCGACTTCCAAAAGGAGGAGGTAATACGTTCGGCTGTATGTATCTTTTTTTTTTGTATGTTCAACGATTATTCAGCCGTTCGTGGTCCGATTTTCAAAATTATTTTTGTGTTGTATAGGGTTTGACTCGAATTTGGTACCATGTTCACAAAAGTGGTGATCTGATGATGGTGTGGCGGTACCCACAATTCGCCTAACAATCCTGCATCGCGCTATCGAAGTTTCGGAGAACGGCAAGATATATACAACGTCTGAAATGACGTCAGTGGGCTTCGGCCTGACCGAGCATGCTATCTCTCTCGGTCGGAAGATCTTCCTTTTCGGCCGCCACTAACACCGTTAAATTGGTGACCACCGACAAGAACACGCATCCTTCATCATGGACATCAATCATCATCAACACTCCCCGCCCCTCCGCACCACGTCAGCAGACATCAAGCATAACCGGGTCGCCTCGACCATAAGCCGCGTTGGAGGTCCGCGCCGGTCGAACCCGTGTCTGGCTTGAACGGGGCAGCCATAGGCTACAACGACCGGTCAGCAAGCAGAGCACGGGGTCCCTCTCCTGGTCATTGCACGCGTAGCTTCGGCCCACACCTGACAACACAAGCGCATTGAAGAATACCACAGGTCTTCGGGGGGGAGTGATGTGGCGGTACCCACAATTCGCCTAACAATCCTGCATCGCGCTATCGAAGTTTCGGAGAACGGCAAGATATATACAACGTCTGAAATTACGTCAGGGGGCTTCGGCCTGACCGGGCATACCAGCTCGCTCGGTTGGAAGATCTTCCTTTGTGGCGGCCACGCATTATTCCCTCAATGGGATCCTTGAGGAATCGAGGGGACTCCTTGAAATTTGTATGGAAACATATAGTAATTTCGATTTTTTCTGAAACATTCAAGGTAAATGCTATCAAAAAGTAAGAATTCGCACCAAGTTATACCCTGGATACGAAGGTACCGAACAGAAATTTTGAATGCTTATAGGTACAGGTTCGGGGATTTCGGCGTTGTTTAAACAACTGAAAGCATAAGCCAACACATTAATTTGATTGATCATCATCATCATCACAACCATAATTATACCATGGGTCATCACACTATGACCAGTATGACCCAATTATTGGTACTTTTCGTGATATTTTGCATCGAAGCAGATGTTTTTGATGATGATTTCGCTGTTTGTGGACTGATTTTCAAATTTCTCGTGTTGCTTGTATAGGATATAATCTTAATTTTTGCGTATAACAATTACGAAAGTGGTGAGCTGATGATGAAATCTATGAGCAATCGAGGGAAATCCTTGAAATATTATATAAAAACACTCATAGTGGTTAAAATGTTGTTTCTAGTAAGTTTAACATATGTTACGAATAAGAGAGATTTCATACAAAGGTGTCTCTTGGTCCAAAGGCACTGAACAGATCTCCTGAACCTTTAAAGATAAAAGTTTGGCAATTGCAGCATCGCTTAGATAACTGCAAGCATTTACCACAATTTCGCTTACAGTAACATAATGTGAATAGTTAATATTCGTATTGGTTATTTACGCATGAAGCCTTATTTTGTATATACAGAAATAGTTGAGATTTAGACGAATTCTGAAAAAGGCACTATTAAAGAGTAAGAGTTATTTAATACTTTTTAGTTATATTACTATTGTTTTTACCTTGGAAGTAGGTTTTAATTTTTTAATTTCAATTAATTACAACAAAACATATTAAGTAGTTCAAGATCAACTCAGATTGGAGCGACTTCTCAATGTTCCCATTCTTTATTCTAGACAAGGGCATGAGCATCTGGGACACCCTGTTTCATGGTAACTCGTCGACCAGCTCCGCGATCGACGGCACCACCGGCGACGTGGCGTGCGACAGCTACCACCAGTGGCGGCGCGACGTCGACATGGCGCAGGAGCTGGGCCTGCATTACTACCGGTAACCACTAGCTTCAGGGTTGTTAGCAGCATCGGCGACGTGGCGTGCGACAGCTACCACCAGTGGCGGCGCGACGTCGACATGGCGCAGGAGCTGGGCCTGCATCATTACCGGTAACCACGGCAGATCAGGCATCGTGGCCTGCGACTTTCTAACGAAAGAGATTGACCTACAAGGAACCTTCTTGGTCAACTAGAGAATACAAATAACTACGTATAGTGTTCATAATAATATATTGCCAGAAAATATCTAAGACATTAGACCCGCTATCCACGATCCGCGGCCCGCGGGCCGCGCCGGCACTTTATTTGTGGCCCGCGTGATATTAAAAAAATTTGAAAGTTACCCCCACCGGCAAAATAACATAAAGTCTACGTGATAGTCATCAAATTTTTTCCGCTTTTAAAACGTTAATTTTGAAGAATGATAATTTTTAACCCTAAAAAATTTTTGTTGCGGCCCGCGACACCAAGACCAAAACATGTTTGTGGCCCGCATGAAAAAAAGGTTGGGGACCACTGCATTAGACAATAGACATGGCGAAGGAGGTTGGCCAACAGGGAACCTTCTTGGTCAACTTAAAACTACATATTTTATAACTGCACATACAATGCACATTGCACAATGCACTGTATACTATTCGTAATATTATATTTAAGGCAGAAAATGTGCCTATCGGATCTCAAACTGTTTCCCTTTATTTCCAACAAGGAAAAAACGTCGTAAAGGTTTCCTAAAGGTAACCGCATCAAATATCTTTATAGACCTGTGAGTAAGTAGTGGGAAAATTCCTAGAAGTAATTTTATTATCTTGTCTAAGGGCGATACGAGGTTTACAGGGTAGTAGGTAATAATAGCAGGCAAATATAGTTCTCTATATTTAGAATTACTTATACTGTATCAAGGTCATACTATATACACTTGTATGAAATTTATTATGCTATAATAGTTACTATTCATTGTAAATTCCCAATACCCTAATCTTTTAACTTTTTCATTCTACTGCAAATTGATTATAATTGGGATGCTGACAAGGTCAAAGATTAGATTTTTTTCTTATGACACCACTATCGTAAACGCTATATTCTAATTAAATAGCTATCGAACAATGATTTTCCGCGATTAATCCATACTTACTAATATTATAAATGCGAAAGTGTGTCTGTCTGTCTGTCTGTCTGTTACCTCTTCACGCTCAAACCTCTGAACCGATTTTGCTGAAATTTGGCATGGAGATACTTTGAGTCCCGGGAAAGGACATATGATACTTTTTATCCCGGAAAATTCCATACCAATATTATAAATGCGAAAGCTTCCTTATTAATTGCATAAAAATACCAGAAATTAAGCAAAAATGATAATTCTAAACAGTTCATTCAGTTTTGATTTATGAGTGACCATTCATACAACATAATTTGCAATTATCCATACTAATATTATAAATGCGAAAGTGTGTCTGTCTGTCTGTCTGTCTGTCTGTTACCTCTTCACGCTCAATTCTCTGAACCGATTTTGCTGAAATTTGGCATGGAGATACTTTGAGTCCCGGGAAAGGACATAGGATACTTTTTATCCCGGAAAAATGTATAAGCGAATTTTGGCGCAACGGAGTTGCGAGCATCATCTAGTAGTTCATACAACAACGTCATAGCCTATTATCATTTTGTATGAACGTTTTGGGAAGGTTTATTTTTGTAATTTTCGAATTGTTATCTTGGAGAGTTTTTAAGATATCAGAGTTATTCTTGCACGGATGTTTCTATTTTTGAGACTTATTTTATTTACCGATAGGAAAAAAAAATAGTCAGCTAGCGAATTATCCTGTTAATATCTCCTCAAAATGGTTTTTCGTGAAGTTTCGTGATAAAATATAATCCAAACAAATTAAATATTTGCATAGGTACATGTTAGTGCTCACGTGTTACTTGTTAGGTATGTTTTATCGGTCAAAATTAAATAACATGCTCGCGACACAATGAAAAGCGAAAAGTATTAACTCTTTCGCAAAATTAAGGAAGAATTTATACAGCTTTCTTATTAATTGCATAAAAATACCAGAAATTAAGCAAAAATGATAATTCTAAACAGTTCATTCGGTTTTGATTTATGAGTGACCATTCATACAACATAATTTGCAATTATTCATACTAATATTATAAATGCGAAAGTGTGTCTGTATGCCTGTTTGTCAGTTACCTCTTCACGCTCCAACCGCTGAACCGGTTTTGCTGAAATTTGGTATGGAGATATTTTGAGTCCCGGGAAAGGACATAGGAGACTTTTTATCCCGGAAAAATGTACGGTTCCCGCGCGATAAACCAATTTTGGCGCAACGGAGTTGCGGGCGTCATCTAGTCACAATATAAAATGTAATTAAAAGTAAAGTGCGACACGTGCACGAGATGTCATAAGAACTGCATCGTTTCTCTCTCTCAATTTATCTGAAACTAGTTGTCCCGGTGAACTTCGTGTCACTTTAAAACCTTCCTTGGACTTCTATGAATATTTTAAGACTAAAATCAGCCCAATCCGTTCAGCCGTTTTCGATTTTTAGCACGACTAACACATTTGAAAATCCATTTTTATATATAAGAAGATCACGGTTCTGTGTGCGTGCGTCGATTAAGCCGGTATAATAATGGACAACGTACTGTACCTTTTTGATGATTATAATGAAATCGAGTTGTTTCTTTCAGTTTCTCAGTATCCTGGTCTCGTATCCTGCCAACGGGGTTCCCAAACAGGATCAGCAAGGCTGGCGCCAAGTACTACAATAACATAATTCACAGTCTCCTGGCGAGGGGGATAGAGCCGATGATCACCATCTACCACTTCGACTTGCCGCAGTCCATTCAGGATCTGGGTACGCTTAACACAAGTAACATCTTAAAATATATTCAAAATCTTTGAATTGCCTTAGTAGAGTTTACAGCTACTATACTGTACTAACCTTAGGACTGCTTAACCTGTATAAGTACAAAAACTAGGAGGCTTAGGGAAAATACTTACATGCATGTACTCAATACTAGAAGAGTAACATCACTCGTCTGGTGTTGCGTTAATTCCATCAGTTTATCCGTTTCCTTATCCATTTCATCAAAACCTCGCATTAAAGCTACCATATTAAAATCATCTTATCTATATTAGTCCATCTTAAAGTTTTACTACTTCCATACTAAAATTTTAAAACGTTCTCTTGCAGGAGGTTGGACGAATCCCCTGATAGAGCAGTGGTTCGGGGACTACGCGAACGTGGTATTCAGCCTGTTCGGTGACCGCGTGAAGTATTGGATCACCATCAACGAGCCGCTGGTGGTGTGCGACTACATCTACAACACCGGCGAGTTCCTACCGCAGATCGTGGAGCACGAGCGGGCGGTCTACATCTGCAATAAAAATCTGCTGATGGCTCACGCGAGAGCGTGGAGGATATACGATACGAAGTTCCGGAATAAATATAACGGTGAGATATTTAGAAATAATGGACTTGGCAGCGAAGAAGCATGTCAGTACTCGGTAGCTCCTTTTGTGTCTTTTTGAATACTAGACGTTGCTTTAGCAGTTGGCTTGTTAGCAATAAAGTTATGGCGCTCTGAATTCTGATGGAGACCGCTTAATTTATTAATTACTAGCGACCCGCCCCGGCGTCACACGGATATAAAATACATAGCTACTGAAAAAAATATTATTAAAATCGATAGCCTATGATCCTTCACATGGTCTATTTCTTATCTGTGCCAAATAAGTAAAATTGCTCTAGTATAGTTCGCGAGATAAGCCCTTTCAAGTAATTTCCCCCGTTTTATCCACATTCTCCTATTAGTCTTAGCATGATAAAATAGAACCTTCCTCAATAAATGGGCTATCTAACACTGAAATAATTTTTCAAATCAGACCAGTAGTTCCTGAGATTAGCGCGTTCAAGTTAGCCCGTTCAAATAATTTTCCCCGTTTTTTCCACATTTTCCTCTATTTTTTCGTTCTTATTAGTCTTAGCGTGATAAAATATAGCCTATAGCCTTCCTAGATAAATGGGCTATCTAACACTGAAAGAATCATCAAAATCAGTTGCGTAGTTTTTAAGATTAAAGGGAACAAAGGGACATGAGGGAAAAAAGCGACTTTGTTTTATAATATGTAAAAATTATACACCTGAGCATAATATAATTATTACGTTTTAAGTGTGAATGTAGTTAAATCTTATCCGTCTAGCATGCTAAAGTATACTTACTTTTTCTGTTACCAGGTAAAGTGTCATTGGCTATAAATCCGTTTTGGATAGAACCGGCGACTGAGGACGACAAGGAGTTAGCAGTACTTGCGAGAGAGTTTGGGGTAAGGTCTTTAAATCTTTGAATCCAGAAAAGTCCGATATCAATTTTGGCTATATATGACACAAATATTTAATTCTTTCCTTTTTATACAGGCTGGAAGATATTCCCATCCTATATATTCCAAAGATGGTGGTTGGCCACCGATGGTTGAAAGACACATGCTGAAGTACAGTCGAGAGAAAGGATACTCACACTCCATATTGCCAGCCTTTACAGATGGGGAAAGAAAATTCGTACAAGGTATTTTGTTTGTGATGCCAAAAAGATATTCGTTAAATAAAATTGTTTTCTATAAGTGGTCATATAGAATAGATTTAGCGAATTTCGATTCTATAAGTCTATAGACTCCTACATCACTATAATTCTTATAGCTCGACTGGACGTAATGTAGGTACAGCCTCCATAATTTCACATTCACCATCCAATGATTCAAATTTCCTCAAAATTATTGGTCAAACCATGTATGGTTTAATACCTGAGCAGACACTACTGACCTTTTCCAGGCACTTCGGACTTCTACAGCCTGAACCATTACACGAGCAAGATCATCCGGCCGGCCCGGCCCGGGGAGACTCCCGGGGAGTGGTTCTTCACCGGCAGCCGGGAGCTCAATGCAGTTCTGGAGAACGACCCCAAGTGGAAGGCCAGCCCGATAAGAATACTACCAGTATGCTCCAGTTTTTTGTTTAGATAAAATAAGGTGGCAAAACGGGTCACCTTATGGAAAGTAACTACCGTCGCCCATGGACACTTATTAGAATTATGCATGTGCGTTGCCGGCCTTATACTTTAGGGCGTGTACGTGTTCCTTGTAGAGAGTTCACCGTTAAAGTAGCAGCGCTGAAAGACGAAATTTTTTTTTCACTTTTGTACGAGCAAGGGCCCGAGCGCCACGAGTTTCCCCATACAAAACTGAAGAAAAAAATGTTGGTCTTTCAGCGCTGCTACTTTCACAGTGAACTCTCTACAAGGAACACGTACACGCCCCAAAGTATTATCACTTATTTTTGTTACACACTGTATATGTATATATATATAATTGGAATCTCGGAATCTGCTCCAACGATTTTCATGAAATTTAGTATAAAGGGGGTTTCGGGGGCGATAAATCGATCTAGCTAGGAATCATTTTTAGAAAATATCATTTTATTCCTGTTTTATCGAATACCGATAAATAAAGCTCGGTCAAATAGCTAGTTCTTATTATTTGCTTTTCATAACTCCTAGCAAAGTTTAAATAATGATCATTAATCAGATAAAGGAGACTCTAACCTTAGTTAGGCAAACTGCATCGCTTGAGGATTCAATCGTTGTTATTGGTGACAATATCTTGGCTGAAGTTTGAACTATGCTCTATATTTTTATTAGAGTTTCGTTCTTGTTATTATGTGATGGCATTTTGGCTAAAGATCTGTGGTCCAGTACCTGTGTAGTGTGTAGAATTTTATGTAAGCCAAACTATTTTTTGAAATTTTATTTGTTGTAAAATTCCGCTGCTCACATTCATAAAAAACAAACCCAGTAAGCAATTATATATTTACGGATTTTCCAAATTTAAAATGAGTCACCATAATTGGCTGCTGTTTACCATTGGTGATCCATTCCACATAAAATCGGGTTTTGAGTTAATAATGCAGTTTTATTCTTTAGAACATAAGGGGTAGTATTTAATCGAGTGACTGTAAATTACCGTTTTAAGTGTCAAAATTAATTAATTTGGGTTATAGAATTACTATTTGAGCGACTGACTGTGAGTGACGAGAAATTAACGAAACAACAACTCACAAATTATTTATTTGAGTTACTTAAAATACAAAATGAGCAGCTTCATAATATTTGAACGACCTAATATCTGTTTGGGTGTCAACGTTACGTCCTGCATTTTTTTCAATATTTGGCAAATGTATTTTTTATATTAAGCGGTATTTTATCTTAAATGAAGTGTTTCGAATACTAAAACCACTTTGAAAAATACACTAATGAGCAGAGTATAATGAGCTTATATTAAAAAAAAAATGAATATGAAATAACTATTTGATAAAACACTATTATTACAGGAGTAAACACCCCCCCCGCACCAAATCCACACTGAGAAACCTCCTCAGTTTTGGAGCTTCTCACCTTTGTCTTTTGGTTGTCTTTTTAACGCCGTGTTACACCGTGTTTTGTGACGGTCGCTGGCTGCTGCCACAGCACAGTCACGGTTCTAACCTACTTTTGGACTTTCTGGATTGTGTTTGTTTTTGTTTAGGCGGGGGGCTGCCCGAGCCCCCCTTCGGGGTGTCAGGCGCCCCCCCCCCATCCCCCCGCTTCGCTAACCTTGGTTAAGTAGGCCTTCTGTTACGTGGCCGGGTGCCATCGAAATTCTCATACATACGCAATATTAAAATCATTTTTTCATACGAAAATATTTAACATGTTTGAGTTGTTTTTCAGCTTAAAATAGTAATTTCACGCCCCGCCCCATTTGAATTCGCGCGCATTTAACAATCTGTAGTTTTCATTAAAACACGTATAAAATATAAAATACAAACCCTCAAATAGAATATCAGTAACCAATAATCATTAATAAAGCAGCTCACAAAAGTTTGCTCAAATTGAACTTTTTAGCACCTGCAGCTCTTCTGATGCTGCGAGTGTCCATGGGCGACGGAAGTTGCTTTCCATCAGGTGACCCGTTTGCTCGTTTGCCCCCTTATTTCATAAAAAAAAAGTATCTATCTTTAATGTTGAAGTTGCCCGCTATGTATTTCCAGTCGCTCACTTAGTCATACAGTCGCTCGGATAGAATTTTAATATCTGAAAATAGATTAATCATAATCCACTTTTTGTAAGCTCGTTCTGGATTTTATTATAAATCAACGTTAGTCGTTAGTTTAGTTTATTTTTCGCTTACTCAAATTCATACCGCTCAAGGTTATTAAAACAGTATGTTCATCATCAGTCGCTAAGTAATTTTTTACTCGCTCGTTTTATTATTTCCCGAACATAAGGTGTAAACAGTGAAATCCATTTTTTTGAAAACCGACTGTAGCATATTCTAGAGTACAAAAATGGATAACGCTTATTCCTCTAAGTGAGGTTTTGTATATAGCATTTATGTACTATGTTTCTAAAATGATTTGCGCTTAAACCGCTGAACCGATTTTGATAAAATTTTGTATGCAGATACTTTGAATCAATTAAACTGACATTAGATACTTTTTGTCCCGGAAAATGTACGGTTTCCGCGCAGTCAACAAAAATGAATTTGGCTTATGATATCGCTATTGAGTACATTTAGATATTACGTAAGGTTTTGGAGAAGGACATTGGATTATTTTTATTATGGGAAATGTTCGGTTTTCACGCAACAAAATTTATTAATATGCGTTTAAGCTGCTGAACCGATTTTCATTAAATTTAGTTAATGTAGAAATAATTAGTTTATCACGTGCAGAGTTGGGCAAAAAGTACTTAATTAGTAATTTTAATCAAATTACAAATTAATCAGATTGATAAAGTAATTGTGCATCTTCAAATTACCCGTAAGATGATTAATAATAATATGTTACATAAAATGTATTCTAATTTTAGATTAATAATTTAATTAGACTAACGAGTATTTCAATAAGTATGCCCAATGTCCAATGCTGGTCATTATAATAAAACTAGATAACGCCTGCAACTTCGTTGCGCCAAAATTCGTTTATCGCGCGGGAACCGTACATTTTTCCGGGATAAAAACTATCCTATGTCCTTTCTCGGGATTCAAAGAATCTCCATGCCAAATTTCAGCAAAATCAGTTCAACGGTTCGAGCGTGAAGAGGTAACAGACAGACAGACAGACAGATAGATAGACAGACAGACAGACAGACAGACAGACAGACAGACAGACAGACAGACAGACGGACAGACACACTTTCGCATTTATAATATTAGTATGGATATAAAAATACTCCCACACCGGTTTCGGTGGCGGTGGCCGGTTTCAATAAAACCAGGCCAGTCACGCAGGAGTAATATCATAGTGCCCAAGTGTGTGCGCAATACACAAGAGCACTCTGAATTTAATGATACCAGGATAGTTACGCAGGAGTAATTTTATAGTGCCCAAGTGTGTGCGCAATACACAAGAGCACTCTGTTTTAAATGAAAACAGGACAGTTACGCAGGAGTAATTTTATAGTGCCCAAGTGTGTGCGCAATTTACAAGAGCGCTCTGGTTTCAATAAAAACGGGCCAGTTAAGAAGGAGTAATTTTATAATGCCCAAGTGTGTGCGCAATACACAAGAACACTCTGCGGGAAGTGCGGGAAAGGCAGAAGAAGCGGGAACTCTCTGTCCTTTCCTGAGACATAACGTAATCTGCATACCAAATATCATCAAAATCCATTGTAGCGGTATAAGCAGAAATCATTTTATTTAACGCCTGGGAACCGTACATTTTTCCGAGATAAAAGGATCCTTTTGCCTTTTCCGGGACTCAAAGTATCTCCAGACTAAGTTTCATCTAAATCTGTTTAGCGGTTTAGGCGCAAAATAGGAAATTTTATAACGCGGAAACCGTACATTTTTCAAGACAATAATTATCTTATGTCCTTTCACGAGAGTCAAAGTATGTGCACACCAATTTTCATCAAAATTGGTTCAGTGTCTTAGGCGCAAATCATTTTTGTTTATCATGCGGATATCGTACACCTTTTTCCCGGATATAAAGTATCCTATGTTCTTTCCCGAGACATAACGTATCTGCATACCATATATTATTGAAATCCATGTAGCGGTATAAGCAGAAATCATTTTATTTAATGCCTGGGAAGTGGGAACCGTACATTTTTCCGTGATAAAAAGGGTCCTATGGCCTTATCCGAGACTCAAAGTATCTCCATACCAAATTTCATAAAAATCGAATCAGCGGTTTAGGCGCAAAATAAGAAAGTTTATAATGCGGTAACCGTACATTTTTCAAGATAATAATAAATGTCTTATGTCCTTCCAGGAGAGTCAAAGTATATGCACACCGATTTTCATTAAAATTGGTTCAGCGGTTTTGGCGCAAATCATTTTTGTTTATTACACTGCAGGTATTGTACCTTTTTCCCGGATGTAAAGTATCCTATGTCCTTTCCCGAGACATAACGTATCTGTATACCAAATAAGGCAAATATCATCGAAATCCACGTAGCGGTATAAGCAGAAATAATTTTTATTTAATGCCTGGGAACCGTACATTTTTTCGGAATAAAAAGGACCCTATGTCCTTTCCCGGGACTCAAAGTATCTCCATACCAAATTTCAGAAGAATCGGTTCAGTGGTTTCGGCGTGACGAGGTAATTTTATAACATTTTGTTAAAATAAGAACTTAAATTAATTGTATTGAAAGAACAAATCAGAATATTGCATTTATGTGAAATATCACAAAGGACATTAATGCTATGTAATAAGCCCCATAGCAATATTGCATTAACATTTTTATACGTTTTCTCTTAAAACTGAATGTAAAATTAAAATGTTTCTTCATAATCATAATCTACGCATTTCAACAAAAAAAAAGATACCGCACAATAACATTTTTTTGCTTAAAATAAGCAGAAAATAAAGATTATTCCAAAAAAACTTAAAACGCCGATTACTCAAAACTAGTCCGATGTGGGATGGAGCAATTATTGGCGTAACCTCAGGTTTTCTCGGAAGCTTTTAACCAGTCACTACAAAATATCAGTTATCCCAAATACCATGCGCATTTATTTCAATTAGCGCCTTATTTTTGCTCTTAGCCTTAGCATATTTTGATAAGAGCCAATGATATTATTCTACTTATACAGATCTGTTACGTTCATACTATTTTCCGGCTTGAATCTCTTCCGAACAATTTTCAAATTCAAAATTAGACTTTGACAGATAAGTGAAACAAAAGATACGAAATGCCGTTTACATAAAAGAGACAGACTAAATAAAAGACAACCCAATTGTGTCGTATTTGAGTCTTCACAACGCGCGCGGTAGTAACATATCTGCTTTGAGTTTTTTATTTATTATCATTGATAAGAGCATTGAAATTCCTTTAAAAGAAGATGGGTAAAATAAAAAGGAAGCGTTTATCAATAACGTTATTTTTGCATATTGTGGAATTCGCCTTTAACCCTTTCACGTAAATACTGGAATACATAAAAATACCTTCCCAAATTATCATCATTCATCAAGATGATAGTCATGATAATTATTATAATGTCTAAAATGTGTGCTTATTGAACTTTAGGCAAAGATGTCCACTTTCTTTAATGATTTTCCAGGTTTTCCCCAAAGGACTTCGCCGTCAAGTGGCCTGGTTGAATCAGCACTACGGGAACCTTTCCATCCTCATCTCCGAGAACGGCTTCGGAACGTACAGCCCGCAGCTGTACGACGAAGACCGAATAGAATTTATCCGAGATTACTTGGATCAGGTAATAACGAAGCACATATTTTTGTTTAAACCGCTTTAAATCAAGAAAAACATTTGAAACGTATGAGAGCGATTTAAGAACTAACACAGATTAATATTATTACTGTATAGTTTTTCAATTTAAATTAATAAATCGTTATTTCTATAAAACCGGACACAAATTCTACGAACGCCAATGAATCAATACACAATTAATAGTGTCCTTTAAAATGTTTATTAAGGTCGGGTGAATAATCTTACAAGGAAAGTCATCAGTTAGGTCAGAGGTTCCAAAATAATGTGCCGCTGCTCCCTGGTGCGCCGTGGAAAGGCAAGAGGGGCGCCGTTAGCGGCGTGAGCCGATCCTCCATCGTTAACCAAAACCACAAATATATAATCTACGAATAATAGAAACTAAGGAAGAGTAATTCCGTCAAAAAACATGCCCCAAAATACTTGTCAAAAAAGTGTACCTTAGGTTCACTTTTCATACATTTGCAATATTTAGGTGACCTTGAGCGTATAAAGGCTGACGTTACATGACAGTTCGAATGGAACCAAAGTCCAAATTTAAAACTGTATTAGTATGGGAGTTACGTTTCCTTAGGTTTTATTATTCGTAGACTATAATATTAATTATGTGAAGCCCTATTTTTAACCGACTTCAAAAAAAGGAGTTGCGCGGTAGGCTAGTTATGATTAGTTGACCAACAAATCTTGGTAACAAGTGACATTAACTGAAATATTACGTGTACTACATACAAACTCTTTCATAAGGATGTGACTACACACATTGAAACAGTCATTTGGAGGGGCGCGCCAACTTATCGTAGATGATCTCTACATATACATTATACATACACTTTTGAAATTTGGCACATTTGTTCAGAAGCTGTCATAGATTAACATATACAAAAACTGGGCAGTTCTGGAAATATTACATGAAGTCGTTTAAGTTTTTTTATTTTTTTATTAAGACGTTTTTAGTTTATGTCCATCCCGTGGAAACTTTCATGTCCTTATTCATAAAATTGGTGAAAGTCTCATTTAAAGCTCCGTTACCCCCCTGCTAAACTTATTTTATGGCGTATAAGTTATACTTAACCAAATTTCGGCGTATTTTAGATATCAATAAAATATAAAGCATTAGACCTATTCAATTGAGACTTTGTATGTTTAATAAGTCTATTATTAACATCATATCCTGAGAATATAAACTATCTGGCACATCGGAAACCAACTCTCTGAGGGTCGACTTCCATCTCCCCAATTTTAGGGGATGGGGGACGAAAATTACAAGTTTATGAATTTTTTTGTTGTTTGTATACTAAACTTAGATTACATACCAAATTTCAGCTTTCTAGCACTTCAGGAAGTAGCCAAACATTTTGATGACCATCAGTGTGTCAGTGACGAAATCGGCGTATTTTACATATTAATAAAATCTAAAGTATAAGAACTATTCAATTGAGACTTTGTATGCTTAATAAGTCTATTAATGACATCATATCCTGAAAATATGAACTATCTGCTACAACGGAAACCAATTCTATGAAGGTTCAAAAAAACGGCGAAACACTTCGAGAAATTAAGGTAGGTAGTGCCCTTGCGCTTCGCTTTGCTCATCTCGGCGGGTGCACTACTGTGCACCCAGATCTCGGGAAAGGACATAGGATACTTTTTATCCCGGAAAGTTTACGGTTCCCGCGCGGTAAGCGAATTTTGGCGCAACGGAGTTGCAGCCGTCATCTAATACTTACTATAATATATTTGATTTAAATTAACAAGAAACGAAGCCATTAATGTTGCAATAGTAAATATTATTATCGGGGTACTGACATGGAGATATGGATGCCTTGGACAAACTTGTTTCAACACAGAGGTAGTCAGGTAATGAAAAGCTTACAAGGAAAGAGGATTCAAAACTACTGACGTCCTACACCTTGAATAAAGGCTGGGGTCAGATCATGGTCAGAACTCATTGCATATCGATTTACGTACATTCCACACGTCAATGTGAAGTGTCAATGTTGCATTTAATAACTGGTAGTCCCTATAAAATTTTGCAAAATACCTACTGTTACGAGAATTATTGTCCTTTTGGCGTATCAATGTCGATATTTTTTAAATG
Source organism: Lysandra bellargus (assembly GCA_905333045.1). Lineage (NCBI taxonomy): Eukaryota > Metazoa > Arthropoda > Insecta > Lepidoptera > Lycaenidae > Lysandra > Lysandra bellargus. Next base: position 7,018,598 of record HG995331.1, on the reverse strand, counting down.
ACTTTTAACCTTACTACAAACAATAAAATATGCGTTTTAACAATTATCAGGCAGTAGTACACATTATATTATGTGCAAAATATTTTTGTAGTTTTTTTAAAGAGCCTATGCTATCCCACTGCTGGGCAAAGCCCTAACCTAAGGTCTACCATCTGTTTCGCCATCTTTTTTATTTATTTATTATGGTTACCAACAGCATATGCATTTAAAAAATTACAGTCAATTATAGTATACAGGGATTTTCAATTCCTGATGCACACACCTTTATAGGCAACACAACATTCATAAGTATAGTGTTACAACATGCAGAATTACAATAAAAACAATTATAAATTATATGAGCATAACATTAAAAATAAATTAAATTAAAAAAAAATTAAATAAATAAAAAAAATAATAAATTACAATTAAAAGTCTGATCGAATTTCATAATTTTTATTAATAACATTTAAGAGCAACACATAATAATTATTGATTCAGGTAATATTAATATGTATACATCAAATTATTCAAATTTACACTAACAATTTTATATTATATTACATTAATTAATTGATTTAAGAATGTTTCTTATGTACGGGATATTGTATTAATTATTGGTGGGTAACTCAAAGCACTTTAGGACTTTTTTCATGAAAACATTAAAGTTGTCATGAAAAATGTCGACACTATTGTCCTTTGCACATGTGTAGCTGTATAAATCACACATTCGCTGTGGTGGGGCATGCTTCCCCAAGTTTGTTCTCCAAGGGGGCCCACGAAGGTTTTAGTTATAGGGTGCCGTGTTCGATTATAAGGGGCAGACAGTGAAAACAGTTCCAGAAGATCACAGCAAGAAACCTTTCCATTCATAATTTTGTGTAGCATGGCAAGATCGTGGATTTTTCTCCGAACACTAAGTGGTATAATCTTGTAGAAATTTAGGCGCTGCTCGTATGGACTCCTGTGGGAAAAGCCTCTGTCTGAAAAGGCCAAGTGTCTAGACTCTAGTGAAGTGTCTTTGAATTTTTTCAATTCTCTGAGATGATTGAGCATAGGAAGGACACCATACCGAGCTTGCGTACTTGACGTGACTGCGTACTAACGAGTTGAAGAGCAGTATTTTTGTAGCTGGTTTGAACCCTATTGTGTTACGCTTAATAAAACCTAGCATACTAAAAGATTTATTAACGACCGAGTTGATGTGGTTATTGAAATTTTTTTCGTGGCTGTCCACGGCGGCGTCGTCCGTCTTCTGGTACCCACTCTGTGCTGACCTTATGTCCTACCTATTTTTGTTTTATGGTCCTGAAAATATCAGTTTCAAATGGATTTTTTTTCAGCTTCTGGTGGCTATAGAGGAAGATGGCGCGAACATCTTCGCTTACACTGTGTGGTCGCTCATGGACAACTACGAATGGAATTTGGGGTACAGGTAAGTTCTGAAATAATTATTGTCAAGCTTTAAGGTTTGCTATTTAAAAAATACTAAATAGTATGCTCTACCTTCTTTCAAAAGAAGGTAGAGCATACATTACTTGCCTGGTTAAAAAAATTATGAGACTGAAAAATGTCGACGGACGACAAACTTATTACATCTCAACAAAGCAGGCGCAACAGTAATTACAAAGTTGAAAATATATCAAGTGGCGTCACGCTATTTTAACATTGTATGGCGATTGCCAATTCAACAATGTCTCCCTAACCACCAGCAGTGGCAGGGCAAGACCTAAAGATGTGAGCAAGATATTAAATTTTGCGAGGCTCCCTGATGGATGAAGCGAGGAAGCGGATTTTGTTGAGACCAAGAGTTTTTTGAAACTTAAACTTTTATTGGCACTACAGAATCTTCATTCTTATATTTCCTCTTCTCCAGGATGAAGTACGGCCTCTACTGGGTGGACTTCAACGACCCGGAGAGGCGCCGCACCCCCCGCGCCTCCGCCCTCTTCTACCGTGACGTCATCAAGCACCACTCACTCAACGTGACGTCATCGGAGCGCCTCCGACGTCACTACCGCCCGCTGGTGGAGAACGCCGCAGCTGCCACGGCTGTGGCGTATTCTACGTGGGTGATGATAGTTGCTGCGGTTTTGATGCAGCTGTAGTGAAATATAGTGACAGAGTCTGGATGAATAGGACTGCCTCAATACCTGGACTGGTACTAGCTATTCATATTTTGCTGCCAGAATAATAATTCAGTAGTTATCCATACTAATATTATAAATACGAAAGTGTGTCTGTTTGCGGTCGGTTCGTCAGTTTCAGAGGCAATGTCAACAGGCAATGCCAACCAGTAATTACTTAATCAGAATTTTATTATTATGTTGCAAGTTGTATCATATTGTTGTAATAATAAAATAAATTAATAAGCAATTATGAAAGTAATTAATAAAACTAATTAAGTTATTATTTTGTGTTAATATCTTATCTTATATCTTTAAACGTAAAAGGCGAAAGTATATTGTGAGTTTGTGAGTTTGTGAAACTTATAAGATGATGTGCTATAAGAAACTTATTCTGATTTGCTAAATCTTATATATAAAATTCTCGTGTCACAATGTTAGTCCACGATCTCCTCCGAAACGGCTTTACTGATTTTTACCAAATTTTATATGCATATTCAGTAGGTCTGAGAATCGGCTACTCGGTACTTTATATATTGATAATTGCATTTGTTGAATAAATAATAGTAAATTATTACAACCTGAGACTGACGGCGACCATTGTTTGTGCGACGGGATAGCGATCGACGTTGCCATGGTGACATACTTATTTAGTCACTTCAATAAAATAATATGGCAAATATATTATGGCAAAACAACGTTTGCCGGGACAGCTAGTATATTATAAGCTTTTATAAATAAGTGCATGTTTTTTTTATCGGTCTTGGGCCCATCCCACCACACATTCCCACCGCTGTATCTCCTGTGTCGCCAGGATCGACAGTGGTAATCCAACAACACAAAAAGTGCATGTTTTATGATGTTTTACTTACCATTCTCCCTATGCCATGCTATAATGAACAAAGTAGGTGACTTCAACAGAGTTAGCTTTTCTCCCCTGTGAGTACCTTTGAGTTTTGACGATTGAAGACGGGACGCACTTAGAGTGTAGGGAATAAGGAAACACCGAATAATCAGACTTATTATCTTTATATTACCAAGGAACAAAAACATTGTTGTAATCTTATACTCTATTAATAATCCATAAGCTGATCATCACAATCATAGTCAATATGCTGGTGTTACAGATGGCTCCCCGACTCTGGGCCGTGTGGTAGTGTGTAAAGTTGAGGGAGTTGTGTTGTATGACAGTCCTGTAGTAGTGTGCGGAGAGGCGCGGCGTGCGCGTGCGCTGCGGGGATGAGAAGTCCACCGCGTACAGACCGAACTTGGTACTGGAAACATAGAACTAGTTATAGTATTGAACCCATATTTACTAATATTATAGATGCGAAAGTGTGTCTACGTCTGTTACCTCTTCACGCACAAACCGCTGAATCGATTTTGCTGAAAGGTATGGTGACATTTTGAGTCCCGAGAAAGGACAAAGGATACTTTTTATCCCGGAAAAATGTACGGTTCCCGTGCGACGAATTTTGGCGCAACGCCCAACGGATTTGCGAGCATCACCTAGTTAAAAATAAAGGGTTTATGGCTCTTAGTAATTGCTGGGAGCTCTGACCGTAGACACAACGGTAAAGCATGATCACGTTATTTCAGATGGTAAACCTTGAAGCAGAGTCTATGGATGCTTTAACATAGGCTATTATCGATGGGAGGCCCCTCAGATTTGCACACTGCTTGAATTGGAACTATCCCGTTAGCAGTAAACATTCAATTTAAGTGCCTTTGCCATAAAAACGTTCAGTGAAGATAGTGTAAGAAACCTCGAAATGCCTGTCTACGGATGATATCGCCGGTTTAAGACTCGATATACAGACATACTTTCATTTATAATATTAGAATGGATTTTATAGCAGCAGAAGCTTAAAAGATAGATAAAAGCTCGGGAGTTTAAGATACATAATTATTATCTTTGAGACATTCCGAGTAGGGGTCATTTCAGACCGCAACGCGACGCGCAGATGAATTTCTAAATTTGTATGGATTTGACAGATGTGCAAGACGTGTAGAAATGAACTTACGCGTCGCGTTGTGGTCTGAATTGACCCTATGAAAGCAACTTACGTGTATCCGCAGTACCACTCGTAGTTGTCCATGAGACTCCAGGCGGTGTAGCCGGTGACGTTGACCTTGTCATCGTTGATCGACAGTAGAAGCTGAAACTTTCGAATACTTAACATTTTAAGCTTTCGCGTTGCATTATAATTAAAACTTATTAATCGGGACTTAACGGGACTTATTTAAATAGTAATGCTACTACGAGTACATACTTTTTCTCGACGTTTCGGCCGTGTTGCAACGGCCGTGGTCAGTCCCCTCGTGACCACGACCATTACTATTTAAATAAGTCGCGTTAAGGGTCCGTATACGAAATTTACCGATTTCGCTGATTTTACAGACGTGATTTAACAGTTAAAATACAGTATTTCTATAAGTTTTAACACACAACATGTAAGATCATTTCAATTATAATCTAATTTTGGAGCTAGAATTTTTATTTTTTAAAGTATTTTTAAATAATCCAACTCAAACCCGCGACAGTTTTGTGATTTTTGCTGTAAAAGGTTTAGAATATCACCTGTTTATGGATTGTATTGACGTCTTAACTCTTAACGGTATGAAAAAAATACAATGTACTGTTGAGAAAGTTGTCTATAAAATGTTGGAATTACTTTTTACCACTTTAATATGAAATAGTTGAGTAAAAAAATATGTATCTCGGCAAAATTTTAGAGAAAATGGGCAAAGAATTGCTGTTAATTTCGGCAACTTGGAGCTGTAATTCATAAAAAGAAAACGACAGAAATAATCTATAGATAAAATTCTAATTCTAAAATAAAAAATAAAATCTAATTCGAGAAAAAAGAAAAAAAAAAACAAATTGTGCCAAAAAAACACGATTCAAAACAACCTAAATCTCACATTATATTTCTCGCCGCAAGTTCGAGTCGGCTTTTCGCGCTTAAATATATTTTAAATCTAATAATTAATATATATATTTTTTAGTCTAATAAGGGGAAAACACCTAATAATATTTCTGTAGCGAACCTTTGCAATTTCGGCAAAATCGGCAAAATTTCGTATACGGACTCTTAAGTCCCGATTAATAAGTTTTAATTCAAATACTTCTCGTTTAATTAGCTTTTATGATGTAAAAAAATGTCCTTTAGACTGGCCATAGACGGACCGCAAGTTGCAGTCGGGACTCGGGACCGACTGCTCTAGAGCGGTCGCGTTGAAGTCGTACATGACTGCAACACGACCACATCTTGCAGTCGGTCTCGACTGCAATATGCGGTCCGTCTATGGCCGGCCTTAATTACTGTACAGATCAGTTAACTAAAGCTGGCACGTTCACAGTGCTCACACTTATGCAATTTCACTATACAGTATGTTTAAAAATATAATATGTTTGCATCATGATAAAAATTATCGTATAATCTGCGTACGATAATAATGTGCTATCGTACATACGCATAAAATTATCGTATGTGTACGATAATAATTATCGTATGGTTCCGAACGCTGCGCGCGCCGATCACACGTTACCGACTTGTAACATCACGCTGTATATTTTATAAACAGTAGCATAAGAAAAACAATAACTGTCCCCTTCACGCTCATAAGATAGACCGCGCGCGAGAGAGACGGGCAGACTTTTTATGATGCGTATGCAGTACGACCAGTGGTGTTCCTAACGGCTATATTTTCATAGCGCGCTAGATGGAATACGCTACATTTTTCAAACGCGCTATTTTTGACGCTACGTTATAACGAATAAAATCTCGATTCGTTCGAGCGCGCTAGTTTTGACGCTACGTTATAACGAATTTCAAGCGCGCTAGTTTTGACGCTACGTTATAACGAATTTCAAGCGCGCTAGTTTTGGCGCTACGTTATAACGAATTTGAAGCGCGCTAGTTTTGACGCTACGTTATAACTTATAACAGTTATAACGAATGAAATCTCGATTCTTTCAAGCGCGCTATTGAACATATTGAATTCTTTCGCTAATAATAATTATAACGCGGTGGGTGAGATAATATAATATAACGTGTTTGTTAGATAACTTAAAATAATATAATCGTTTGAAGGCATTATTATTTATTTGGTTAATTTTATTATGTTTGAAATATTTAAATTAAAATGATACAATATTATAATTATATAAAAATATGTCGGAGAATAATATTGGAATTGGATTGGATGAATGAATTGGATGAAGAATGTAGAAGCCCACGTTACCCCGATAAATATTATATTGAAATTGAAAGGAATCGGTTTATATAAGTACAATTATTTTTTTTATAAGTTATTTAAGTGGTTTTTAATTATTTTTTTATTTTTTAGTAATATACTTAAATTATTTTTACATCTTTTTTAACATTTTATTTACTTACATTTAAAAATATAATAACGTATCCAGATTTAGAACAAATACATTCACATGGAACGGAAGTTACCATTATATTACAGTACAGTGCTCTTCGGAGCAGGGGTTCAATTACTGATGATTATAAAACATTATAATTTACCTATGCACGCAAGGCAACACGGAAAAAATTATGACAGCCGAATAACTAATTACGGTCCGATTTGGACCCGAACGACACGACAACGAACCAACGAAAGTCGCGACTCGCGCGCGATCGGCAGCGCGGGCGGCGCCGCGCTAGGTCGTTGACCGCGCGATACGTTATAACGTAGCGTCTTATGCATAGTTTTATAGCGCGCGCTATTCGTTGCGAAGAAATAGCGCGCTACTTTTTTCAGCTATACGTTATATTAACCACCACTAAGTACGACGTCACGCCACGCGCTTATTCACAGACACTACACAATTGCAATGTTTAAATGTGTTGCTCGTGCCAGCTCTTGTTAACTGACTTAATAATTCTTTGTGTTTACAACATATGAATGACTTCTACCACTATTATAATTTATATAATACTAGCTATTTGACCGAACTTCGCTCGGTATTCGATAAAACACGAATAAAATGACATTTTCTAAAAATGATTCCTAGCTAGATCGATTTATCGCCCCCGAAACCCCCTATATACTAAATTTCATGAAAATCGTAGGAACCGATTCCGAGATTCCATATATATATATATATATATATATATATATATATATATATATATATATATATATAAGAATTTTCATCATCAAAGATTTCCATTATCTTGAGAATGGTTCAGTAGTTAAGACTATAAATTATACTTGATATTATGATAAAGTTATCAGCTGTCCCATACTGGAGAGTACTCAATACTCTTACGCAGGTGCAGCCGCGATCAAAAGCTAGCATCACGACTCATGACAAACAACTAACTACCTGCTCCTTTTTAACCGACTTCCAAAAAACGAGGAGGTTATATGTTCGGCTGTGGATTTTTTTTTTTTTTTTTTTTTTTTTTTTTTTTTTTTTTTTTTATTTTTGTATGTTCAACGATTACTCCGCCGTTTGTGAACCGATTTTCGAAATTTTTGTTTTGTTGTATTAGGTTTCACTCCAATTTGGTACCATGTTCACAAAAGTGGTGACCTGATGATGGGATCCAGGAGTAATCGAGGGAACTCCTCGAAATTTATATGGAAACATATGGTGATTTTGGTTTTATGTGAAGTGTACTAAGAATATGCTACCAAAAAGTCAAATATTGGGTCAAGGTATACCATGGTTTCGAAGATGCTGAGAGAACTCCTGACTCTTTATAGATACACGTTTGGGAGTTTCGGCGTTGTTTTAAGAACAGAAAGCATATGCTACCATGCAATTCAAATTCATCATCATCATCATCGTCATCATCATCATTACCACGTCGTGTTAAGGTCACCAATGTCTCATGGCACAAAATAGATAATAGTACAAGGCATAGGTATGGATACAATAATAATAATTATGTACATAACAACACCAATTATTATAGGCTGTTTAATATACACGGCGGTCGGCGCCGCAGAGGCAACGGCGTCGCCGCGCGGCGCGCGGCGACGCGTACGTAAACATCGTATTCAAGTTCTAACTGGAATGTCAGGGCATGCGGCATGCCGCCAGAGTAGACAGAATGATAGAGTATGCCGACTTAGAACTGATGTAATTTTTTTAAGTTTGACGTATTATGACAAAAGTCGTCGCTAGGGTCGTAACCTACAAATTTAGTTGTTTATATTTTGGCACATGCAAAGAAAACTGTCAGAATTCAATTTCAAAATCTTATTTTTAAAATTAAATTATACCAGCTAGCGCGCCAGCCTTTAACTTATCCTGGCGAAACACGAAAGAAACGACAGATATTAATACTCGTCAGTCTCATAGCAGTCGAAGTACTGGTAGTTATGTCTATTGTGATGCCACGCTGCGAGCATTTTGCAGCACGTGTTCACTTAGATCTTTTTAAATGTATTGTTTAAATTTATCTATCTACCTGATATTTGGGCCTTGGGGTATGCCGTATGACTCATATCAGTCTTAACAAATTGTAATAAGATACGTAGAATATACGCAGTACCACCGACGACCACTTATAAATTCGCGGACTATGACGGAGGTCAACTTAAGGTGAACGCAGATTTGGCCGCACCGCACGCACCGCAGTCGCCGCATTCTGAATTCTTTATATGAAGTTATAGGCAAGCTCGTATATCTACCTACCCGCGCCGCAGTCTTCGCAACTTCATAATAATATGAAGAATTGCGAATGCGGCGACTGCGGTGCGTGCGGTGCGGCCAAATCTGCGTTCACCTTTAATAACAATTATACGAGATCAATTACCACTCAATATTATGATTTATGTTGTCAATTCAATGCTCACTGCTCACACCAAGCTCACTGTTAAGTTGTCAGACGTCAGTTGCTTACAAACTTTCAACAACACAACGAAAATCTGTTACAAGTTACAACTACCTATATAAAACTTCTACGTACAAGCGATAGCGCGACACAGGAGCGCCTCAGTGACATCTAGTGAAGACAATATGAAACTATTTTTTATACAATTTGAATTGGCACTAACAGTTTACCTACTAGGTAACTAAAAAGAGTGAAATTATTATTTTTAACAAAAAATTAAAACCGACTTCCAAGGTAAAAACAATATTAATAGCATCCTTATAATATGAACTAAAAAGTATTAAATAATTTTTCCTATCTAATATGTAGTGCCTTTTCCCGAATTCGGCTAAACTTCAACTATTTCTGTACTCAATCTTCATAATTTTGAAGTCGGTGCCAGTTCCAAAAGTTTCAAATTTTCTGTCAAAGAAATAAAGATTCAGCTATATCTGGTACCGACTTCAAAATGATGAAGATTGAGTACAGAAATAGTTGAAGTTTAGCCGAATTCGGGAAAAGGCACTACATATTAGATAGGAAAAATTATTTAATACTTTTTAGTTCATATTATAAGGATGCTATTAATATTGTTTTTACCTTGGAAGTCGGTTTTAATTTTTTGTTAAAAATAATAAAAACAGTGGCGGCCCTAGGGAGTGGCTTACAGGGCAATCGCCTGGAGCCTCGCTCTTGCAGGCCGGACCTCGCAAGGTATTTTTTCGTAAGACAAAAAAGGATATACTGTTGCGTCCTCGTTTTGTAGAAATGAAAGGAGGGGAGGTACCTGTATTTTATTGAAAAATGACTTAGATTTTAAAATACTTGACATAAAATAATCGATACCATATATATTTGAATGTTGTGCCGTTGAAATATTACAATATAATTTAATAATAACTTGTATATATAAAACTCCTGACTCTAATGCTATGACTTTTTTAAATAATTTAGACTCTCTCCTAAATCGCTTATTACGAAGAAATAAAAAAAAACGTTATATTATGTGGGGATTGGAACATTGATCTGTTAACATGTAACAAATATACTAAAGATCTGATGGGTATTTTGTCTAATTATAATCTCACTAACCACATCAACAAACCTACTCGTAAAAATTCTTGTCTCGACTTAATTGTTAGTAACTCAACAAGAATTGTGGCAGCTAAAAATCACTATCTTTGTCTATCAGACCATGAAACGGGACAGAGCATAACTTTTAACTTGGACGTTATAGGTAAATGTAAAAAAAACACCTAATGTTTAGTTTGAAAAAAAAGGGATATGAGCAATGAGAACTTAAATAAATTTAAATCCTGCTTGTCTGCTTTATCCTTTGCAGAAGTTTTAGAGGACAATAATACTGAAAGTGCATTTAACAAATTTCACGATATTTTAAAGCTGTTCTTTGACCTTTGTTTCCCGATTATAAACGTAAAAAAAGTTAACAAGCCAATCAAAAATTCCTGGCTCACGAAAGGAATAAAAAAATGTTGCATTAATAAACGAAGACTATACTTAAAATACAGACTCGATTCATCTAATAGAAATGTAAAAAAAATATATTACAGGGACTACACGAGAATTCTTAAAAAATGTATTTTAGCTGCTCAAAAAACAATTAATACTAGTCTAATAAAAAAATCAAAGAATGCTTGTAAAACTACTTGGAATTTAATAAAAAATAATTCTCAAAATAAAAGTATGAATAAAAGAATTCGTGAAATAATATTAAATAATAATAAAATTACTGACATTCCAACAATTTGTAATGAATTTAATAAATTTTTTATTGACATATCTAAATTGAATAAAATTGACATTTCGAATAATACGAATTCATTTAATCATATACCTAATAATCCTATGTAAATCTATTTATTTGACTCCAGTGAATGAAAATGACATATACAAAAAAATTAAAGAACTAAAAAATTCGTTTTCTACAGGATATGATGGAATAAGTACAAGAGTTATTAAAAAATGTGCTAAAGAACTTTCCGTACCCCTCGCGCATATTATGAATCTGTCGATGAATCAAGGACATTTTCCTTTAGCATTAAAAATAACAATAGTAAAGCCATTACATAAAAAAGGTCCTTCACACCTATTAGATAATTACAGGCCTATAACCATCATACCAATTATATCAAAGATATTTGAAAAAGTGATATCAGACAAAATTTAGTCATTTATTTGTTCTAATAATTTGCTAAGCAAGGAACAATTTGGTTTTAGAAAAAACAGCTCTACAGCCCTTGCCTGTTTTAATTTAGTTAGGTATATCTCCGAAAGCCTAAACAAAGGAATTCATGCCTTGGCTTTATTTCTCGATATGAGCAAGGCTTTCGATTGTGTTGACAAGAAATTACTACTTTGGAAGCTTGAGAGATATGGAATAAGAGGAATAGCTTTAAACTGGATAGAAAGTTACCTTGAAAATCGCCAACAACGGGTCGAAATAACTGTCATAGAAAATAAATCAAAGAAAACATATACCTCTAACTTCCTTACTAATATTTGTGGCATTCCACAAGGAAGTGTATTGGGGCCTTTGTAATTCCTCTTGTACATAAACGATCTACCTGTTACGGACCAAGAGTGTATACTGTTTGCAGATGACACAACGCTGATAATTAAATGTAAAGATAAAAATATGTTAAAAACTATAGCAATAAAAGAATTAAACAAAATAATTAAATGGCTGTATAGTAATAATTTAAATATTAATATAGATAAGACAAAATTTATAAAATTTCGATGTATAAATAAAAAAGAAGAAAATATTGACATCACCTGCAATATAAATAACAAAACTGACTCAGTAGAAGAGAATACGACAAAATTTTTAGGAATAACGATTGACAAGTACCTTAACTGGAAAGCTCACGTTGACACAATTGTAACAAAATTGGACCGGTTTGTTTACGCTCTCAATAGATTAAGACAAATTGCATCGAAACAAGCTGCCTTGACTGCTTATCACGGATATGTGTCCTCAACTCTACGGTATGGAATTATACTATGGGGCAATTCAACCGATGTTACTAGAGCATTTAAAGTCCAAAAAAAATGTGGAAGATCTGTATGTGGTGCAGGGTATTTGGACAGTTGCAAGCCGCTGTTTAAAAAGTTGAATGTACTGAATGATGTACTGCCTCTGCCATGTCTTTACATTTACGAAACGGCTATATTTGTTTACAAACATTCATACTTATTTGCTAAAAACAAGGACTGTTATAAATATAGAGGTAGGAAACGAGAAAATTTGTGTATTCCTGAACAGAAACTAGCACTATTTTCTAAAAATGCATACTGTATGGCTATCCGTATATTTAACAAACTACCAAATGATTTGAAAAAAACTGACATTTAATAAATTTAAAAATAAATTATTTCAATTACTACTAGCCAAAAGCCATGGACGATTTTATTAATGATGAAAATATAATATTGTAATAATTTTAAGTAACATTTCATCTTGACAATTTTTAATTTATTTTTTTGCATATTTGTACTTATTATGACATTTGATTAATCTATTATTATTTTTACTAACAATATTGTACTTCAACTAAATATTATGTGTAAAGAATTAACAAAATTAAATTTAACTTTTATTTTCAAAATATTTGCACGTCGAGATGTATCCGACAAAACATGAACGCTATTTCACATTTTACCATCTAATTGTCATTGACCATGTTTTTGCAAATAAACATTCTTATTCTTATTCTTATACAAAGGGCCTCGCAAAGACCTGCCGCCCAGGACCTCGCAAAAAACTTCCGATCGGGGCCTCGTAATGGGTAAGGCCGCCACGCCGTTTACAGTAAGCCCTCATGCCCACCTGGTCCAGATGCCGTCTGTAATAGTCCACTCTCTCCTCATCCCGGAAGCCGGTCTCGAGGGCTGCGTACCCGTTCTCCGTGATCAGAATCTCCACGTCGCCGTACTGGTCCTTGAACCACTTGAGCAGACGACGGAGACCGGGGGGATAAACCTGGAGGAATAAACGCGATATAAGTAAATAATTAATTAAGATTACTTTATAGGTATTAGGTAACTAGATGACGCCTGCAACTCCGTTGAAAATATCGCGCAGGAACCGTTAAATTTTTCGGAATAAAAAAATATCCTATATCCTCTCTCGGGACTCGAAGTATCTTCATACCAAATTTCAGCAAAATCGTTTCAGTGGTTTGAGCGTGAAGAGGTAACAGACAGATACATTTTTGCATTATTAGTCTATGGATAGAGTGGACTGTGAAAAATTAGTACCATTACTGCGCGTTGATTTTGCAACATCAGTATTCAGCACGCTTTGGTTATATACGGTACACCCTCACAACCGATCCTCGATTAGAGATGACTGATAAGAGTTGGGTCCAGGGGTTACCACAGGTTTAAGAGTAGCAGCAATACCTGCTTCTCCCAATTATAACAAGCATTTTTTCTTTACAAACCTCTTCAGCTAAGGCCGGCTATAGACAGACCCCATCTTGTAGTCGAGAGTGGACTGCAAGATGCGGTTGCCGCATGGAAGTCTGTGATATTTCCGTACTAAATAAATTCATATCCGCAATACACGGACCGCTCGAGCAGTTCTTGAGCGGTCTGTGCAGATTTCAACCGCTCTAGAGCAATCAGTCCCGACTGCAATCCGTCTATGACTAGTCTAAGCTATTTGCGTACAACGTACATTAAGCCACCAAGCAGAAGACGGCATCCAGTCGGGCTCCACTCGGAAGGCCACGTTGAGCTCCGGGCAGCCCGACATCGGCCAAGGCTTGATCTCCTCCCCCGGCGCGGGCTTGGCCACCAGCCGCGACGTGTAGTAGTTGAAACCGTAGAAGTCATAGGTCCCTATAAAATAAAATGTTATTTGTACCATCGGAAATTGATTCACAATTCACGGGCCTACGTCATTTGGTTGTTTATGTCAATTCAATGTTAGTCGAGATCTGTTAGCTGGATTTGACATATACGCAACCAAATTACGTAGCTAAGTAGGTCAGTCAACTGCCTATGAATCGTAGGCGTTAGTATAATAATAATAACCTCCCGCACCGGTTTCGGTTATGGTGGCCGATTGAAACTAGCCCAGTTACGCAGGAGTAATTTTATAGTGCCCAAGTATGTGCGTTTTATCTTTTGAACGCACTTAAAACTTGCTCTGTTAAGCAAGTTTAATTTCAAGGACATGATTGAGCTAAGTTGCTCTAAGTGTCTAAACACACTAGGCCGAAAATACGCGGCCGAAGTTCGGCATGATTACGTCAGCAATGTCAAACGCATACAATATGATATCGCGACGTAATTTCGGCATGGTGTGTCATCGGTAATTTAAAATACATTTGCAGGCGTAATCATGCCGAACTACGGCCGCGTTTTTTCGGCCTAGTGTGTTTAGACACTAATGTATGATATTTATAGTATGCTCGTGACCCATAATCCTTACCTTTAATTAGCTCTATCTCCTGCGGTGTGAAGACGGGCAGCCTGGACTGTTTGTAGCCCTCGCTCAGGCTCTTGTTGGCTAGGTACTGCTCCACTGTGGGCGGCCAGCCCCCGGTCTTAGAGTATATGGGATGAGCGTACATACCTACCTGAAAATGAATATATTGCCAAAACATTTTGCCAGTACAACTAGGAAAAGGTTTAAAAATATTCTTAGATGCATTATTTATCAATTTTTTTTTATAAAGTAAGGGGGCAAACGAGCAAACGGGTCACCTGATGGTAAACAACTACCGTCGCCCATGGACACTCGCAACATCAGAAGAGCTGCAGGTATGTTGCCGGCCTTTTAAGATAATAACTTACTAACTACCGCACTAATAACTTACTACCGCACTCAGAGTGGAACTATTGAAATGTAAGCCCCATACATGATCTCTCAAACTCTTACTGAAGTTTAATCATAATTAAATGTCTCTGAGTACGGCGGTTAGTTGCAAACTTTGATTCTTTTTATAATTTTCTCTTAATTATGAAGTAATATGAAGTAAACCAAAAACAGTGTGCCCTATCTGAGCACACTCACCAAAAGCTGTCTGGCCAATTCAGTTTCCTCCTTCACTGAACTATCAGCCGGCTCGAGCCACAGGTGATGGTTGCAGATCGCCACTCTACCTGCGTGTCGTAAAAAGTTAATACATACGCATTTACCTCGATGTGTCCTTTCCTAAAGTATCTTTATTACCATCAAAATGGGTTTTATGATTCAGAGACGGAAGACAGACATATAGACACTTTCGTATTTAATTTGCCTATAATAGGCATGATGACCATTTTTTTCTTATTAGTAATTGAAAGACCTTTTAAAAATAGAAACATCGGTCAAAGAATTACTCTGATAGCTTAAAAATTCACCAAGATATGACAATTCAAACATCTCATAAAATGGACCTGCCCGAAACGCTCCTGGATACAAAATGCAACTCGATTATGACGTCACCTTAGAGCTGTTTGTAGGCATCGCGGGAGATTTTTGTTCGGTAGCTATATTAATTATTGCATTTATGAAAGTGGTTTCATGACAAAAGTTGCTTTAAATTACATAAGTTATCGAACAGTATACAAATATTAAGAAATTTAATTAAAAAAATCGACTTGAATATCCAACTTTGAAGGCGCATAACAAAAAAAATACAAAAGCTATCAAGCTGAAATTTTGGAAACACTTATTTTTTACCGTTATTTCTTTATTTTAATAACAAAATTCGCTAATATTTGACCTTGTCATCATCGCAATTTCACCACATCTAAGAATATGATAACTTCAATTGAGTAATTACAACAAGAAATAGAAAGACCAAAGATTTCTAACATACCATGATACTTGGGCTTAAACTCCTCATCGTATATTCTCCAAGCTTTAGCGTGGGAGACCATGAGGTTCTTGATGCACATGTAGCTGCCGATCCCCGGGCTTAATATACCGGGCGCGTACAGCCCCGTGTGGTACACTGCGTCGCAGACCACCAGGGGTTCGTTGATGGTCAACCAGGTCTTAACTCGGTCGGCGAAGAGGGAGTATGACGCGCGAGCGTAGTCCGCAAACCAGTCAGATATCAAAGGATTGGTCCAGCCACCTGAAAAATGCCTCATAATGACCCAAGTCCCAACTATTATATCACTTACCTGAGGCCTAAGGGTATTATAGCTTCCGTACTAAATCAAACCTACAGATATATTATTGCGTTTAGTGCCATATTCCCTTTTTCATTAACTTTCGATAATCGTTGATTACATTAATCATTATTGTATGATCTACCTTTTTCTTGATACATGAATGGAGTGATGTTTTTGAACAATCAGCCAAAGAAGTTCCTAAAACATTAGCATTTATGTGTCTTTGCTTCGTTAGCAGTTAGCTACATACCTATTTGGAGCGTCGTCAACAATTCATTTAATCCTTCGATCGCGGTTTCTTGGAAATCTATAAATTGTTATTCTATTCACTATTGTTATCGCGGTCACCGGTGTCCTTACGGGGCTTGATGGGTTAATTAATAATAATAATAATATAATAATAATAATATAATAATAATAATATCTATGGACGCTTCACACCACGTCAGTCTGGCCCCGTGGTAAGTACCTGAAGGACTTGTGTTACAGGTACCAGACAACGGAAATATATTTAATACTTTTATACTATACATATATTTAAGATTTTTATTATATGATACACATTTAACACACATTTAATACACATCCATGACCCAGGAACTTCATAAACTTTTTGTTCCGTCAGCGGGATTCGAACCCGCGACCTCCGGCTTGAGCTACCAGCGCGCTCACCACTGCGCCACTGATAGGCAGCAGATGGATGAGTAATGCCGCAGATTAGAAAAAAACGTCTTACTATACTACTAACTAAGCCCCCAGGATGAACCACTGCCGAATAATGGCAACACTCCGTTGCCATTATTCAGCAGTGGGGGCGATATGTTATGATGATATACCTAGACTGCATTATCATATAACAGAGAAAATTATAGGTTCATAGGTAAATGGCGGACTAACGTAATTTGGTTGAGAATAATGAATAATTCTGAATAATGGCAACACTGCGTTGTCATTATTCAACAGTGGGGGCGATAAGTTATGATGATATATACCTAGACTACATTATCATTTATCAGAGAAAATTATAGGTTCATAGGTAACTAGCGGACTAACGTAATTTGGTTGAGGACGACTAATATTGAAATAATGTAACCAAGTAAGCTGATGACGGATGTTCAACATCCGTCATCAGCTGCCGACTCGTCAATTTATCTGATGATACGCACCAAGGTCTTGGAACTTCTGCGGCAGGTCGAAGTGGAAGAGCGTGATGACGGGTTCGATGTCGTTGGCGATGAGGGCGTCTATCAGCGTGTTGTAGTACCGCACGCCGTCCGCGCTCACCTTGTTCGTGAACCCGTTCGGGAAGAGACGGTTCCACGATATTGAGAACCTGGAATTCATCGTTCCATTCTATAATAAAATATGCGAAAGTGTGTCTGCCTATTGCCCCTTAACGCCCAAACCACTGAACCGTTTTTGCTGAAAGGTATGGATTTGAGTCCCGGAAAAGGCCATAGGATACTTTTTATCCCCGAAAAATGTAAGGTTAATGTAAGGTAAGGAGTTGCGGGGTTCCGGCGCAATAAACGAATTTTGGTGCATCGGAGTTGCGGGCATTAACTAATATATGTATAAAGACTTCTATAGTGCTCTGAGCCTATCTTGTCTCTAGCGTTTATTCACCCTACCGCTACCATGTTTCAAAAAACCTTGACGTAATTTATCTTTTTCTATCAAATCGCGACAGAAAACGAAGCGACAGAAGTTTCATAATACCTCATCCAAATACGTAGTGTCGTAACTGAGAAACAAGAAATTAGGAATTTTTGAAGTTGGATTTCCTTACTTACGATATTGTCAGCAAATTCATGTTATTTTTATCACAATTATGATAAGAAATGATATTTTTCTGAAAAAAATCGGTTTCCAATTTTTGACGTGATAACGTCTTATAATTCGATATGGGGTGTGCGCACGAAAAAACATGACAGTTCATGCGGCGTTACCTCGCTGATCGCTCTGAGGCGTTCCATTTACACTCTCAAGTCTCTCAACAACCGTAAGGCCAACCTGGGCCGCGCTCTTTGTTTCGATTATATTACGTATTTCGATGCCTTAGAGAATACTTTTGAATGAAGAAGTTTGGTTAGTTATGACCTTTGATACATTGACCACACTCTGAATGAAAAATAAATAAACGATCTGTGAGCTATTAGTATTATTTCGGCTATTCAAAATTGTGCTCTATTTCCTACGTGTCAAGGTATGAATTGTGCTTTGTTCGAAGATTTTACTGGATTTCACGAATGTATGTAGCGTTTTGTATTGCGAATAGTTTATTTTACTCATTATAAATATTTTATTTATAATGAGTAATTTATTCGTTTATTTCTTCTGAACAAGTCACTAATTATAGTTTCGAAAGTTTATAATTGAGAAACTAATATCACATCGGACTAAATACTATATTATGATGGCTTGATAGATAGAAAATTTAACATATACTATAATGTAGTTCACACAAACATAAAATATGTAAAAATATAACTTTTTATTTTCTCGATATTTTTGCGTAGTTTTCGTAAAAAAATAATGATTCATTTGTCATAATGATTCATTCATTCATTTATTCATAATTATTCTTTTATCTGATGATATTTTTGCAAACTGTTTATTTAACACGCACAAAACTAAGAGAAACCTAATATTTATAAAAAAGTCGGTTGTCTGTAAAGTCGGTTTACTGACGATAGTTGAACGTGACAACGTCATAGCCTTAACCCCTCAGTTCCGGGAAAAATCTATGCAAAAAGTTGGCAGGTCAATGTGCAAAAAAAATGGCGACCAGCCTACCCTCTTTGTAAAATTAATGTAATATCCTTACATACAATCCACATTTTATGTTTGTGTGAACTACATTATAATATATGTTAAATTTTCTATCTATCAAGCCATCATAATATAGTATTTAGTCCGATGTGATATTAGTTTCTCAATTATAAACTTTCGAAACTATAATTAGTGACTTGTTCAGAAGAAATAAACGAATAAATTACTCATTATAAATAAAATATTTATAATGAGTAAAATAAACTATTCACAATACAAAACGCTACATACATTCGTGAAATCCAGTAAAATCTTCGAACAAAGCACAAGTCATACCTTGACACGTAGGAAATAGAGCACAGTTTTGAATAGCCGAAATAATACTAATAGCTCAAAGATCGTTTATTTATTTTTCATTCAGAGTGTGGTCAATGTATCGAAGGTCATAACTAACCAAACTTCTTCATACAAAAGTATTTTCTAAGGCATCGAAATACGTAATATAATCGAAACAAAGAGCGCGGCCCAGGTGGGCCTTACGGTTGTTGAGAGACTTGAGAGTGTAAATGGAACGCCTCAGAGCGATCAGCGAGGTAACGCCGCATGAACTGTCATGTATTTTCGTGCGCGCACCCCATATCGAATTATAGGACGTTATCACGTCAATAGGTAAACGTATTGTGGTTTTAATTTTAAAATATCCCTATAATTATAGCCAAAAAAAAATAATGTGGTATACAATAATATATGTAAGAAGTGAAAATTCATTATGACATTTTATTTTTATATTATTATATTTACAACTTCAATGAAATTAGGTAGCAAAGGCATAAAGAAAAAAATATATTATATAAAAGCCGAATAATTGAGTTCTTACGAAATCTTTACGTTACGTTTTGTTCTAGAACATTCTACAGATCAAGATTCAAGTTGGCAGAAGATTTCACGAATATGCGTAGGCCAAAATAATAATTATTTTCACGAACTTCAAAGGAGTACTTAAACCAGATAGTGATATTTTGCACAAAAAACAAGATACTTAGTGTAAACAAAAAACGTCACGTTTTTTACATTGCTTCGAAATTTCTCTCATATATCAATAAAATATAAAAAGCTCTACTTCATTAGGTATTGTTACGCGCTAGGGTTCGAGGATTCGGAGAGAAAGAACTGGTGACTCTCTTGAAGACTTTATTCACTGACACTAGCTCACACACAATCCCTAAGTCTAAACACTAAGCACTAGATCTAAATCACTGAGCACTATCACTGTCCTAGGTCGTAGCCGAGTCGTAGGTTACTATCACAATCACTCACTATTGATCACTTGTTCTCACTTCGAAGTCGCCTTGATGATCGCTTGTATCAAACTGAATTGATTTCCGGCTTGTTTACCTTTTATATGGCCCGCGGCGCTTTCTGGAACGTTTTATTCTGGATTGTTTACGTAAACACGCAATTCACATAAACAAGGGTTAGACTTTTCTAGAAGGTACTCGCAACTGTCGCGCGCAGGTAAACAACTGCCCGTATCCGTAACAGTATTTTCTCTTCCCCTCTCGAATGAAGGTCAGTTTTATATATTATCCTCTAAACAGGCAAAGGTAATCTTTTCGCCGATTTCATATACTTACATTTTAAAATCTACTTAATTACAATTAATCAATACAAAATGTGTTTTACTTATCGAGTAGCAAAATATTGTTGTGTCACAAAAAACGTCTTCGCTGACTTTTTATTTCACTGTATACTTTTAGTTATTTATAAATTAGAAACTAGGAGTAGATGAAACCTAGTATTTATTCAAATCATTAGCTGGAGAATTATAAAATAATAGTAATAATAGAAATATATTAGTTTCCCAATGAACCTATAAAGTGATAACTGACAAATCAGCCCCTTTCATACTCCACACAAAATAAAAAACAATGTTTTATATTATGTATGTTTAGGTCTCCATCATTTTAAAAATATAAAATGGCTCCTACAAAAATAACCATTGTAAAATGTAAATTATGCTTCGTCGTGGGGTATATATATATATATATATATATATATATATATATATATATATATATATATATATATATATATATATATATATCGTCTTATATTTCTATGTAAGTGTTATACCTCATCCGTTAGTCTACAATATGATATACTAGTAATCTGTGTCCGTTAGCTTATAATATTGAATAGCTCATGCTCGTATCATTCAAATTTTTTTTGCAATTTT
Source organism: Lysandra bellargus (assembly GCA_905333045.1). Lineage (NCBI taxonomy): Eukaryota > Metazoa > Arthropoda > Insecta > Lepidoptera > Lycaenidae > Lysandra > Lysandra bellargus. The sequence goes on along the minus strand of HG995331.1, from coordinate 6,997,506 downwards.
GACAACCGTTGTTTAAGGTTTACCTTCCGTTAATCAATATCTATATTGATTCATGTATAAACTTAGTTTAAAAAAGCGACATTCTGCAGTCACCAAATAAGAAGCTGACATAGAATATAATATAATAATATTATATTTTACTCTAAAACATGAGTTGCTGATAGCATGATTTAAATGATAACAATTTAAAAAAATAACAAAATAAGTAATTTCAAATAAATATTATTATAATATTAGTAGCTTCATAATTTCTCCGAAAAATATTTCGTAAGAAAAAAAGGTTCGTGATACACGGGGTCACGCTTCCTCCTGCTTGCTCTACCACCAAAATCGCTGTCATTTGAATTTAGAAACTTTTTGACAATTATGTCATACAAACGATGCGATAGATATCGCTACATCTGTAAAATTTGAATACAATTGTAGACGAGATGCCGATAACCGCTAGAGACAGGACTGAGCGTTTGAACCATACTATGGGAACCAAAATAATGTAAAGATTATAATAAACATATACGTACAGAGTGCGTACAGATAACTAATACAAACAAGTATTTCTTCAAACTAATAGATAAAAACTGATCGTGGTTATGGAATAGAACAAAACATAGAGACTGCGTACACTGCAGGGTTATGGGTTCAAGTATTGTTGGTGCACAATTCTTATTTGCTTTAAAATGTTTAATCTAATTCTACCTGCCCCTTCCGGGCAAAAGTAAAGACAAACTATTAAACAGCTACATAGTAAGGTATCAATATGTGAGCAGCACTCCTATGAGCATACGGTTGTACAAATTGATGATGATCAATAAGATCATGTCGACAATTGTCAAGTCATTGATAGAGGTAAGTAAATAGACGTCAAGTGAAAAACAATCAAGTAGAGACTACAGCCATCCACAGCGATTATGAATGTAAATTTGTTTAATTATATTATTACTTAGTGATAATGAGATAGACATGAGCGAGCGGTTTTCGCTTTTCCTTAATGCATAAATATTGTAGCAACTTTAGCGAAATGAATATATATATATATATATATATATATATATATATATATATATATATATATATATATATATATATATATATATATATACAGGATGTCCCAAAACTCAACGATAATCTGGGACCGGATGAATGGCCAAGTTATACCAGTTCCGTGAAAAATAAAATAAAAATTCCATATCACTCAGTTCAGCGATAATAGACAATTTTGTAAAAAAGTCGAAATTCGACACCCTTGGTCGCATTTTCAAGTCCTGTGATCACCAATGTCACAATTTCGCTGTGATTTTTTTAATTTCGAGATCTTCATTAACGATGCTATTGATCGCAACTACGAATTAATGCAAAAAACATTGTTAATTTAATAAAATAAGTTAAGTTTTAGTGAGTCATGGTTCACAAAAATATTGTTAGTTAACTTTGACACTTCATTTTGAAAAAAAATTGTACTACACTGCCCTTGGCAAGTTATTTAAAAAGTTGGCGCATTTAATCAAGATTTAAAAATGGTGCAACACTAGCCACTTTTCTTACCATTAAAAAATTTATTTCAATTTTTTTTCAAATTGAACTCATTTCTAAAATAATAATTGATACTTTTTTATATTAAAAGATCAGGGTATTGAGTGTGTGTAATGAACAAAAGTGATAGAATAAGATAGATAGTGACGCTGACAGTCTGTCTCACTCTAGAGCAAGACAGATCGACATTCGACTTTTAGAATGAGCGAGACGGATAGTGACGCTTGAGGGGTCGTCCGTTCACAACATTTAGTACGCATCGTTTCTTCGTCTACTGCGCATCTCTCGTATTCGTGTTACTATCGTACTAACGACTTTGGCTTGTATTACTTTGGACTTGATACCGCTTCCGTACTGACGACTTTGGCTTGTGTTACTTTGGACTTGATACTGCATTTGTACTGACGACATTGGCTTTGCTTTTCTGGACTTTGTGCTGTGAAAATAGTGTGTGAACAACATGCCGGTACAAGATACACAGTACAAGAATATGCAAATATGCATCTTATCTACGGTGAATGCCGTTGTAATGCCTCTGCCGCAGCCAGATTGTATCGCGAGAGATACCCCAATGTGCAGCGTCACCCAGATTATCGCGTATTCCAAAATGTGCACGCGTCATACTCGGAAGGACGATTGCCCAGTGTTCGTACGTCCGGTGGAAGACCGCAAAGAGACTACGACGACGTAGTTTTGAATGAAATTCAAAATGACCCTAGCACTTCAGTACGTGCGATAGAACTAGCAACGGGAGTACCGAAAAGTAACGCTCATCGAATTTTAAAACGAAACGAATTTCATCCGTATCATGTGCAACGCGTCCAGAGTTTGCTCCCACGAGATTACGCACCTAGAATTAATTTCTGCAGAACAATGTTAACGAAAATTCGAGAAGATCCTGAATTCCTAAACAAAATTTTATGGACCGACGAATCTACATTTAAAAGAGACGGTTATTTGAACTTACACAACCTTCATGAATGGCACGTCGAAAATCCGCATTTAATGCGTGAAGACCGATCCCAATACCAATTCAAAGTAAACATGTGGACTGGAATTTTAAACGGACGAGTAATTGGACCATTTGAGCTAACTCAAAATTTAGATGGCGCCACCTATTTGCATTTTCTTCAAAACGATTTGCCAAATTTGTTAGAAGACGCACCGCTCAGTATTCGCAGAGAAATGTGGTTTCAGCAAGATGGTTGTCCGGCGCACTATGCTCGAGCTGTAAGGGATTATTTAAACGCTGATTATCCTGACAGATGGATCGGACGCGGTGGCTCAATTTTATGGCCTCCTCGTTCCCCCGATCTAAATCCAGTTGATTTTTTTTACTGGGGATGCATAAAAGAAAAAGTATATTCGAAAAAAATACAAAATCTATCAGAACTTCGCCAAAAAATTGCTGCAGCGTCATAAGAAATAAATTCAAGAAATTTGGCACGACTGGTGCAAAGGTCTTTTGTAAGGCGTTGCAGAGCCTGTATTCGTGCCGGAGGCAAACAATTCGAACATTTATTGTAGTTTAAGGAGAATAATTTAATAAAAAGTTTTACGACGGTTCCTTCATTGTTTTATTAATTATTATTATGTTTTTTTACAGTAAGATTGGTTATTAACTGACTGAATTACCTCTTTACTAAAAATAATAATTTGATTTAAGACCAGAAACAAAAAATAACAAATTTTAGTAACAAAAATTCCTAATCTTGAGATATTCAAAATAAGCTCAATTTGGAAAAAATGAGAAATAAAAATTTTAGTAGCAAGAAAAGTGGCTAGTGTTGCATCATTTTTAAATCTTGATTAAATGCGCCATCTTTTGAAATAACTTGCCAAGGGTAGTGTAGTACATTTTTTTTTTTAAATTAAGTGTCAAAGTTAACTAACAATATTTTTGTGAACCACGACTCCCTAAAACTTAACTTATTTTATTAAATTAACAATGTTTTTTACATTAATTCGTAGTTGCGATTAATAGCATCGTTAATAAAGATCTCGAAATTAAAAAAATCACAGCGAAATTGTGACATTGGTGATCACAGGACTTGAAAATGCGACCAAGGGTGTCGAATTTCGACTTTTTTACAAAATTGTCTATTATCGCTGAACTGAGTGATATGGAATTTTTATTTTATTTTTACGGAACTGGTATAACTTGGCCATTCATCCGGTCCCAGATTATCGTTGAGTTTTGGGACATCCTGTATATATATATATATATATATATATATATATATATATATATATATATATATATATATATATATATATATATATAATCTTATATATAAAATTCTCGTGTCACAATGTTAGTCCACGAACTCCTCCGAAACGGCTTTACTGATTTTTACCTAATTTTATATGCATATTCAGTAGGTCTGAGAATCGGCTACTCGGTACTTTATATATTGATAAGTGCATTTGTTGAATAAATAATAGTAAATTATTACAACCTGAGACTGACGGCGACCATTGTTTGTGCGACGGGATAGCGATGGACGTTGCCATGGTGACATCTTATTCAGTCACTTCAATAAAATAATGCTTATGGCAAAGAAACTTTTGCCGGGACAGCTAGTATGAACTATATATCTGTCGTCAATTTAACTTTTTTTTATAATTTTCTAAGGGCGAAGCCAAACGAGCGTCATTTGTGAGTTGTGAGTCGCAGAATTACTGCCGGGCAGAATTCTGCTGCATTCAGTTTCATACAAAAGTCATGTTTGATTCACACGGCGACTCAAAATGAGTTGTCGTTTGTATGAAAAAAATTCTGCCCGGCAGAAATTCTGCGACTTACGACTCACAAAATTACGCTCATTTGGCTTCGCCCTAAGTTTTTAAGCTCATCTCTATGGCTAGGCAAAACTATAAGGGTAACAACAATCTGATGATTGAAAAAATAGAATAAAGTTGAAAGTTAAACAAGTTTCGGAACTTAGTACAATAGTAAAATACGATACATACTCTATTCCTGTTAATTTAGATCGAAGTACTTTTAAAAAAACTTTAATGACGTTTACTGCAACGAACTGTTATAGTACGGGAGCCCTAGAACTATTTTTTTGTGATTAATGCAAGATTAGTAATTACTAACAAGCTAATTTATTGTGAGACATTTTGATAAGACGAACAACATTTTTATTTTCGAAAAATCTCGAAAGTGGTAGTTAACAGAGATAGAAAGGATTTCATACTTTGACTTGATGGTCCTAAAATATGGATTGTTTTATTTGTAGGATAAGGTTACTCTTAAATTATAATATATAACTATTAACCTACCAACCAATGATGTTTTAATGCTTTAATAAAGATGGCGTAAATGTTCATACAAAATGGTCCTCAGATTTTGTTCCTATACGATTAATATCCATTGGTAAAGTTAGGTATTTTTGTTTACAGTTCAAAATGTGTCGTATTATTCGTAACCAAATATTATATGTAACTATGCTTTGAGTCCCGAAAAAGGACATAGGATACTTTTTATCCCGGAAAAATGTACTGTTCTTGCGCGATTAACGAATTTTGGCGCAACGGAGTTGCGGGCGTCATCTAGTTAATAATATTTACGATATTGCTACGCGATATTAGTGTTTACCCGCCGCTTGTTATCTAGACGGACGCTCTTGACCTATTACGCTATAAACTATAAACAATTTTTGCAAACGGGCCCGCCCGCCTGTTGTTTCCTCGGTGCGTGCAATACCGGTTATTATCAGTGCCGGATTTATATTTTTATGAGAGTAGGCCACTTTATTTCCGCCGCCCCACGTACGTAATCTGTAGGGCCTCTATGGACACTGTCGCCCCTTGTCCGTGGCCTATTTATATCCGGGGCTGCCGATTATGGTTCCCTTTTTTTAGGTTCCGCACCCAAAGGCTAAAAACGGGACCCTATTACATGCAATTACTGAGACTCCGAGACAATTACTGCAACGAGTTAGCGGCATTTGCTTCCCAGCAAAATCTTCGCGCGGCAAGTGCAGTCCGAGCCCTGAGGCACCCGACGCCCTCTACCGGTAGGTCTCGTGCCATGAGTAACGCTTACCCTAATCCCAAGCCCGAACCCTTTTAAGACACCCCTTTCATCGGCAACTTCACGTTTATTAGTAATAGTTTGCATAATACGCAATTTATATGTCGCAGGGAAAAGAGGATATCAGGGATTTCACGATATCCCTTGGGATATCACGAACTACCGGTAGATGACAAATATTCTTGTTTGTTACGTCTTCTTACTAAAAATATCTAGTGATATGTCATTTCACTAAACTAAATCTTGTGAAATGTCAGAAACGCGGATACCGCCGAATAAAAATCGAGCCACTCATTTCTCTCGCTCGCTCTAGTTCCCACACGTGACACGGGCACTAGTGGGAGTGAAACAAATGCGTCGCTCGAGCTGGCGCGGCTCGTCTAGCCTGGAGACAGACAGACAGACTAACCCTTTGGGTACGGAACCGTAAGAACTAGGATAATCGAAGAGCTGGAGTACCTGTAGTACCTGTGCCTGTACAAGAGCCTAACCAAACTAGAGATCGACATGCCACCTTTACAAAAAATATTCAACTTGGTCGGCCGCTTCATTTGACGTCAAAAATCAAAGGTCTGAAGTATCAGACCTGATGAAGAACCCTCAGCTGGTTTCAACTGTTATATGATTCAGAGATATGGTGATGCCCCTTCAGATCTGCTATAGTTGCATTACACGTGTGATAATAATAAAAATAACTCCCACTCTGGTTTTGGTGACGGTGGCCGGTTTCATTGAAACCAGGCCAAGAGTAATTTTATAGTGCCTAATTGAGTGCGCAGTACACAAGAGCAATCTCTATATTCCTTTACTCGCGTAACCCGGTGGGACGGAAGACTGACACGACAGGCGAGAGATCAGGCGCAGGACCGACTTTTTACATGCCCATCCGACGCATGGATCATCTAACATCTTACTTGTCAGATTCAGATGTTAGATGATCAAAGTACCCGTGTGTATTCTAGAGCAAGCGAGAGAAATGCGTGGCTTGATTTTTATTCGGCGGTGTCCGCTTTTCTGACGTTTCACTAGATTTAGTTTAGTGAAATGACATATCACTAGATATTTTTAGTAAGAAGACGTAATAAACAAGAATATTCGGCATCTATCGGGAGTTCGTGATATCCTCTTTTCCCTGCGACATATACGTTTAATTACTCATTTAATAAATTATTATTTTTAACAAAAAATTTAAACGGACTTCCAAGGTAAAAACAATAGCAATAACAACTAAAAAGTATTAAATAACTCTTACTCTTTAATAGTGCCTTTTTCAGAATTCGTCTAAATCTCAACTATTTCTGTACTGTATACCTACTACAGTCTTCATTATTTTGAAGTCGGTACCAGCTAATTTAATCGTGAGTTCAGTAATGTCAGATTATCTGAAACTTTTTGGACTGGTACCGATTTCAAAGTAATGAAGATTGTAGTAGGTATACAGTACAGAAATAGTTGAGATTTAGACGAATTCTGAAAAAGGCACTATTAAAGAGTAAGAGTTATTTATTACTTTTTAGTTCATATTACTATTGTTTTTACCTTGGAAGTCGGCTTTAATTTTTTGTTAAAAATAATAATTTCACTCTTTTTAGTTAAGTATCTACAAAATTAGGCTTTATATGCGTAAATAACCAATACGTACATCTCAATGAATACGAATGTTAACTATTCACATTATGTCACTGTAAGCGAAATTGTGGTAAATGCTTGCAGTTATCTAAGCGATGCTGTAATTTCCATACTTTTATCTTTAAATATTCAGGAGTTCTGTTCAGTGCCTTCGGACCAAGAGACACCTTAGTATAAAATTTCTCTTATTCGTAACACTAGAAACAACATTTTAACCACTATGAGTGTTTTGATAAAATTCAAGGATTTTCCTCGATTGCTCATAGATCCCATCATCAGCTCACCACTTTCGTAATTGTTATACAAAATTAAGATTATATCACAGAAATAAGATTAGGTATATCATATACAACAAAACGAGAATTTTGAAAATCAGTCCACAAACAGCGTAATCATTATCAAAAATGTCCGCTTCGATGCAAAATATCACGAAAAGTACCAATAATTGGGTCATAGTGTGATGACCCATGGTATAATTATGGTTGTGATGATGATTATTAATCAAATTGATGTATTAGCTTTAAGTTGTTTAAACAACGCCGAAATCCCCGAACCTGTACCTATAAGCATTCAAAAGTTTTGTTCGGTACCTTCGGATCCAGGGTATAACGAAGTGGTGCGAAGTTTTACTTTTTGGTAGCATTTACCTCGAATGCTTCAGAAAAAATCGAAATCACTATATGTTTGTATAAAAATTTCAAGAAGTCCCCTCGATTCCTCAAGGATCCCATCATCAGATCACCACTTTTGTGAACATGGTACCAAATTCTAGTTAAACCCTATACAACACAAAAAGAATTTTGAAAATCGGACCACAAACGGCTGAGTAATCGTGGAACATGCAAAAAAAAAAGATACATACAGCCGAACATATTATTACCTCCTCCTTTTTGGAAGTCGGTCAAAAATTAGGATTATGTACCTATATTATGTCGCTTTAAATATGTAAAGTGTTCCCTTGCGATAAATGAATTTTGATTTTTTTTGGATAGTCTATATTGACCTGTAGAAATGCACGCCGAGCTCCTTCATCATCTCGATGTCCCTCTTCCATAGGTGGTAGCTGTCGCAGGCGACGTCGCCGCTGCTGCCATCGTAGATGCGGTGCGGCTGCTTGTGCGAGAACTCGTCCCAGATGCTCGGCGTTCGCCCTGACGAAAACATGGAGTCTGTTATTTAAGAGTCCGGGTGCCATCGCTGCAGTTCTCATACAAACTTAATACCAAGATCTTATATCTATCTTCTCATACAAACGAAATCCCATACGTGAATATTTACTATTCAGCTTTATTATTCAGCTTAAGATTGTAATTACCTAGGTTCCTGTACAAAGATTCACTGCAAAATATTTACATTAGTACCAAAAATATGAACGATTACAATATTTACAAACAAAATCAAGTATTTCTGTCTGTCTGTCTGTCTCGCTTTCACGCCAAAAATAGTGAACCGGTTGTAATGAAATTTTGTACACAGATTGTCTAAAGCCTGAGAAAGGACATAGACTACTTTTTAACTGGAAAAAGGGGTTGTAAGGGGGTGAAAATGCGTAAATTTTATTCAAATTAAGTTAGTTCCAAAAATCCATAATAGATGGCGCCGTGCGTCTCCTACATCGCACAAGCGCTTACTCAAACGTGTTTCTATAAGAGGTGGTAAGGATGAAAATATCTTTCTTATCCTTCCCCGAGGACTTAACACGACCCGAACGACAAACAGACAGACCGACCGAAATCCGGTGCCGAGCTCGATCCCGGGTTCGAGTTCACATGCGGATAGCATAGGAACACACCTAAATCATGACCGCGACCGCGACATTGTCGTAGAGAGCTCTACCAATTACTTTGACATTAGAACATACACGCGTATGTCACCCCAACCGGACTCGGAAGGGGAGAGGGACGGCCCTCTTTTATGCAATAACATTAATAACTTGAGCTCATCTACCGCGATAACTCGTACGCAGCTAGTTTGTGCTATCGCGCGCGAGCAGCCTCACTCGTCAGAGAGTGAGTAAGGGGTCGGACCCCTTAAGAGCAGGGGGATCCGTGTCCCCACGTCAGATGAAAATAGCTTATTTTCGTAGCTCTTCCCAATATTGCCCGATTAGAAAGTCACACGTGTGACTTTAGGGGAGGGGGCCAGGCCTCCTCATTGTTTATTTTAAACCAACTAGCAACAGACTAGTTATAGCCACGATTAAACTACCATGGTCTTAACCAGACCAGTAGCTTAGACCCTTTCGAAAAAAAAAATATCTTACACGTTTTTTGAAGTATAATGAAGAGTAATTATTATTGTCTTTCGACTTCGACCCCACTCCCCAGTTTAACCCCCTACGCAAAAATAGGGGTGTTTTAAGTATGAGTATGACGTGCCTTTTTGTCTCATGTCTGTAAAGTGTAAACATTGAAGTTTGAAGTAAGCGTACCGCAGAATTTTGCAATTTGTAGTAATGTAGGACATGGTTCAACGGGAACTACCTACATCGTAGTTACCTACTATATAATATAAGTTACTCTATGACGGGAACTATCGCGCGCTATAAGCTGAAGTCCACGCGGACGGAGTCGCGGGCAACAGCTAGTATTAAATATTATTCAGATACACACGAATTTATAATAGAAATAGCATACAAGAGTACCTGGGGCATGAGATAATATGCCGTAGAGCTCACTTACCACCGACATCCCAACCTCCTTCTACTTGGTAAGAGGCAGTCGCTACTCCAAACTTGAAGCCGGGAGGGAATTCAAGACTTGCGACTGTGTGCACTAAGCTGAAATTAATTGAAAAAATATACTTAAAAGGCCCATTCACTATCCTGCATTGCACTGCAGCCATGCAGGCCTGCAACACCATTCACTATCCCGCATAAGTCGGCGGACTGCACGGCGAACTGCAAAACTGCAAACTGCAAGTCGGTACCAGTTCCGTTTCAGACATTCTGACATTACTGAACACACGAATTAGCTGGTACCGACTTCAAAGTAATGAAGACTGTAGTATGTACAGAAATAGTTGAGATTTAGACGAATTCTGAAAAAGGCACTATTAAAGAGTAAGAGTTATTTAATACTTTTTAGTTCATATTACTATTGTTTTTACCTTGGAAGTCGGTTTTAATTTATTGTTAAAAATAATAATTAGAAATAGAATTTAAAAAAAAAACGCGCGCACTGTCATTGCATCGACGCAACGTTGTGGTTGCGAAGTGGTCGGTATCTGACAAGTGGTCGACAACGACTGCAAAATGTGGTACGTGTGAATGGTCCTTCAAAAGTGTGAAGATTGAGTAGAAAAATCGTAAAATTTTAGGATAATTCTGAAAAAGCTACTACATAATAATAATTATTTCATTATTTTTTGTGAGTTGGGAGTCGGTATACAATTTTGGTTTAAAAATAATAATTACAAAAGTGTATATTAAAAACAGGAATTCGTTTTTTCCGTTTCATTGTTTTATTACCCTCTTACGAATAATGTTCGCAGATTATTACCATGTTAATTAAAATTATTACCATATTAATTTATGGGTCACATGATTCATGTGATATCAAATCAAATCAAATCAAAATAATTTATTCATATTATATGTTAAATCCGTGATTATAGGTCACAACTCACACGGTAACACTTATGAACGTCAAGACTCAAGATTCTTAAATATTACAAAATAAACCTGTCATTCTTAGATACATTAATACATAGTAATATTAATCACGACTATTTGACTTAAGTACATAAATTACTGACATTCCATTTTTTGAAAATAAAAATATGTATATAATTCAAAAAGGGATAGATTTATGTACATTTTATGCAAAACAATAATGTCAATATATTTATTATTAAAATTATGTCAATTCAATAAGTCAATTCAAGTAGAGATCAACTATGATAATATGGCGCGCCCCTCGAAAATTCAAAACTTTTGAAGCGCGTTGTCAAAACGTTTGAAGTGCGTTGTCTTGCGCGGTAGGCTAGTTAAGATTAGTTGACCAACAAATCTTGGTATCTTGGTAATGAGTGACATTAAGTGAAATATTACGTGTACTGTGATTGGTTGAATACTTACAACATACAAACTCTTTCATAAGGATGTGACTACACACATTGAAACAGTCATTTGGAGGGGCGCGCCAAGTTATCGTAGTTGATCTCTAATATAAAATAATGTCCATACAATAATAATTATTGTGATAAGTTATTTTTAAGACATAGTTAATTACATATTATTATTAATATGGTCACACTTATTCCCATGGACGAATGTCATCAAAATAGTCATTTATTCTGTAGTAGCCCTTACAAATCAATTTCTTTTTGATACATTCCTTAAATTTGTTGAAGCGCAAGGCTAAAATGTCATTAGGTAGTCTGTTATAGAAACGTATACCGAGTCCCACGAATGAGTTTTGAACCTTATGAAGACGTGAATAATTAACTGCTAGTTTATTTTTGTTCCGTGTATTAAAAGAATGCGTATCGGATTTTTTATCATAATATTGAATGTTCTTTCGAATATATATAATATTGTCAAAAATATATTGTGATGGTACGGTCAGGATATTTATGTCTTTAAACGTTTCCTTTAGGGAGCACCTTGATCCTAGTCTGTATATAGCGCGAACAGCCCGTTTTTGCAATAAAAATATTGTTTGAATATCTGCAGCACTTCCCCACAGTAGTAATCCATAAGATAAGATGCTGTGAAAATAGCTGTAGTAAACGGTGCGAGCTGTTTCTTCATTAGTCAGTTGTCTTACTTTTAAAGAGTGAGGCCTAAAAATATTGTGGAATCAACGAAATCCAGATTGACATTACCAATTTTTAGGTTAATTTCAGTGCTGGCTTTCACGTTAGGCATTCTGAAAATGACACACTTTGTTTTATTAGGATTGAGTAAAAGATTGTTGGAAGAGAACCATTCTAATATAAGAGCTAGTATTTTATTAGCACCACTGAAATCTGGACAACAACCTTGCTCCGGCCGCCGGCCGGTCTCATTTCAATCATTTTCAATAATACAATCTAGTTAATTAAATTTCAAATTAATGAATAGTTTGACAGATCAGTTAGATTAGTTACCGTCTCCTCCGAAACGGCTTTATTGTTTCTTACCAAATTTTATATGCATATTCAGTAGGTCTGAGAATCGGCTACTGGATACTTTTTATATTGATAAATGCATATTTTGTTGAATAAATAATAGTAAATTATTACAACTCGAGACTGACGGCGACCGTTGTTTGTGCGACGGGATAGCGATGGACGTTGCCATGGTGCCATACTTATTTAGTCACTTCAATAAAATAGGTAATAAGAGCGAAATACTTTATGTGGCAAAACAACTTTGTCGGGACAGCTAGTAAAGTAATAAATATGCGGCAGTGAGATGCCATCGACTTAGGTACTAGATGAAAATATTATGTCAACTTACAGCAACAAGGCGACTTCCGTTGGATTCATTTTGTAGACTGACGCGTTATCGCCTAAGACTACTAATTAAACCGACTACATTATCACAGCTCGCGACGACACCCAATCTCATCTTATTTGTTAAATCATCTTATATTATAATTTACATAGAAAATATACTGTATAATAAACACGCCGGCAAAATTAGAGGAACATAACAAAATTTTATTTTTTTTTGAAAATTGTTCACTGTTTTTAGGGTTCCGTACCCAAAGAGTAAAAACGGGACCCTATTACTGAGACTTCGATGTCTGTCCGTCTGTCTGTCTGTCTCCAGGCTGTAACTCAAGAACGGTAATAGCTAGAGAGTTGAAACTTTCACAGATTATGTATGTTTGTTGCCGCTATAACAGCAAATACTAAAAAGAAAATAAAGTTAATATTTAAGGGGGGCTCCCATACAACAAACGTGATTTTTTGGCCTTTTTTGCTCGAAATCTATAATGGTAGCAGAAAGGCACTTGAAATATTCACAATATTCTTAATTATATTTGTACTTTAATAATTTATAATAAAATAAAAATAAAATAATTATTAAAGGGCCATAGGGATCCCATACAAAAAAAAACTCATTTTTTGTCAACTTTCGTTCAATAACGGTACGGAACCCTTCGTGCGCGAGTCCGACTCGCACATGGCCGATTTTTGATACATAATATATTTATCTATTAATTTAATAATTGATGATTAAAAAATAAAACTTACAAAAATTTAGGGCATAAAAACGTGTAAAATATAAAAAATAGGCAAAAATCAAAAATTAAGAAAATGTTTGAAATTTCAGTAGTAAGTTTTTATATTAATCCTTCAGGCCCCGCGCGAGCACCGGTGATCGCGACAACAATAGAATACAATAGCAATTCCTGGAAATTCCGACTGAAGTATTAAATTCTCCATTTTTATAAAAGAAATGCCATGTTAAAAGCGTGTAATGCCTTCTATGGATCTCAAGAGGGGCTGGATACGCCATTCCATGCTTCCATTTTGATTGTCAATCATTTCCTGTGGGATATTCTCCTACTCCTCCAGTAGCGCCAACTCGAGCTCCTGGATACATTTTGGAGCTGGAGTTTTAACTCGTACTGTTCACCCATTGATGTGCCACACACGCATCCGTAGACCGCGTGCTGGCCTCTCCACCTGGGCTACACCAGCATCATTTAGGTAATAATGCCTGATTTTTAGGGTTCCGTAGTCAACAAGGAAGGTTTCGGTCTGTCCATCTGTCTGTCTATCCGTCTGTCTGTCCACGGATTTTTTTTACTCTATGGACGCATATAAAATTGAAGTTACTACCTAAAACTGTGTAAAAGGCACAACGTGCAGTTCCAGGATATCTGTGCTATAGCCCTGTACTGTCAAAATACCATCATCAACAATCATCAGCTCTGTGCGCGGGCTCCAAATCATATGCCACCCCAAACCATTACGAAGTTTGCGTCATAGTCCACTGTTTTCGTTAAGTTTGATGGTCTATAGCAAGGGTCACCAAATGGCGGACCGCGGTCCGCGTCCGGACCGCCGAACCATTCTGTGCGGACCAAGCTTGTTCGAAAATGAAAAAAAAATTGTCGGTCTTGATATACTGATCAACATTGAACAATGAACATGTAGTCATCAAAAACTGACACTTTTCTCATTGATATTTAATTTTGTATCAACCTTTGTAATTTCCGTAATTACATATTTATTGATTTTTTTTTGTGCGGACCGGGAAGGTCATTTTATTTTTTAAAACGGACCCCGAGCGAAACTAATTGGTCACCCCTGGTCTATAGCGTTCCTCACGATTTATCCACATTCTTTATCGTCTGTCAACAAAATTTATACAGAATTTGCTCCGCTCCCATCACTGTACAGCACACGATTTCACTCACTTGTCAAAGTGATGTTCACGCGTGAATTTTAGCCTGGCTCTTTGGTGTCCTGTCTCAAGTTTTGGTGCCCTTACCGGCATCTTTGAGTTTAATTCACTTCTTTGAGTCTTCTTCTTGTTGTACAATCACTTACACGTACATCTCGGACCTGTTCCGACAGGTTTCGGGTGTGCATAGCAGTTTGAGGTCGTTTTATTAGGGTATGTACCCTTACAAAACGGTCATCCTGAACCATTGTCATCCGATATCTGCCTTGTTCTCGTCTCCAAACGTAAACGCGGCGGAATTTACGCCGGCGTAATTCAGCCTAGTGTGTTTAGACACTAAGGCCTGACTGACCGAACGGTAGGTGTGACCTTTCTCTATCGTGGTTACAGCTCTAGCCGTCGCAGATGCTGGAAAATCACTAATTTTGTATCTAAGCAATGTGTTCTTCCAAAAAACAAACAATCAAATGAGCTGAGCATACCTTGCAACCCGCTAAAAACGCCATTCTTATCAGGAACACTTAATACAACGTCAATCATCGAAAAACACTTATTAGGCATAATTGAAATTAAAACCTGTCATTTGTCAACTTGCCAGTTTTGTTCAATATTAATTAGTCCATTGAAATGTTACAATTTTAGGACCGAATATTGTATTTATTAGAGGACGCAATTTTATTTTTGGAATATGTTGGGGCCGCCATCTTGAAAAAAGGGGTGACAACACTATTTTCGTGATATCTCGGAAACTATACGTCTTACAAAAAAATTGTAAGAATATAATCTGTTGCAAACTATTTTGCCTACAAATATGTTTATATAACTTTTAACTCTAAATTAAAAATTTAAAAAGTTATAAGCAAAAAAGTGTCAATTTTTTTTAAAGGTTTATTATCGCTCTTTAATTTTGTTTAATACATTTTACAAAAAAAATTACCTTAGAACAACCTTGTGAATGATCTTTTGAGAAAAAGATCCCCCAATCCCCCTCAATCCCCCCCGATCTCATGAAATTAATTTTCTGCAGATGCAAAGGAAACTGTGAAAGCATGTGTGGCTGCAGAAAAGCAGACCTAAAATGCTCTACAGTATGTCTACTATTCTGTAAAGCTTTTCAGGCCTGTTTTCTGCAGCCACAGTCTACAGTATGCCTACTACACTACGTATATATATGCAAACTATATTATAGTATGCCTACTATACTAGTCTGCACATACCTACTATACATACCTACTACACATGGTTCCACAGTTTTCTTTGTATCTGCAGAAAATTAATTTCATGGGATCGCTGGATCTTTTTCTCAAAAGATCATCTACAAGGTTGGTCTAAGGTATTTTTTTTTGTAAAATGTGTTAAATAAAGTTAAAAAGTGATAATAAACCTTTTCAAAAATCGTCTCACTTTTTTGCTTGTAACTTTTTAAATTTTTAATTTAGGGTACAAAGTTATATAAGCATATTTGTAGGCAAAATAATTTGCAACAAATTATGTTCTTACAAATTTTTTGTAAGACGTATAGTTTCCGAGATATCACGAAAATAGTGTTGTCACCCATTTTTTCAAGATGGCGGCCGGGGGACAAGAGTGGCGACCCCACAAACTTGAGGCTGAGCTTCTATCATGGGCGCCGGCAGGGGGGTTGCCAGGGAGTGCACTTGCACCCGTTGGGAATCTAGGGATCAACAGGAATTATTGAAATAAAAAGCCGTCTGTAACCCTATTACCATGCCGTACAAAGATAGTTCGTAATGTTTATCGGCACTGAAATATGTATTCTGTTGAAGATATACTTCAAGAGAATACATATAGTAGTAGGTAGATAGTCACTGTCGTTCGTAAAAACAAAAAAAAAAAACAAAAATCTGCACCCCTTGGAAATTATTCCTGCCAGCGCCCATGGCTTCTATTGAGCCCCCCAACATATTCCAAAAATAAAATTGCGCCCTCTAATAAATGCAAAGCAAATGTAACATTTCAATGGACTAAATTTATTTCTTGAATGAGCTTAGAAACTATAAAAATTGATTTCACACAGCTCTCTGTCTGTCTGTCCGCGGTTTTGCTCAGACTTTAGGAAATGGTAGATGAAATCTTAAAAAAATATATTTTTTATGGTTCCTTCCTTCCTTATTATGAGTATTCATAGATCATTTTCCGATATATGGATCCGTTTGTGAAATATTAAGTTTTAAAGTGGAAAAAATCGTTAGAGTCCAGTGCCCCCCCCCCCCCTTCTACCAGCTAAACGGTTGCTTCTGGAAATGTGAAAAAATTCACGGGAGTAGGAAATATGCTGAATTTAAAAGGAAAACTATCACGGCTAAGAAGACTTCATAAGTTTTTGAGTTATAGTCGATCAACTAAAAAAAAATGTATTCGACGAAGTATAAAGGAACTTTTCGTTCAAATTCCTTTGAAAGCTGAGATGATGTTGTTAGTAGTGTAAAACATGTTATAAAATAATGTACATTCATTGACCATACAAAAATTATCAAAAACTAGCGGTACACACACACTTGGCCGGTTTTTTTACCTATGTTCCTCTAATTTTGCCGACGTGTTTATAAAAAATAATGTTTTATTTCTGAGTAAATTTGAATAATTTTTTTTCAGAATGTTGAATGAATGTTTATTATCCGCATCCAATGACGGCCCCAACGTTGCGCCAAAATTCATTTAATGGGTGAATTTCCCAACCGCTTTTTTTCGCGGCTACTGTGAAATTGGGGGTGTGAAATGGCTTTTTAGGGTTAAATAAAATTCCATCGCATAGTTTGTGTGATTATCCATATGAGGCAACAGACACGTTTTTAATTCGATAACTACAACATAAAAATAAAAAATTCTAAAGGTGGAAATTAGGCCTCTCGGTGACTGTCCCAACGACCTTTTTAGTCCTAATTTCGTCAGCCGAGGAAAAAATATTAGTGGTACAAACAAACGGATTCTTTTATTGGATTCTTAAAGAATGGAGGTATAATCATTACAAATTTCATAATCTCAATCGTTATACTTTCAAAATAGCGGGAGAAATAAAACTGTCCCAACATTTTGTCTTGATTCGGTGAATAAAAAAGAAACATGAATTGTCGAGACCAGAAGTACTTTTGAACGTAATGCCGCTTCTCGAACTCAAGCGCCAGTCAGGCTTGTGCCTTCGGAGCGAGAGGTGGTTTGCTGCGTCGCTGCGTGCTCCCGCTAAAAACGTAAGAATATCGTCTCGGTGACACCCGACACTTTCTCTACATTTCCGTGATTCAATTTATCATGTTAATTGAACCAGCTAGAAGTATTAATTTATTTTCTTACAAACACTTTTAATAATATGTATCAGTATGTAGTATAGATATCGGTATAATTGTTATAGGTGTCAAAATATTCAACGATTTGTCGCAAATTTGCATTTCGGTGAATTCGGTGACCTATTTGGTCACCGAAATGGAAAAAAATCACGGAAATGGTGACTCGGTGACTTTCAGTGACCTTCGGTGACAATAGTTTTCATATCGGTGAATTTTTCATATGGTTTTCATATGGTAATTTTAAAGCCAAACTCTATGGATTTAAACTAGTAGAATCACCCATGTGCGAGTGCTCGACCGAAGGCAACATATTCGAACAAACCGCCCATCATGTTCTCTGGGAGTGTAACCTCTGGCAAAACGAAAGATCTATAATGCTTAACAACATACTTTGCAAATCTGGAGTCCCATATTACGATGATCTCGTGGACAACGCAAGGAACTTCCGTGCCTTTAAGCGTTTTTGTCATAATTATTACTGGAAACAGTGTAACACAACAAATCCCAACATTAACTTAGATCTAGCTTAGTAGTCATAATTAATATTAATTATTCCCGTGGTGCTATCCCTTTAGTTCTTTGACTTTCGGTCATTGCAACTTTGTGCTGTCTCCCGCTATTTATGGGGAGGGAAACTGTACACTTCCTACTCCTCCTATCTTCTTCTGATTAAATTCGTTGCGGGTCCCAAGACAGCTTTAGCATGTCCCTCGGGCTCCCTGAGATCATATCAAAGGGTTTTCGTGGTTGGATACCGCTGTCGATCCTGGCGACACAGGAGATACAGTGGTGGGAATGTGTGGTGGGCCAAAGCCCGTTTAAAAAAAAATATCGGTGAATACTTTTTTCACCTCGGTGATTTTTAAGGATGTTTTATACGGGATGAGTAATATAATCTGTGAAATTATAAAAATTGTTTATGAATCAAACAGAACTATGCTGCTGATGCTTAATGTTTGAATTCTTTTAAGTGTATTTATTTATTTAAGCTTTTATTTGGCAAATGGGTAAACGAGCAAACGGGTCCTGATGAAAGCAATTACCGTCGCCCATGGACACTCGCAACATCAGAAGAGCTGCAGATACGTTTCCGGCCTTTTGTGAGGGAATAGAGTAATAGGGTAGGGGAAGGTGGGGAAGGGAATAAGGTAGGGGAGGGTAGTTAGGAGAATAGAGTGAGTTTACTGGAAGTCCAGTCCCCCAGGATTAGGCTTCCGGTAAACTCACTCACACGGCGAAACACAGCGCAAGGACTGTTTTACGACGGTTTTCTGTGAGCCCGTGTTATTTCTCGGGTCGAGCCACCCCATTCGTGCCGAAGCATGGCTCTATCACGTAGGCTAATCGGTTCAGCTGATTTTATTTGAATGATTGGAAGTTCCTAGAATGTTATTTTAATTATAATTAGAAGGTAAGTGATACAAAAGGACGGCAACGCATCTGCAGCTCTTCTGATGTTGCGAGTGTTTATAGGCGACGTTAGTTGCTTTCCATGAGGTGACCCGTTTACTTGTTGGTCCCCTTACTTTTAATGTTTGTCCTCTTAAAAAAGAGGTGACAACACTATTTTCACGATATATCGGAAACCATACGTCTTACAAAAATGTTGTAAAATCATAATTTGTTGAAAATTATTTTGCCTACAAATATGTTTGTATGACTTTTTAACCAAAAAAAAAGAAATTGACACCCTTTTTTCCAAGATGGCAGCCGGAGAACAAGGGTGGCGAGTGGCAGCCACACAAACTTGAGGTTAAGCTTCTATTGACCACCCCTATATTATGTCCCAAAAATAAAATTGCGTCCTCTAAAAAAAGCAATATTCGGTCGGCCCTTAAATTGTAACATTTCAATGGACTGTTTAGAAATTAGAGCAGTTTGATTAAAACTTATATACGCGCCGACGTACCAGCGCGGCGACGGCTACCGTGAGTATGATAATATTTTCCAAGTCGAACGACCGGCTACCGATCACATTGAGATCTTCCAAATACGCTAGAAAGGTATCCAAATGTGTGCCATCGCCCATCACAGTCTCCAATCTGGTGGAACGGCTGATCGACACGACCGGGCACAGGTGAGAGAACTGTCGAATGACTGACTGCTTTGCATTTTCGGTCTACGCATGCATCGACTTTCTTAGAATAGCGAAACGAAGTTCTGGGGGTTAGCTAGTTAATTATATTTTGATACGAATTTATAAAATTACCGATTGCTTAATTTTTTAAAATCCGGGATGCTTGTTTTGCAATCATACTGTATACTATTTCGGTGAATTTACATTTCGGTGACTTTTTTTTTCATCTCGATGACTGACTTTTTCATCTCGGTGACAGCAAAAATAGAAATGTATATACCTCGTTTGTTTACAGTTTTATTTTTATGTCATTATTTTTGTAGTCATATTATAACATTAAAATTGAGAGAAAACTTCCATAAAACTAAAAAAAACAAGGTAACAAAAAAGTTCACCGAAATGAAAAAATTATCGACATGTTGAAATTCACCCTAATGCGATAGAACCGTACATTTTTCCGGGATAAAATGTATGTCCTTTCCTTGAACTGAAATTATCTCCACCCAAATTTCAGAAAAATCGGTTTAGTGGTTTAGGTGTGAAGAGGAGGACAGACAGGCGGACATACTTTCGCGTTTATAGTATAATATTTGTATGGATAGTATGGATAAACACGCAGTAAAATATCACATCGCTGCAGAAATAATTGACTAGGCGCTAACTAAAATCCTGACCCATAATATCTCACCACCTTCTATGCATATTGATTGAAGTAGCTGTTTTTGCTTTTAGTTTTACAGATTCAATTCCACTTTTTTATTATGCTACCTGCCATACCTGCCTTGCATTGAAATTAGTCGGACGTTGCTCACATCCATCCCAGGATTATTGGGTTTCAAAGAGTCGAACTGGCCATCACCAGTTACAGTTTTTTTAAAGTTCTATTAGACCAGTGGTTCTCAATTTTTTTTGGTGGCGGAACCCATTAAGAAGTGACATTTTTGGCGGCCCCCCAAAAATGTTTGCCTTTGGATGAATTATCTCCATGCACCAGTCTGCTGAAATTTCTAAAAACATATATAAATGAGGCTGCCCTCAGGGCTCCGCGGAGCACACTTTGAGAATAGCTGTGCTATAGGCTATTCTACGGGACGACGACCAACCACATTTCCAGTGCCCAATCCACAGTAAATTTTTTATTTATAATAATTTTATCAGAAGATACTGCTACCAATACCCTTGTCATTTTCTACAGTTAGAAGATAATATTTTTCATTCCCTATTTTAACCCCTTGGGGTTGGAATTTATCAAAATCCTTTCTTAGCGGATGCCTACGTCATAACATCTACCTTTTTTTTTCACGCAGTGAAATGCCGTGACGCATTCAACGCAGGGGATGGGGACTCCCGCTGAGGATATGTGGGGCTCGCCGCGGCGAAGATGGTGAGTGCCGCGGCCCTACCCACTAAAACACTCATAACATCTACCTGCATGCCAAATTTCAGCCCGATCCGTCCAGTGGTTTGGGCTGTGCGTTGATAGATCACCATGTCAGTCAGTCACCTTTGAGTTTAATATATATAGATAGTTTCTAATCTCCACAAAATTATGATCCGTCTTGAAAACTACTGGACCATAAAAAGTAGGTTGTACGATAACACAATATATTATTATAATATGCAAAAATGCAAAAATTATTTCATGTTTTTGTTCGTAGTTCAAATGAACTATGTAAATACATAGTTCGAGATTTGTTATTGCGCGCCTGTATTTGGCATTATATATACCTATTTTATCTCCTATTATTTTATTTTATCAAATCAATATTACATTAATAATAATTGAATATATTATTCCTTCCAACTACAACTGTAACAATCCATCTATTAACTACTTATTATAATATTTTAAATGCGAAAGTGTGTCTGTCTGTTAACTCTTCACACCTAAACCGCTGAACCGATTTTGCTGAAATTTTGTACGGAGAAACTTTCGAGTCGCGGGTAAGGACATAGGATACTTTTTATTCCTAAAATGTACGGTATCCGCGCGATAAAGAAATTTGGCCGCAACGGAATCGCTGGTGTCATCTAGTAGGTATACACTTATCTAATATTATAATACTTGGAGTTTTGATCATTTTTATTCATGAATCATGAGCCATATTATATATTCGTCTTAAAATTGCATATAATGTGCATCGCGTGTAGTTAACATGGAGCCAAGCCTACAAGGTTTGGCTCTATGTCTTTGTAATACGCGTCTACACACACGCTATATTTAATTCGTGATAAAATATAATCCTGTTAAAAAGTATTAATAAGAATCACATTTAATTTAGCATTTAAAAATGAAAGTCGATTTAAATTTGAATTTAGAAAGAATAATAGATTTTTTTCCACATTGTGAAAGCAGCTTCGCTTGCGTTCAACTCTTTTTGACTGTTATAACTTTGGATCCTATCTTCAGCTCAACGTAAGTCGTCTTTTTATATATTTCGTCCCTATTTTGTTAAACTACAAACCTATAATTATCATATTATGTACGTGTGTCAAAGAGCGTAATAAGTTAAATGCTTTGTAATGTAATCATAACAATAATCGTAAACATAATGAATAAACATACATAATATATGTAAACTTCAGTAAAAAATTATGGAAATATAATATATACAAACAATATTCAAAATATTTTATACTTGAGTTAAATGATACTTACTATAATATTATAGGTACAAGTTCTTTGGAACCTAATGGTCATATTAATTGAAGACTTGTGAATGAAGCAGGTAAGTACCTAAAGTTAAAAAGTGCCTTTTTCATAAATGGGGGGGGCTTGAGGGCCAGGAAAATGACTTAAAATAAAAAAGTGGACTTTATGTATGGCTAGATATATATTAGCCAAATGATAAAGTAGGTTACTTACGAGGTTTATTTAAATTATAAGAGGAAAATTGAGTAGGGTAAAAGGACTGCAGTGACTGGACAGTACCAGTCATTGGATAAAGCACAAAAACACAATATTTAGGTTGCTTTAAAAACTGCCTGTTTTTTAAGTAATAGTACGCCTGATTTTAAAGAAAAACAGGTAGTTTTTAAAGGAACCTTAATAAATATTGTGTTTTGTCCAATGACTAGTACTGTCCAATCACTAGCCATGTTCATATCCTTATAACTATATTATAAAATGTTAGTTGTCTGGTTCATCCACTCCTGTCTTCAGTTATTGTAATATTCTCTTCAGGTATGCGTTAATAGGTTCCTGTAACAATTATTTACCTGTCTGAGAAAAATTCTTTATTCAATTCTACTGTCTCAGTTTTTGATTAAGTATTATAAGTAGCTAAATAAAATCATTCAAATGCTACATCAATTAGATTACAATCATCACTATAATTATTGTCGCTTTTTATTACTGTCATGTAAATTGCCATTATTGATATCGAGCAAAACGGGGAAAAAAAATCACGTTTTTTTATAAGACGTATAAAAGTTCTTTTTATATTAATTATTAATTTTATTTTTAGTATTTATTGTCATAGCGGCAATAGAAATACACAATATGTAAAAATTTCAGAAGATTAACTATAGCGGTTCTTGAGATACAGCCTGGAGAAAAACAGACATATGAACAGACAACAAAGCCTTAATGGCCTAGAATCTAGATTACACGGTCAATATTATCGCGATTCTAGTATCACGGGATTCACAAATAGTACTGCGATACTGCGATTCGCATCAATATTATCACGGAATCGTGATAATATTGATGCGTGTAATCTGCGCCAATAATACGGTCCCGTTTTCACAATGTGGGTACGGATACGTAACCCTAAAATTAAGTATTTTACATGTTTATATTTTGTAGTAATAGTTTAATAGTTTTATTCATGCAAATTTTATTTAAATATGGGCTAGAACATAAATATGTAATTTGTATGTATTATTTTTAAACAAAAAATTGTTAACCGACTTCCAACTCACAAAAAAGTCTTAAATAATTGTTATTATAAATTAAATATTGACTTTTTCAGAATTCTCCTAAAATTCAACGATTATTATACTCAATCTTTTAAAGGTGATGCAGGGTGCTAGCCGCAAAAATATTTGATTGTTATTGATAATAAATTGCATATTTAATTGAAGATCTATAAATTAATTTTTATAAACCTTATAAAATAGTATAAACCTTGTAAAAAAATTAATTGTGATCAACAATAATTTATTATAACTTAGTATCATGATATAATATTATAAAAATGGTAGTTATTTATATGATGATGCTTATTAATTAATGGTGAGGTATTTGTATATTATGCTTGCAGTTATTTAAGCAATACCGAAATTATCAAATGCCTTTCTTGAAAAACTCGGGAGTTCTGTTCAGCGACTTTGGATCCATATAATATAAGCACCTTTGCGTGAAGACTCGTCAATTCAACAAATGCATCAATTCAACAAAACTCACAGGAAAATGATTAATAACTAACTATAACAAATGATCATTAACGTAGCCTTCTCATAATAATTGTTTACAATAATTGCTAAGTGGTGGGCACGAGGCAAAGTTTTTATTAGCAAAAGGATAAGTATTACGAGTATAAATTAAGAAAATTATTTTCCGACCGCGAAATAAAAGAGGGGTGTCATAATATCATAAGTTTGACGTGTCGGTCTGTCTGCCTGTGACATCGTAGCATCCAAACGGTTGGGCCGGTTTATATTGATCTAGTGTTTTAAGTTTTTTTGTTTGAAAGCTGACATGATCGAGAATGTTCTAAAATCTAAGGAATAATTTATCATCATGAGCCCGCTCAGTGTTGTAAAATTTGCGTTCGGTTAAATATATTGTATTTGAAATCTTGACCCTTTTTAACCGACTTCCAAAAAACGAGGAGGTTATAATATGTTCGGCTGTGGATATTTTTTTGGTTTGACAGTTTAAGATCGAGTGTCGCTTTAAAATTTCTTATGCCCGTTTTCACCAACTACACCTAAAATTTAGGTGTCCCCTAAGCCAATATTCCAAGCTTTGTTCTTGATGAATTGACAACCCCGTAACTCTTAGGTGTGTCGTCACCGAGATGAAAACAAAATTCACCGAAATGTAAATTCACCGAAATAGTATACAGCGTGATTGTAAAACAAGCGAAATAATGTATTGTTTGTTATGGAAAAATTTTGACACTTTGGGTTACACTTTTGCAATTTTCGAAATTATCTCTAATATTTTTTAGAATAAAACATAGCCTATATCCATCACAAAAAATCCATCACGAAATCAGCTATAATTGCACAACTCTTTTGCCTCCGTGACGTAACGATGATAAGAAACGTGTCCATTATCAAAGCCAATGTTTCTATTTGAATTTCTACAGATCAATACGGCCATTTTAGGCATTGAGGCATTTTTAAAAATCCGATTACGTCCGATTCCGATAAAATAACTAAAGTTAAAAGCAGACTAAAGAACAGACTTTCGAAAGACGAGCATTGCTCGTCGTTTGGGAACGCGATATTTCACGTGAAGTACATACACATGCGGTATCTATCTTGATCTATGTCTGTGGATAGAACAATGTATTTTATTTAAAAAAAATCATATTACAAACGATTTTAATTACAAATAACAAAATATATTAATACTGGGAAATAATTGACACATTTGCTTTGAATAAAAATTACCAGGCACCAACTTCACGAAAAGGTATCTTCTAGTGCTTAGTTAAAATTTTTCGTTATAAAAATATACTTAAGTTAAACAGTTGAAGTAAAAATTGAGTAACTTATTATAACCAAAACTGATTTTTGATAGGATTCATTAAATTCTAATATTAAATAATCATATTATATTATCTCGTACTGTTTTTGCTAATCAACAAAACACTAGTAAACAAAATCAACAAAAGTCAATATTTTAGGTAATCCTAATAAACTACATGAGGTCAAAATATCAGTTCTGAGTTTCTTATTCATAAAATGAAAGGTAAATATTGTGTCCTTATAAATATTAAAAGTTAAAAAAAATTACAAATATTGACTGAAACGACGTTAGACCAATGTTAGGTATTTTTCGTTACGGAATTTCTTGATAAACGCGATCAAAGCTATACTATTGTATAGCTCAAAAAAATGAAACATTAAGAAGCACCATATTTCTTTTTTATTTATTAACATTTTTTACGATTTCGCAGATTATTATTCATCCTGTATAAAACAACTTTAAAAATCACCGAGATGAAAATGCATTCACCGATATGAAAACTATTGTCACCGAAGGTCACCGAAAGTCACCGAGTCACCATTTCCGTGATTTTTTTTTCATATCGGTGTTTTTTTTTTCCTTGGCTTTTTTCAGTGGCTATATGTATATTTTATACCCGTGCGAAGCCGGGGCGGGTCGGACAAGAAAAAATCTAAAGTATTCAGCTTCTGAATAAATTAGTACTATTTCGTACACTATGCAGCGTAAAGAAAATATTTCGTCTAATATTCAGCGTTTTGCTGTTTAACCGCTTTGTTTAAATATGTCATACGGGGCAATGCAAAAACTTCAGCTACTGTGCAGCTAATAGCTGTTTCAATTACTTTTATTTGAATATCGCTTGCTTAGCAGATTCTACTCTTGATTACTATTCAGCAATCAGCTTGAAGAAATACCGCGAACTTTATATAGAATTTAGTAAGCTTACAACATTATTTTAATTTAAGAACTCTCTTATTCGAAATAAAGCCATAACGTCAGCTGTAATACAAAAGTAATAAAGCTCGACACTGCTTATTGTCGTATATTTTCGCTACTATCTGGCTTATGTGTTGGCTGGGAAGGCTATACGTATTATTGGATTTTAAAATGTTTGTATAAAATATTAGCTACATTGGAGGAACATATTTACAACTAATTGTGTTTATGTGAATAATATTAGCCAGTCTATCTGAACGGTCTACATAGGTACATAATTTAAATATGAAATACTACTTAAGTCAAACTGAAGTTATATTTTTTGCAAAAATATTTTTGTTACGGTGAAAAAAACTTACTTAATATCTTGTTAAAAATTAAAACAATAATAATTGAGACACAACTTTTAACAAAAAGTAGTTTTAGAATTAAAATTAACATTAGCAATTTGAATCTTATTATGTGGCTGGGAAGTCCAAATTACAAGTTGGGCACTGGTTTTCAGCTGCACGACACCTTGATCGGACAATAAGTAAGTTTTTGTACCAGGAAAGGTTTATAAGTAAATGAGTATGTAAATGTAATGTATAATCGCATTGACTCGGTTAAGGCGAACATGTTGTACCGAACTTTTGTGCTGTGGTGAGTTTTTGCACCAATTTTTGATGGTTAAATTGCGAATTTTGACTAAGGTTTTCGATAAACAATTCAAAACAAAACATGAAAATGTCCATGCGTTTGCGTGATATGCTCACCTAAAGTATATTTAATTACCATCTTACAAAATATATTATTTGTAATTATTTGATTAAATTTTGCCAATATCCCAGTTTACAAAATAAAAGTAAGTAAATATTATTTGGTTTCATAATACATTAAAAAAAATATATTAATACTCAGTCATGCTCCATGGATCTAAGGATATTTCTTAGGACCATGCACCGAGTAGATAATATTTATCTATTTAATAATAATAATAATGTATTTATTATCAAATCAAACAGAAAAACATGCATCAGTACATAATATGGAAAAACACAATCGGTACATATTAGTCAGTAAATAGCATTAGAAGATGTGTCACACGTTACACTAGGTAAAGCTTCCAAATGTATTATTCTGCAATGTACCTACTAGTCAGCAAACGCACTACAAGTTGGTTGCCTAGTGGAGCTAATGATGTTTTCTGGTCTCAGTATTCTAGTGCGAAACACCTGGAGCTCCAGCTGGGAGTCGGAGGTGGAAGAGGGTTCCAAGGTCCACTTCCCGCCGTGGTTCAAGTTCGGCTCGGCCACCGCGTCACATCAGATCGAGGGCGCCTGGAATGCTAGCGGTAAGAAAGCCCCTGATTCTGAATGACTACCTAACTACTATCCTTTTTTTATTAAAAAAAAACTGACGAAAATGGGATGATGATTATTAATGATCACTTCTCGAGCTGCAATGGCTATTGTGGTCTATTGTGAGTTTATGACAAGCCAATGTTCTAGAGCCAAAATAATGAAAAGCTTAAAACTACTGGCACAGTTTTTTTTAAAACATCACAACAACGCTACCGATAATGCCTATTGGATTTGTTGTTGGGTGTAGCTGTGAAATAACTCACCCCCGCGCTTCCTCGGTGTAGCGACGCATTTACCTATAAAGGAGCCATTTAACACTGAACTTTATTTACAACACAAAGAGGTACAATACTTAAAACTACCCGACTTACCGCCGTCGGTGTTGGGGTATTCCCAATGGCTCATTTAAAAACGCTCCATCGCGCTGCAATCTGAACTTGACCCTAATAGTTATTGTTCAGGTAAAACTCCCCATATTTGGGATGTGTTCGCCCACACGGTGCCAGGGGCCATCTCCGATGGCTCCAACGGCGACGTGGCCTGCGACAGCTACCGCCTGTGGCGAGAAGACGTGAAGATGGCTGCGGACCTGGGACTGGACTTCTACAGGTAAGAATTGCCGTATATAACAAGGAGGATTTGTTGCTTTACAATATTTACGGAGCAGATTGTTACTACAAATAATATCAAGTACATCGCAGTAGGGCACATTCCTTGTAACAGTTTTTGATTTTGGATGAGGAAGCCTCCACAAGTCCGAGCATGAAAACAGGTGAAATGGCTTGGCTTGCGTGAGCTTGCGGACGCTTGTAGACGATCGGGAGTAGTGTCGGTTTTTGGACAGAGATCAAAGGGCATGTACGTAATACACTGACGCGTTCACGAGCATGAAAACGACTTACAAATGCAAAGCGAGATTTGTGGAGGCTTGTGGCTTGTGGAGGCTTGCCGTGGCTCGGCAAGCATCAAAACGTAGCATTAAGAATGTGGTGTGCGGGATGTATCTACCAGTCTACCACCGCTTGAGTGTTCCCGGAACGCAAACTTAAGAGAAAACCTTATTTTTAATTTTAAATTAATTAAATGTAATATTGGCATATTTCATAGCATTTTAGCAGAGCCTTCTTCTGAGGCTACTAGAATGCTAAGACCTATAATTTTAACTATAATTTAGAAGTAAGTTAAATTGTTATATTTAGCATAAGGTACGATGGGATTGACATCGTCTTTTTGTACAAAAATCCCTTTAAATAAATAAAGAAGTAAAAAAATGTACATCGCAGTAAACGTGCAGCTCTTTGAATCAGCTCAAAACAAATAGTTCCGGCGTAATTCCCCTTGCGTGGAAAAAGATGTGAGCGTTTTGTTCTTGTACGTTCGCGGATTTGTATTACTAGAGCATGAATAAATGTTCTACTTTATCTCATTGTAGATAACGTGCTAGTAATGCTAGTAGAGTATATTAGCTCGCTGTACCATGGACGTATGCACATTATGATTCACTAGCTTAGATAATAGAATCAATAAACAAATAGTTGTTTAGGGGTCAAATGGTCTATGTCCGTTGTCTTATTTCTATGTGGCATGTCAGTGATCTTGTGAAGTGCTCAGACAATAATTAGATAAAGTATAGGTCTACCAGAATCTGATGACAAAAAGTGAAAAAATGAATAGACTCTAGCAATACCGGGGTAATTGGAATAAAACATTTTAATTCTTTTTAGGGTTACGAAGTCAACAAGGAACCTTTATAGTTTCGGTCTGTCCGTCCGTCTATCTGTCTGTCCGCAGTTTTGCTCAGAGACTATAGGACATATAAAGCTGTAATTTGGCATGATACACATAATATTAATGATGCCAACAAAATGGTATATTTTTATGGTACCTCCCCTACACATGAAGCGGGGTTGAATTTTTTTTTCGCGCCCACCCCCATCGTGTGGGGTCTCGTTGGATAGGTTTTTAAAAAATATTATGAGTATTCTTAGATCATTTTCCAATTTAGGTACCCATTTGTGAAATATTAAGTTTTAAAGTGGAAAAAATCGTTTAGAGTCCAGTGGGGGGGACCCCTTCTATCAGTTAAATAAACGGTTGCTTCTGGAAATGTGAACAATTCACGGGAGTAGAAAATATGCTAAATTTAAAAGGCTATCACGGCTAAGAAGACTTCATAAGTTTTCGAGTTATAGTCGATCAACTAAAAAAAAATATGTTCGGCGAAGTATAAAGGAACTTTTCGTTCAAATTCCTTGAAAGTAACTGAGATGATGTTGTTAGTAGTGTAAAACACGTTATAAATGTACGTTCATTGATCATAAAAAAAGACAAAATATAACGGTAGTACGGATAATATAGGGTATATTGCAGTGGCCCGACACGCACTTGGTCGGTTTTTCTTCTTATAGCGGCTGATTCTGTGTGAAAATGTATCCAATGATCAAGGATATTTTTTGAAAATCTGCTGTCAAAAATTGCCATCAGATTCTGGTAGACCTATACTTACAAACGTGAAAATGGGGTTTCTAAAAGTGGGTCCAGACTCCAGATTGTTCGTGATTGTGACCGCATTCACACTTCTAAAGTTAGGCAAACACTCTTTCGGATTAGTATGGATCTGGATAGTAGTGACATTTCTAACTTCACCAGTTCACAGTAAAAACTCCCTTTACAATAAAATATATTATGTTCTGACCTTGACTTGCATACGATATCTCAGAAATTACATAAACTTGTCGAGAATTCGGCACTTTGGGGCTTATTATGGAGATAGTAATAATTATATTTTCATCATTCATGTTGACAAACTTTCATAAAGACAAATTTTGCACTATTATATGACTACATACATATTAATAAATGTGAAAGTTTGTCTATCCGTCTGTTACCTCTTCACGCCTAAACCGCTGAAACGATTTTGCTGGGTATGAAGATACTTTAAGTCCCGGGAAAGGACATAGGATACTTTTTATCCTGGAAAAATGTACGGCTGCCGCGCGATAAACTAATTTTGGCGCAACGGAGTTGCGGGCATCATCTGGTATTATAACTGCATTAATGTTGCATTAAAATAATAAATTATTCGGGTTACAATGTTCTAAACTATATGGTACATCTTTTGAGGTACGCATTAATCAGTACTATTAATAATAAAAACAAAGTCGCTTTCCGATCTTTAAAAGTCTGTGGCAGCGGATCTAGTTTAGGTATTTTAATATTTGCAGGTTCTCCATATCATGGCCGAGGATACTGCCATCGGGTTTCCCGAACCACATCAACGAGGAGGGGGTGCGGTACTACAGCGACCTGATGGACGGCCTGCTCGAGGTGGGCATCGAACCCGTCGTCACCATCTACCATTGGGAACTTCCGCAGTCTCTACAGGATCTGGGTAAGGTTTGGTGATAGAAAGGAGACCAAGATTTGCTCAAGATGAAAAAATATTTCAATAACTTTAAAATATCCGATTTGTGAAAATAAAAAATAAATAGATCGTTTTTCTGACCCGAAACCTCCTTTTTGCATTTTTAATGATCGCAATATCTTTTATGTGAATTTCACGGACAAAAAGTTAAGTAGGCTTAGTAGTAGTAACTCAGAAAAAAATAAACTATCAAATACCAATACTATTTTTACCACAGGTGGATGGACTAACCCCCTAGTAGTGGACTGGTACGCGGACTACGCTCGAGTCCTCTTCACCCTATACGCGGATAGAGTGAAGACCTGGATAACCCTCAACGAGCCCATGGTCTTCTGTGAGGCGACGTATACCCTGGGCAGCCACGCCCCAGGCATTCTCAGCCCGGGTATAGGCAACTTCCTCTGCAACAGGCACGCGTTGCTGGCACACGCTAAAGCCTGGAGAATTTACGATCAGGAGTTCAGGCATAAGTATCATGGTGAGTTGGACATGTACACGTCTGACGTCAGCTTTCAAAAATTCATACCTAAACTAAAGACGTCGTGCCTTTGAAATTCGAGATGTAAAAAAATTGTTTTGTGATAATTTATCAGTGTTGATGTAACAGTCTATTGTCTTGTTTTTAGTTTTGAAATGGAAAATCAAAAATTGCTGTTTGATTTTCCACTTTGTTACCAAGTTACCATACTCTTTTTAACCGACTTCCAAAAAACGAGGAGGTTATAATTATGTTCGGCTGTGGATATATATATTTTTTTGTATGTTCAACGATTACTCCGCCGTTTGTGAACCGATTTTCGAAATTTGTTTTTTTTTGTATTAGGTTTCACTTCAATTTGGTACCATATTCACAAAAGTGGTAACCTGATGATGGGATCCATGAGTAATCGAGGGAACTCCTCGAAATTTATATCGAAACATATAGTGATTTTGGTTTTCTAAGCATCCTAAGCATATGCTACCAAAACGCAAGATTCTGAACCAAGGTATACTATGGTTCCGAAGATAATAGGAGAACTCCGGATTCCTTATAGATACAAGTTTGGAGGTTTAGGCGCTGTTTTAAGAACTGAAAGCATATGCTACTATACAAATTACATTCATCATCATCATCATCATTACCACGTCAGGGTCACGAATGTCACCAAAATTGAACATAACAAAATATTCAACCTTATCTCCAGAGCGTAAGGCACACATTTGACATTACTTCTGAGAAGTAAGTTGCTTCGATAATACAAGTAACATGCTAGTGCACTGTCACACTTACCAATCGCGGCCACGAGCGGCCGTAGACATCTCAAGCAATACTATGTATTACAGTAATAAAGATAAAGTTTAAAATCATATGACACTGAAAGCCTCGCCGCTGCTAAAATTCCGGTTTGGCGCGGCCCTAGCACGTGTCCTCTTTGATTTTTTTAAATGTATTGTTTAAAATTATCTGCAGCTGATATTATATTTTGTAAGTGTGATTGTTAACAAATTGTAATAAGATACGCAGAATAATATACAGGTGTATTAGGGCCGAGTCACACCGGAATGGTGGAGGCGAGGCGAGCAGTTTCAGTGTCATATGATTTTAAACTTATTTTCATTGTTGTAATAGATAGTATCGCTTGAGAAATCTACGGCCGCCCGTGGACGCTCGTGGCCTCTTGCGGCCGCCGGCGGCGTCGATTTCTCAAGCGATACTATGTATTACAATAATGAAGATAAAGTTTGAAATCATATGACACTAAAACTGCTCGCCTCGCCTCTGCCATTCGGTGTGAATCGGCCTTGATCTACGTATAGTACGCGATGATTTTACTAGGCAACTAAAAAGAGTGAAATTATTATTTTTAACAAAAAATTAAAACCGACTTCCAAGGTAAAAACAATAATAACATCCTAATAATATGAACTAAAAAGTATTAAATAATTTTTCCTATCTCATGGTGCCTTTTTCCGAATTCGGCTAAAACTCAAATATTTCTGTACTCAATCTTCATAATTTTGAAGTCGGTGTCAGTTACAAATGTTTCAAATATTCTGGCATCTGGATTCAGCTATATCTGGTACCGACTTCAAAATTATGAAGATTGAGTACAGAAATAGTTGAGTTTTAGCCGAATTCGGAAAAAGGCACCATGAGATAGGTAAAATTATTCAATACTTTTTAGTTCATATTATAAGGATGTTATTATTGTTTTTACCTTGGAAGTCGGTTTTAATTTTTTGATAAAATAATAGACAATCTACTTCATATTTGGAACAGGTAGCCAGGCAGCTCTTTACCGAGCGGCTAGTTTGTCAATTGAATCTGCATGGTGTCTACTCTGGTATCTGTTTGTGTAGTTTAAAAAGTTAAGTTTTAAATGGCTCGTTTGAGAATGCGAATTGACGTCAAATAAATTTTTCAGGAAAATTGGCGTTGACCAACAACCTTCTTTGGTTCGAGCCGGATGAAGGGCAAGGAGACGAAGTAGCAGAGCTCGTTCGAGAACTCGGAGTAAGCATTCATTTAACGGATAACATCAATAACAATAATTAATTAACTTACACGAATAACAAGATAATAATCATAGACATAAGAATGAACTTTTCGATCTCAACATTGTACCTACACACCGACGCAGTTTTACTATTCTGATCATTGAAAATCAATATTTTCAGGCTGGTATGTACTCGCATGCGATATATTCCAAGGAAGGTGGATGGCCGCCAGTGATAGAGAAGATTATAGCTGAGCGCAGCAGGCGACAGGGATACCCGAAGTCCAGACTACCGCCATTTACTAAGGAAGAAATTAAATTTATTAGAGGTACGTAAATTTACATTTATTAAAAGTTAGACTAGGTACTTCCCTTAATACGAGGTGGTGGTTTCAAAAGACACTACTAACTTTTTAATGATAATTCTATTACGTCTTCTTTTCACCCGAATTCAGAAAAAGCTGAAAGTTACATAGTTATTATGTAGGAGACTTAGCTGCTAATGTTTATACCTATGCGCCTAAACTACTGATTTGATTATAATAAGCGGAGTGTAAAAAAAAATTCAGACCTACAGCTCTTCTGATGTTGCGAGTGTCCATGGGCGACGGTAGTTGCTTTCCATCAGGTGACCCGTTAGCTCGTTTGCCCTCTTTATAAAACCCATGGAAGTAACATACTCTTATATTCCAGGAACATACGACTTTTACGGCTTCAACTATTACACTGCGCGGCTGGCGCGGTGGGCGGAACCGGGTGAGGTGCTGGGCAGGTGGCCGCACTTCGGCACTGACGAGCTCAACATCTCCCTCGTCGTTAAGCCGGAGTGGAAGAAGTCTCCTCTCGACTGGTTCATTGTAAGTTTCTGATCGCCTTCTAATGCGATCCTACGGGATCAATGATTTCGATCGATTATATTGAGGTGTCAAACATGTTTAACCCATTTGATATCTAATTTAATTTAATTCACATCAGCCCTTCTAGCATACGCCAACGAGAAAATTTTGTCCACACGTTTTCTCGATGTTTGATGACGTTTCTCTTCATCTCTATTGACCCTAACATGATATAAAAATTTTCTCGTGTAGATCTGTCGTCAAAATCTATCGACATAATGTCAAAAAATGATTTTGACATTATGTCGTTATCGACAATATAACTTCACACGAGAGTGAGATATCTCGAGATTTTCTCGTTTGCGCATCTTAGGCCGGCTGAACGTGTTAGCATGAGTAAATCTGTCAGTTCGTTATCAAAATATTATGTCAGTGTTTCTATTTTCTTTTCTTTCGCATTTCTTCTGTGGATATTCTAAGCCAGTTGATTTTGGTTTAAAGCAATGAAGATAAAATTTAATTTTCCAACATTTCCAGCCTATTTGAATAATAAATACGTCATCCAAATACCCGATAAACATATTTTAAACAACACTTCCAGATCTACCCCGAAGGCATCCGTCGTCAGATGAAATGGCTGAAGCGGAAGTACGGCAACATCGAGATCTTCATCATGGAGAACGGGCTCGCCAACGTCGACCCGCGGCTCGACGACACCGACCGGGTCGACTTCTACAGGGAACACTTGAGACAGGTCAGAGCTACAAGGATCTTTTGGCAAAAGACCCACATAATTTGGGCCGACATCTATATTGTACTCGGCGAAACATGGCGGTACCGATCATTGACTCCCTGTCAAAAACTTGTCATTTTCTATATAAACCGCGATTGACAGTGAAGTGTCAGATGTTGTTAATCGCGGCTTTGTATAGAAAATGACAAGTTCTTGATAGGGAGCCAATTTGACCGCTACCGCCATGTTTCGAGTACTGCAGTACAGTATCGGCGTTAGGGCGACGCTAGGTGACTGCCCAGGGCGCCGGATAAAAGGTTTTTATCACTACCAGCACTTTGGTCCCAGAAGAAGTTTCGTCCACGGCGCTGGTAGTGCTTAAACCGGCACTGCCGACATCTTAAAGAGTTACTTGACAAACATATCCTTGATCAATCGGTCCAATCGATGCTAAAACGCAATGCTCGTAATAATTTTAATAGCCGAAATCGGAACGTATCGGCGATTTTGAGTGAAGCTGTTGCACATTTGGATACTTGCAGTAATGTTCTAAAAGTCGGCCGCAACTTTGTTACCCTAGAAATTTGTTCAAAGTGTGTAATATATTTTTAATATTATTAAAATTGCTTATTACTTGTTGCAGGTTTTGCTGTCGATCTACGAGGACGGCGTGAACGTGACGGGCTACACCGCCTGGAGCCTCATGGACAACTACGAGTGGATCGATGGATACCAGTGAGTTGTTTATTGTAGCTTCATTTTGCTTACATAGACAGATCTATGGTCATCCGCGAAGCGAGGACTTTCAATAGCTTCTTATCAACCACCATCGAGGAGATTGATTCCTAGCCAGTTGACAGAACAACGTCATATTTTGGTCGGATCATGTCAATTCAATCCCACCAAAAACATGAAAACATGTAAAAGGAGCCAAGCAAAATATTGCATAGCTATTCAATACTTCTGTCGTAAAAAGTTTTCAGATCACATTCAAGCCATGCCTCATTATGAGATTTAAATCAACATTCAGTAAATGTATCAATAGATTTCTTTATTTTATAATTATTATAGTGGCTTGGCAATAAGCACTAGAGAAATAATCAGCCACTAATTGGATTTATTGGGTATCATCGGCCACATACGTCGTTACATATTAAAACACTTTACGCTTGCCGTATGAACTCCTCCCAATATGCAGTTTTACATTTGTTTCTATTGTGCTTATTGCCAAGCCACTATAATAATTATTATAAAATAAAGAAATCTATTGATACATTTACTGAATGTTGATTTAAATTTCAAAATAAGTTGAAGGCTTGGCTTGAATGTGATCTGAAAACTTTTTACGACAGAAGTATTGAATAGCTATGCAATATTTTGCTTGGCTCCTTTTACATGTTTTCATGTTTTGGTGGGATTTCATTTCTTTTTTGAAGGTTTTTTTTTCTTATCAGGACACGTTATAACTTTTCTGTACTTAGCTTAGCACCCAATCCCTATCTCCTTTATATTTTTTCTTTGAGGCTTCGTTAGTTCTATAGGTGGACAACATAACGTAAATGTTGAATGAAAAATGAGTTCTGAGTAGATTACTATATTCATATTATATAAATGACTCTCAAGCATTAATATTTGAATGTGGTCATTTTTTTCTTTACCGTTGAATACATAGCAGCACTGGCCACTATTGTAAGCGTCTCGACGTTCCTCGCAGGAAAGGAGCACACCTTATTTCATGTGATAACTTAAAACTCCCCTAATAATTGTATCGAGCAAGTAAGGAGTGTATATCTCAGTACTGATTAGTGATTACATTTATATTTAAATGGAATTCAATATTTTTTCATTATTAACGTTGTTAATATTATTTTTTATTTAATTATTACCATTTCATTAAGTTCATAACTAACTTAAAGCCTTTTGTACGTCAAACAAATATTATGCAGTCCAAACTCATACTGTTCTTGCAAAGTTACAAACATAAAAATCTTTTATTTTATTTAATAAATTATTATATTAAATTACCTATTAAGTATATTATTTTTCAATTTCAGTTTTTAGGTTTCCCTGCCCAAAGGCTGAAAACGGGGCTCTATTATTAATAAGTCTTCGCTGTCTGTCCGTCGTACATCCGTATGGCACCACTCACCAGGCTGGATCTCGAGAACCGCAATAGCTAGATAGTTGCGGTTTTCACAAATTATGAATTTCTGGTGTCCTTATAAAAGCTAATAGTCCAATCAAAATAAAATAAATTATTAAAGGGGGGCCTCATACAACAAACACGATTTTTTCCCATTTTTTGCTTTATATCCATAATGGTAACACTAAGATTTTTGAAAATTTCAGAAAACGCTCATGTGTATGTTAACATTAATAATTAATAAGAAAAATTAAATAAACTTATTATTTAAGGGGGCTCCCATACAAATTTACGGTACGGAACCCTATGTACGCCAATCCGACTCGCACTTGGCCGGTTTCATAATTTTTCCTTTCATTGTGAATAAAGACCTATCCGAGTACCAAATTTCAAGGTCCTAAGTCTGCTAGAAGTACCTTAGAATTTTGATGATCTATATGTCAGTGAGTGACAAAATGTAGTAACTTTGACCATCCGTAACTCCTAAACTATTTATTGAAATTTCATGCAATCTGGAGGTTAAGCTAGTTTTAATACTTGCTCCTAGTGAC
This sequence comes from Lysandra bellargus, assembly GCA_905333045.1. Classification (NCBI taxonomy): domain Eukaryota; kingdom Metazoa; phylum Arthropoda; class Insecta; order Lepidoptera; family Lycaenidae; genus Lysandra; species Lysandra bellargus. The sequence continues at coordinate 6,959,449 of HG995331.1, read as the reverse complement.
CGAAATTTTAAATCCCTAGCTTTGTTAACATCGAAGATAAAGGGGGTGTGAAATAGCCGCGAACCGCTTCGAGAAAAGTATGGTACGGCCGTACCTTTGCTAAAAAGCTTGGCTGGGTCACTGCCGTGCCCCCAGATTATGATAATTACGTAGGTCCCCCATCTGCCTAGGAAGTAGGAATCAACTTCTCTGATAGTACCTACCTGGGGGCAGGGAACCTATACGCAAGTGTTATAATTTTAGTCCCTACCACAGCGTAACCAAAATATGTTTGAGCGCCTAAGTGCCTGATCTGATTCAAGTACATAATTATTACACTTTTTAACTTTTGACTTTTGATTTCCTTCCAGTTCCAAGTTCGGTCTATACGCAGTGGACTTCTCAGACAGCGAGCGGCGCCGCACGCCGCGTGCGTCTGCGTTTTATTACAGCAGCGTCGTCCGCACCGGCTCCCTGGTGGTACCGGCTACGTACGCCTCCTACACTGCTAGTAGCAGCAAGAACGCGGTGTCCTACATTACTGTACTAATAAGTTTTATGTTAGCATTAAGTTTAATAAAATGAAATATTACAAATTACACAAAAATGTACTCTTTATTTGCCCGCATTTCCTAAGTAATTTCAATTATTATAAAGAATTTATCGGAGAGATAATAAGATAATAATTCTTGAGTGTAAATGATAGTAATAAAATATAATGATTTAATAACAACAAAGTATTACAAACATTAATTCATTTATAGCTTTAGTCTGTAATTACATTTATAGGAATACTAGCTGTTGCCCGCGACTTTGTCCGCGTTAGCATAGTATATTAACGGAGATGGGTTTCATGTTTCTAACTTAAGAAATGACGGACTTTCATTCAAATTTTCAACCCCTATTTCACCCCCTTCGGGGTAAAATTTTCAAAATTCCTTCCTTAGTGGGTGTCTACTTAATAAAACAACCCTACTCACCGAATTTCGTGGCTCTAACTTTAACAGTTTTTGCTCAGAGATGATGAATCAGTCAGTCAGTCAGGACATGTAATTTTATAAGTATAGATAACATTGTATCATGCAAACAGTACATGATCCAGATTGTTTCTGCGATGATGTTGGGGCTTGGGAGTTTTAAATTCTTATGCACATTATTATCTGTAATTTATTGTGTTAATATGTATCTTATTCGTATCATTTTTACGACATAATATGTTTAATACTTATCTGTATCTTATACCTAGTGAACACAATAGGTACTAATTGTACATACATATAGATGTACCAGAATCTGATGGCAATTTTTGACAGCAGATTTTCAAAAAATATCCTTGATCATTGGATAAATTTTTATATTTTCATGTTTCACACACAAAATAAGCCGCTAAAGGAATAAAAAAGGATGAAAATGTTTTATTCCTATTACCCCGGTATTGCTAGAGTCAATTTATTTTTTCACTTTTTGCCAGATTCTGGTAGACCTATAATATATTATATTCTGTTTCCCTGTGTTGCTGTACTACTTATATCTTAATCGTAAGTTGAAAAAATAATAAACTAGCACTTTTCTTCCACATGTAAATTTATTATTGTTAAGTAGGTGTAATTTTATAGCTTGAGGTATTTTATGGTCATCATCTCAATGAGATCTTCAATTCTTAATAATATATAACAATATAATAATTCTAGTATTCTCAAAAGTAGTATTCAAAATATATTTTTTAAACATAAACATTAAACATATTCAAAATTTTTGAAAATCTAATACAAAATAAACCGTGATAATTAAACTGTAAAGATTTGTACAACTAAAAATATTATTCGTTACTCCATTATTAGTGTATGGTGAGTATTTGGTCGGCGGCATCACGGAGCCGGTGCGGACTACATTGCGGTAGTAAAACGCAGACGCGCGCGGTGTGCGGCGACGCTGCCGGTCTGAGAAGTCCACTGCGTACAGGCCGAACTTGGATCTGAAAGATAATTAGCACTGTATAGGAAGTGATCCTTTACACGTAATCTCGCTCTAAGATTTTAAAACTTTATTGAAAGGTTTATAGGTGAGGTCAAAACTCGTGCACTGATATTTATTTTGAAATGAAATTCCAGAAATCCTTTGGGCGATTCCTTGAGCGGAGTTTGCCATTCGTGAAAGTAAAATACCTAATAGATAATAGGGGATTGTGAAATATCTACTGACCTATATCCATCGATCCATTCAAAGTCATCAGCGTCCACGCCGTGAAGCCGGTCACGTTCACATGGTCCTCGTGTATGGATAACAGAACCTGCAGAAAAAATGTCTTTTAACATGGTGACTTCTAAATAACCTCAATAACCTTAATTGCCATTACAGATTATTATAGGTCTAACAGAATCTGATGGCAAAAAGTGATAAAATAAATTGACTCTTATAGCAATACCGGGATAATTGGAATAAAACATTTTCATCCTTATTTTTTCTTATAGCGGCTAATTCTGATATGTTAAACATGCAAACACGCACGCAAACATAAAGGATTGCACAAACCTACGCGACCAAAGCGACTGCGAAGCGGTAGCGTCTACCGCGCGGCGGACGCTGCCCATGTAATCTTATGGCGCTGTGCACACCTGCACGACCGCGTAAAACGTAGTGATTATATTCTCTTTGGACCGCGACGCGGGATGTTCGCATCGGCAAGCGGAACGTGCGCGTCAAGTTGTCAGACGCGTGTTTTGAAGTGTATATAACTAGACTTCTTTTTTAAAACCTTTTTTTATATTATTTTCTACAACTCTTTAGTTTATGATTTTTTGATTTGTATACGTTTTGATAGATTGTGTCATGATATTAACGTTTGACGGTTCGCAGGTGTGCACGGCCAGTTTCGCGTTGCAGACGCTCCCGTATCGCGTACCGCGTCCCCTGTCACTGACGCTTAGGTTTGTTTTAAGCTTAAAAATGTATCCAATGATCAAGGACATTTTTTGAAAATCTGCTGTCAAAAATTGCCATCAGATTCTGGTAGACCTATATTAAGGCTGTCACAGCCAGAGCAGGTAATGTAAAGATGTATATTATAGCACGATACATCTCGATACGTCTTTCTATAGAAATCGTCAGGAGACCACACACAACAGCTATAATGTATATTTTTACATTATAGCTGTTGTGTACGATTTCTATAGAAAGATGTATCGTGCTATAATATACATCTTTACATTACCTGCTCTGTCTGTGACAGCCTTTAATTAAGAATTTAATAAACTGCTGATATTGATGAAATATATATCTTAGTAGTATAATATCACGTCAGCATTCAAACTAAAGAAACTAAATCGACATCGGTTCAACAATTTGGGAGCTAATTGATGCACCTCAGAAATAATTAATTTATATTAGGTACGCCCTTATTTTAGTTAAAAAAATTTACGTTTTTCTACGTGCTTCTCGACCGAACTATACCCAGGGCCGGATTTACGGGAGGAAATTATTTGAAAGGGCTTATTTGAACGCGCTAATCTCAGGAACTACTAGTCCGATTTGATTTTTTTTTCAGTGTTAGTCCATTTATTGAGAAAGGCTGTAGGCTATATTTAATCACGCTACGACTAACAGGAGCGAAGAAATAGAAGAAAATGTGGAAAAAACGTGGGAAATCATTTGAAAGGGCTTATCTCACAAACTGCTGGAGCAATTTTTCCTGTTATTTGGCACAGATAAGAAGTAGACCACGTGAAGGATCATAGGAGAATTTGTTTGTGAAATATCTAATTTACGCGGGCGAAGCCGCGCGGAACGTCTAGTATTTTTTATGAGTATAGGCTACTTTAATTTTGCCGCCCCTATGTACGAACTCTGCCGCCATCCTAGGACGCTATCGCTCCCCCTAGGACACTGCCGCCCATAGGCCATGGCCTACTGCCCATACATAAATTCAGAGCTGAGTATACCTGCTCCAAATGCTTCTGATAGTACTCCACGCGGTCCACATCGTGTAGTCTACCATCGTAGTCCGACACCCCGGTCTCCGTGATGAAAAACTCCATATCTCCGTACTGGTCCTGCAGCCACTTCATCAGATGGCGAAGACCTTCCGGGTATATCTGCAGTCATGTTATTAATAACTATAGTGGCGGCGCAACTCACTCGCAAGACCTAAATTTTATGTGGGAAAAATATATTTTGCGAGGCCCCCTGATGGATGATACAAGAAGGCGGATTTTGTTGAAAGATTTTTTGATACTCGTAAATCCTAAAAGAAACGCGCCGTCCAAAGGACGCGAGGCCCCTAGGACCGCGAGACCATGGGCGGTTGCCCGCACCGCCCACGCCTTACGCCGCCTCTGAATAACTCATTCTTAAAATATGACTGGGGCGAGTATCGTAATATTGTTCGAGCGGGACAGCCTAAGAAATGGGAATAGGATCATGATTGGAATTTGGAGGTACGAGAATTGGAGGTATGTACTACCATGTACGAAAACTCAGTGTCGTAAATAGCCTTTTTTGCGCCCTATGCGAGCTTCTACAACTTGGCCCTTGTTTTTTTTTAGATATTATTATAGGTACCCAGAGCAATGTATAGGCCTATTTTATTGTTGGAATCGAGCACTAAGGGCGCAGCGGGAACTTATCGGGAGCAAACCGAAAAAATGATAGTCCTGACTCCTGCCTGGTCTGGCCATTCTTGCGCCTCCCAGAGTCTACGCCCTGTGCCTGGGCACCGGCGCGGTGGTACCGCCCGGCCCTATTTACGGCGCTGCGAAAACTGACAAGGTATTAGCCTATTCAAGTTTAAATTTATTAGCGCGTGGTGAACTTTCTAAGGTGTACCAGACAAACCTTGCAAGTTTAAAGTACATTCTCAAATAGATATAAGTTAAAATTGTATTGCTTAAATAAATAAATAAGTAAGGTCTGTAAGAAAATAAGTGGTGTGTCAAGATTCTATTAAAATCCAATGTGTTTCAGTATCTTTTTCTTAGTCACAAAACTAATTTCATATTATAATTAAGATGACAGTCATTTGTAAGAGTTAAGGCCTAAAATATTAAAATATGACTAAAAGTTCAATGATTGCCGGAACTACATTGACATACATTTCAGTGTTCAACTTCAATGTCTCTAGATGTCTCTAGGTCGTACGGTTTATTCCCAAATATCTAAACTATTCCGTACTGTTTTTATTTATGCGAAATATTGTCTTGTATTAAGTTCCAAGTTTTAATATCTTACATTGTATTATTTTCTTGTATACAAGATAATTAGTTCCACTAACATTGTTTAGCATAATTAAATGACTACAGCAAAGTTTATTTGTACGTAGGAATTATGTACTTAACATAATAATAATTAAGATTTCAAACTATACATTTGGTCCGCTTTATCTTCAAAACACTGTATTCAGAAGCTATAGTCACTATAAAAATTGATAAGTTATAAAGTTTAAGACCTGCAAACCTATCCTGAATCCTAATCCTAAACACTTGTTCTAAAAATCGACTGCGACCCTCTACAGTGTAGAGTTTAGACAGTATTAATTCTATACCATACTAAAATAACTTGAAACTCACATAGAACCAAAATGGCGGCGCTTTCTTCCACTCTGGTCTGGTGATGAAGGTGATATTCAGTTCAGAGATTCCGGAGAAGGGCCAGATACCTATCGCCTTCCCCGGCTTCGCCCACCGCGCCAACCGGGACGTATAGTAGTTTAGGCCGTAGAAATCGTATGTACCTGGTGAAGGAAATAAGTCAGAGTGAGCCTGATGATGATGAGTTATAGCTTGTCATAGTCTTGATCACCATAATCTGGATTTCGGAGTTTTCAACGCATTTCAGATATAGACCTGGATCCCAAAAGGATAAGACATAACTTACTTTCTGATGGATGAAACCATAGGTTCTTGGTAGTCCCTCGTGAACTTAGAATACCTGCGAATTTGTGTAGCTCTAAGTGTGACCCCTGGTCAGGTACCAGGTACCAAAGTGGACAAAAAATGAGTCTTACTTTACTTATTTTCCGATGGCTAATATTTATATATAATTTGTAGATTATTGTTCTGAACAAGTATCATGTAGTGTAAGACACTTTTCAATGACCAAAACTATTATCAGACGTTTTGAAAATAACTTTGTTGCTATTTTTTTCAAAGGTGTTAATTTTTATTTTATAAATTAATATAACACATTAGAAAACAATACGATATTGCAAGAATTTATTTTCTACTAGCTGTTGCCCGCGACTTTGTCCGTGTCAGCATACTGCATAGTATTATAACAAAGATGGATAATTTTCCCCTCTTTCCTTACCCAAAGGGTAAAAACGGGACCCGATATCAAAGACATTTCAGTCTGTCCGTCTGACTGTCTGTCCATATCCAGACTGTACCTCCCCTTTGTAACATGTAGTGAATATTATTAAAGTATGGATACAATTGAGTATTTTTTGGCCATATACCTAGTCAAGTGCCTACCTGTTAGACCCAGATCCCAGAGCGATAACACATATTATGACATATCACAATATGAATGAAACCTTAGGTTCTTAGTAGTTCCTTATGTACTTAGAATACCTTCGAATTTGTGAAGCTCTACATGGAGCTATACTCACTTTCACTCACTCATAATGTGTAAAAATGTCTGTCTGTCTGTCTGTAACCTCTTCACACCCAAATCGCTTAACCGATTTTGCTGAAATTTGGTACAGATATACTTTGAGCCCTGTGGTTAAAGTATACTTAGAACTTTTAGCTTTAGCTGACAGAGTAGAAAACTGTTTTACTTCCTGTCATGGGTTGACAGTCCAGTGGTCATTATTCGACGAATATATTAAACACAAACTACACAAATAACAAGAATCACTCTTATATTAGTGCAAGAAATTAAAAATAAAGTATCGTAACGATAAATTAATTATCAAATGATTGTGTAGGTACTTACCTCGAATTAATTGTACTTCATGTTCCGTGAAGGCTGGCAACCTCGACCAAGGGTACCCCTGTTCCCGGCTCCGCTTGGCTATGTGTTGCTCGATTGCTGGTGGCCATCCCCCTTCTTTGGAGTAGATGGGGTGTGAGTACATACCTCCCTGAAAAATTCGATAAAACCTTCAAATATTATTTTACCTGACTACAACCCGAAGAAAGGCAATATTTTTGCCAAATGCCTTATACTATAGGTCTACCAAAATCTAAAGGCAAAAAGTGAGAAAATGAATTGACTCTAGCAATACCGGGGTAATTGGAATACAACATTTTGATCCTTTTTTTTTCACAAATAGCGGCTGATTCTGTACATGCAAATATAAAAATTTATCCAATGATCAAGAATATTTTTTGAAAATCTGCTGTCAAAAATTGCGATCAGATTAGGTAGACCTACAGTAGTAGATAAGTTTAGGGCAAGGCAAAACAAGATAGAAAAAAATATTATTTACACCATACTGCCGTGCGAGTTCTGATGCTTCTTCATTCTCGTCGTCGGCTGGCTCAAACCACATTATTAGGTTGGATAGCGATACTTTACCTGGAAAATGATAACAATAGGAAAGGAAAAATCATATTTTTTTTCATTATCTATTAATATTCATTCAATATTGAATTGACCTCATTTCGTTTTTCGACCAGAAATGTATTTACCGCGAGGGAACAGGCACGGAGTTAAAACATAGAGGAGATTTTGTGGTAATAAAATCTATCCTAGACATGGACTGAAATTTTCTCCATGTAATATTCCCTCTAATCATATCAGCGCTTTAAGCTTAAAAAGGTTAACAAGCCAGCAATGGCAGGAAGATCTGTACCATTTTAGATATTTTGTAATACATACAAGTAGAGCTCACCATGGTATTTGTGCCTAAACTCCTTATCATAAATTCTCCAGGCTTTGGCATGAGCGACCAGCGCATGTTTCTTGCACAGATACAGCCCTACTTCTGGACTCTGAACCTTGGGAGCCGCTCCCATTGTGTATGAAGCATCGCAGTAAATTACTGGCTCGTTGATGGTGATCCAGGTCTTGACTCTGTCAGCGTACAGGGAGAACACGACCCGGGCGTACTCCGCGAACTAATCGGAGATGAGAGGATTTGTCCAACCGCCTGCAATAGGCATGATGACTATTTTTTTCTTGGTAAAATTTTAAAGACCCATAAAAAAAAGAAATATCGGTGAAAGAATGACTCTGATAGCTTAAAAATTCACCAAGACCTGCCCGAAACGCTCCATACAAAATGCTACTTGATTATGACGTCACCTTAGCTTTTAGGCATCGCGGGAAATTTTTGTTCCATAGAGCTATATTAATTATTGCGTTTATGAAAGCGGTTTCATAACAAAAGTTGCTTTAAATTACTTAAGTTATCGAATGGTATACAAATAATAAGAAATTTAATTGAAAAAAAAATCGACTTGAATATCTAACTTTGAAGGCGCATAACAAAAAAAAAATACAAGAGCAATCAAGGTGAAATTTTGCAAACACTTATTTTTTACCATTATTTCTCTATTTTAATAACAAAATACGCTAATCTTTGAAGTTGTCATCATCCCTATTAAGGTGAAATCTATATATTTTCTGTACAAAAACATTACCGGCAGCGTTAGTTGGTAGGTATTATCCTTAATTTTTTCGATCTAAGTAACCGACCTCCAAACGACTTATGTTACAAAAAAAATGATTGTAGGTACAAAAAATCTTAAATACCCCACCAATTCATTGCATTACAATTTAATGCCATATATTTACCAAAAGTAACCAATGTAAATGGGACGATTTACTTTTATTGGTATTTTATAATGTAGACTTGGACCTATTTATCGACGGGTGAAAGCGGAAGTGGCGTAACTTGAATTTTGGCCAAAATCACTTTTTAATTGATTGTTGTATAAAAAAAATTCTGCGTCGAATGGTCTATATCTCGTCTTTCTACGATAAATTCTAGTAAAGATACGACCATGGATTTTTACCACCTTTTAGCACAGACCTTAAAAAAAATTTGTCGTAACTACACGAAAAACTGCAATTTTTGAATAAAAGATAGATACGACAATGCGTGAGAAATTAGAAAAAGATACGACACAGGTGTTTTAATTCTCTAGTTTGATTTAAATGAGTTACGACATTTTTGTCGCCTAAAATACAACATTTACAAAGATACGACAATTTATTTCATACTAATTTTATAGGTATGAGAAAGTTATTACATTTCAAACACATAATTTTATTCTTAAACCTATAATTACAACCAATTAATATACTTAAGTAATGAGTACAGAGATAAGTAACGCCATTTCATCTCCCTCCTGCCCCTGTATGACACCTTCGCTGACGCACCATATAAGCCGTTCTTAACGCCTTTTAGTAGATTGTTAGCGTCGATTTGAGAAAACGTGTTTGTGTGTATCAATGCACGTTTATTCTGAATGGAACTGAACACGTTTATTCTTAAATGAAGCTTAAAGACGTATAGTGAAATGTTGCATGTATGTGTCCACGTATATTTTTTTCCCCTGAGCATTGCTCTGGACATCTACACACTTATTCTTGTATACATATTTTGTTGATTTTACATGTTTGTAAAGATAAAAGCCCGTATATTTTCTGTTAACAATATCGATTATCGACTCATTTTTTTATGTTTTGCTAATATTTTTTTTATTGATGGTTCAATAAAAAATATAGTTGAGCTATAATTGTTGTTGTTAATAAATATTGAGCTCCTTCGGGTCTATGCGTGGACACACACATAATATAAAATGGAGTACAACCTTGCCTCTACGTCCTTCAAGAGAGAGAGATGTCTCTGTCTGTGAGAGACTCGAGACTCCTTCCGGGAACCCGTACATGGTCTCTGGCCAAAGCTATTGAAGGCAATTTCATGCAAGCTACCATCCCTACAAGTAGAAAATGGATCGCTAGCCCACGATGCAAAATACAAAACCGATCTTCTGGGCAAGCTCTTTGCGTCAAGCTCGACCCTAGATGACGAGGGATAGAAAACGCCGACCATACCACGATGCACGAGCATCATGTCGGAGTTTCATCAGCGCTCAGTCCTGCGTTCCCTTGATATCCAAAAGCAGAGATGCCTGACGGAACCCTCCTATTGTGTTAAAAAGTGCTCTCCAGAGTTGGCTCCGGTCTTAACGCGTCTTTTTCAGTTCTCCTACTCTTCTGGCATTGTCCCGGCTTCTTGGAAGACAGCCTTGGTGTAAAAAGGTGACCGCTCAAATCCTTCCAGCTACAGACCAATCACTATAACCTCCGTCAGCTCGAAGATTATGGAATCCATAATCAATACCCAGCTTTTTCGATACTTGGGCGGCCAGGGACAAACAGTACGGATTCCGAAAGAGTCGCTTGGCTGGTGATCTCTTGGCGTACCTAACTCGTCATTGGGCTCAGGCGATTGAGTCGAAGGGAGAGGCACTGGCTGATAGTTTGGACATTGCAAAGGCCTTTGATCGGGTTTGGCACAAGGCGCTGCTATCAAAGCTTCCATCATATGGGCTCCCCGAGAATTTATGCAAATGGGTCACAAGTTTCTTAGCAGATCATGTTACAGAGCAACGGCATTTATTGCTATGCGGATACATACATATGCGGTACAGTACGCTGCCCTATATACCGGCTTCTCTGATATTTTTCTAGATATAGAGTCGGGACGAACTTGTGTCTAAAATAGAGAATTCACAGGAGAAAGTCTCTGAATGGGGTAGACGTTACTTATTCCAATTCAACCCCACCAATACATAAGTCTGCGCGTTCACCACTGAAAAGTCACCAATGGTCATATTCGTTCATATTCTCCTCGTTTTCAGGGCACCCCTTTAACATTCTCCCCCAGCATTGAAATACTTGGCGTAAACATATCAAGCGAAGTCCAGTTCTGATGTCATCTAGAGGGTGAGGCCAAGTTAGCCTCGAAAAAGCTTGGTGTCCTTAACAGAGCGAGACAGTATTTCAGTCCGGACCAACGACTATACATAACTCTGCAAGGCGCAGGTTCGGCCTCATATGGAATACTCTTCTCATGCCCAGAGGCAGGGGCGCCAAATACCAACTACTCCCTTTGGATCGTATACAATGAAGGGCCGCTCGCATTGTTGACTGCCATAGTGTTTCAAACAGGCTGGACTCCTTGAAAATACGCCGAGATGTAGCTTCACTCTGCATCCTCTATCGGCTTCATGATGTATCACGGGGAGTGCCCTGAGGGATTGTTCAGAATCATACCTCCTGCAATTTTTTGCCATCGTTCCACGCGAAAAATATACCATCCTCATCACCTTGATGAGTGGCAGTCTTCCACCGTGCGATTTTCACGTAACTTTCTGCCGCGTACTGTAAAATTGTGGAATGAACTATCACCAGCAATATTTTCAGACCTATACGACCTGCAAACCTTTAAAAAGATAGCGTATTAGTACCGGATAAGGCCGGCAACGCACCAGCAGCCCTTCTCATGTTGCTAGTGTCCATGGGCAACGGTAGTTACTTTCAATCAGGTGACCCTTGTGCTCGTTTGCCCCCATATCTTATAAAATAAAAAGAATAACTTTAAATTCATGAGCATGAATAAAATATTAGGGCTTAAACCTTTATAAAGTAGAAAAAACAAGAGAAATAAATGTTTTATTACATTAATTTTCATTTTATTATAGTGATTTTATATTTCAACGTTGATTAATGATTAATAAAACAAATTTCCATTCCTTTATTTTCTTATGTTATAAACAAATAATAGTAAATAGTCATATTATTTCTTTTAATTTGTTATAATGACATTCTTTTAAAACAAACAATTCATTTAGTTTAAGATACAGCATTTCATTTTCACAACGTCTGTCGCTGATTTTGCACTTGAACCAAAAGTTGTAAGGCAATTTAATTAAGTAAACAAGATACGGCGAAATGAAATGCGTATGGGCCTGTTATATTTGAGATACGACAGATCCGTCGCTCAAAAAATTATGCTTTTTTAAGTTATCTATACATTTCCTCTCAAAGATACAACATTTCTGCTGCGTAAAATAGAAATATTTTTTGTCGTAACTTGTTAAAAATCAATGAAATATTAACTTTAGAAAAATTTTAACAAACTCATCGTATAGGTTAAATACGTTCCAATTTTTAAGTTTCTACCTTAGTAAATATAGAAGTTATGAATTTTTTTTAAAGTTTTTTGGCTCTCCTGTAAAGTTGGATTTTTCAAGTTACCCCACTTCTGCTTTCACCCGTCGTTATGCATACCGGACTCAACTCACACGATGACAGTTCTGAGAAAAAGCCGTTTTTATTAAAATTGTGTATTCTTTAAAACTGATTGTTATTTTAAGTAAAGTTAATTTACAGTAGTATATTTGGTACTTTATTCTATGCATACAAACATAAATATGTTAAAAATTACTACTATTTCCAACAAAAATTAAACAAAAACAGGAGGGTTCCTTTTAGGAAAACTATATTAGTGTGGGATACATATAATCCAAAGCGAACCATCTTTTTAGATTTATTACACAAGTCAACAGGATTTTCGTGCATGAGATCTGTGCACCCGATTTGGATGTCTAACATCTAATTAGTAATAGAAACAACGATTTTAACTTATAAAATTTGCTTTTAAATAAGCTGAGGCCTCATGAACTTTCAAATTTTGAAGAAAACCGGCATTTTTTTCTTTCGGTTATGTAGTAATAGAATTAAATATATATTAATTATTTTTTAGTTTATATTGTTGCTTATATTCCCAAAAAAAGATTGAAATGAAAAAAATATATAATTTAGATTTAAAACTTAATATTTTTTTGTATCTAGGTGAGCATATCCTAAATATATCTTGTTGTATGCTTCGGCAGTAAGTACCTACCTGATATAATGTGGGGCTCCTACTTTTTTCTGGTTTTTACAAGGATGTTTAAAACAAGATGATGCCTGCAACTCCGTTTCGCCAAAACTCGTTTATCGTGCGGGAACCGTACATTTTTCTGGGATGAATTGTCCTTTCCCGGTACTCAAAGTATCTGCATACCAAATTTCAGCAAAATCGGTTCAGTGGTTTGGGCGTGAAGAGATATCAAACAGACAGACAGATAGACAGACAGACGGACAGAGAGACAGACAGACAGACACACTTTCGCATTAGTAGTGATGGTTTCAAGCAACGTTGCAAAAATCTTAATGTAAAAAATAATAATAATAATACAAAAAATAATAGTAATGGAGTATCTTATATTGCCATTTTACAAAATAATGAGCCATTATCGGACCTTTATTGTCCATTAAATGCAAAGAATGTGTAATGTAAAATTTGTCCATTACATTACTGTAATAGACAAATTTTACATTACTCATTTAAAAGTATTGTAAGTATATAGTAGAAGAATCGTCCTTGAAGTTTTGATGTCTCCGATTTAGTCCAGATTCGGGGAGGGGGTAGCCGAGGTATTGCCTTTGAGGTTGGAAGAAACCCCGTTCCTCTAGGCCTATTGGGAGCGGAGTTATGGCTACTTTTGTAAGACATTTGACAGTTGCCGAGCTGTCAATGTCAAAGTTTGAATGCTTGTAACTCGGCAACTATTTGTCCTGGATATGGGGTTCTTCGGCTTATTCTTCCTGGATTTTTCTCCTCTATTCGATCCTGGCCTCAGAATTGAGACAAAATTTGATGTCTCCGATTTAGTTCAAACTCAGGGAGGGGGTAGCCGAGATATTGTCTTTGATGTTAGAAGAAACCCCGTTACTCTAGGCCTATTGGGAGCGGAGTTATGGCCGCTTTTGTTCGACGTTTGACAGTTGCCGAGCTGTCAATGTCAAACTTTGAGTGCTGTTTGTCCTCGATATGGGGTTCTTCGGCTTGTTCTTCCTGGATTTTTCCTCTCTATACGATCGTGTCGTAACGGTCGTGTGTGCGCAATACACACGACCACTCTGGTTTCAATGAAACCAGGCCAGTTACGCAGGAGTAATTTTATAGTGCCCAAGTGTGTGCGCAATACACAAGAGCACTATTCTTTACTCTCGTAACCCAACGAAGCGGAAGACCGACATGACTGGTGAGAGATCAGGTGCACGACCGACTTTTTACACGGGCACACACTTGGGCACTATAAAACTTTTTACTGCTTATTAATTTTGATCTATAATGGTACGGAACCCTTCGTGCGCGAGTTCAACTCACACTTGACCGATTTCTTTTTAAATGTACCTAAGTAAACAAAATATTTTTTTTTGGTTTTGTGTTTTTCTTTAGGCACGGTATGAAAATAATAATTTCTAAGTGTTAGCCACTGATATTGAATATAATTGCAAAAAACATGCATATAACGATTCTTATTCTTCGTATTAGCACTTTTCTTACTGGGCCTAAAGAGTAAAAAAGAAAGCAATAAAATAACGTCTTAGCCACTGATTTTGAATATAAATATTACATAGGATGAACATGACTAGTGATTGGACAGTAGTCAGTACTAGTCATTGGACACAGAACAAAAACACTATAATATTTATTAAGGTTGCTTTAATAGCTACCTGTTTATCTTTAAAATCAGACGTTTTATTACTTTAAAAATGCAGTTTTTAAAGCAAACTTTATAAATAATATTGCGTTTTTGTGTTTTGTCCAATAACTGGTACTATCTAATCAATAGTCGTTTTACCCTATCAAAAAATGGGATATGTCTATTTTGTGTCGGGCCTGTGTCACAATGACCCGTGAGTCTTTGTAAAATATTAAGAACTAAGCCTTTTTGAATATGCAAACAAGTCGCATGATTCTACTTGCCTAATTTAAAAAAAATCGAGAGACCAATATGTAGTTTGGATCTATATAAAAAAAACAATACTCATTAATTTGTTAGCTGGTAACTTTGTTGTAAAAATGTTTTGTTCTGAAAAAACTGTTAGATTAGTACGATCTTCATAGGGTCGATAAAAGGGCCATTTTGGAATACTTCTGCATTATTAACTCAATTTTGGCAATGGTGTGGATTGGACTCATTTTGCATAAATAGGGTCACCTCATAATATCTTCCGGGGGATACTGCGGAACAAAGCGTCGAGTCACGTCGCCGGCAACAAGTAACAGTGTTAGATAAAAGTGTATATAAAATATGTATGTGAGTTTTTAAGGTATTTATTATATTATTAATATGTATTATAGATTTACCTAAGGTATTTGTTATAATATGGGCATCTGATGGCCGAAATAAAGATGATTTGATTTTGATTTGATTTGATATACCTTCTGAATAAATAATTGTAAGTTTTCCTTGTTTTCCGGAAGCACGCTGCTCAGCGACCACATAACCCAATAGACGCCTAATGCAAGGCAAATACTGTCTGGCAACATGTAAGACTAATAGGTCTTACTTGAGACAATGACAGCGAAATCTGTCTCATTATCGACCACCTCCGTGACCTATGTACATCTCATGCGTCTACTACTAAATAAAATACGATAAAGGCGAAATATGGCTCCCTGTACAGTAAAATGGTGTGGAAAATGTAGCCAATCGTCTAATTTTAGCAAAGACGGCATAACTTTTCATAGGTAAGCTAATTTTAAGATTTATATTGTCAGGAATCAATTTCTTCAGAGCTCAACTTACGCTGGTCCGAATACGTCAAGGAAAACGTTTGTTTTCAAGGAAAACGTTTGTCTATCATACACAAACTAGTAATCCTTATCCTTTCTTTCATTACTGTCAAGCCGAGTCAAGCGTCACTAGTGATGCGATGATTGACTTTTTATCAGTTAAACAAATTGTTTTTTTTCATATTGTTGAAAAAGAGTAATATTTTATGAATTGTTTTTGTAAACGTGTGTAAGTATGTGTTTTTAAATTTTTAACCGACTTCCAAAAAACCAGGAGGTTATATGTTCGGCTGTGGATATTTTTTTTTGTATGTTCAACGATTACTCCGCCGTTTCACTCCAATTTGGTACCATGTTCACAAAAGTGGTGACCTGATGGGATCCAGGAATAATCGAGGGAACTCCTCGAAATTTATATGGAAACATATGGTGATTTTGGTTTTATGTGAAGTGTACTAAGAATATGCTACCAAAAAGTCAAATATTGGGTCAAGGTATACCATGGTTTCGAAGATGCTGAGAGAACTCCTGACTCCTTATAGATACACGTTTGGGAGTTTCGGCGTTGTTTTAAGTACAGAAAGCATATGCTACCACGCAATTCAAATTCATCCTCATCATTACCACGTCGTGTTAAGGTCACCAATGTCTCATGGCACAAAGTAGATAATAGTACAACTTACAAGGCATAGGTATGGAATATGGATACAATAATAATAATTATGTACATAACAACACCAATTATTAATATAGGCTGTTTATACACGGCGGTCGGTGAGGCGTCGCAGGCAGAAGATAAGAGCGAAATTCAGTTCGGCACCGAAAGTCATCAAGATTTAGACAGTGCCATAGAATCAATTTGCTTATCTCAGTTTGCTGAAAATACTATTGAGTACATAGCAGGTTTTGTTGCTAGCTCTTTAATAAAGCATTTGAGATGTAAAACCTGCATAGGGGCATTGATTACTTTAAACGAAAATGCTAACAGTTTTATAGCTTACAGAGACATGGGTGGCTTAATCTACCCGTCACAAAGTGTTGTTAAAATTTGCCGTCGCTGTGAAGTTATCATGAAATTGTATCTTGGAGGCGTAAAGAAAAGTGAACCACGTAAAACAGAGTTTTTAGTCAATAAAACTTCAAGCAGCTTTATTGGTGAACAACTTTTTTCAGAAATAAGTTTCCATCAATTTCATTGTGAAGAAACCAATCATGTGGTGGATTTAGCAAATAGTGTGATGTATAAATACATAACTACAAGATTGGTATTTCTTACAAAATCTTCGGTTCAGAAACCTGCAGTTCGGAGAATTTATACGAAGTTAATTCATTTTAAAAATGATTAAATATTAATTTATAAAAGTCTTTTCTTCATTCTACACTTAAAAATAAAATAAATATTATGTACTGTTTTTTTTTCTTTTGGCCAGCGCTTCTCGTACTTCCCATCACTAGTTATGATTTATGACATGCCGTGAATTTGAATTGGCCAATCGTAATGCATTTCTTCCCTCACCCCCCGCGTCGCTTACCTCAGCGCATTGACACAATTATTTGTTAAGAGAAATCAAAACATTAGGCGTCTATTGGGTTATGTGGTCGCTGACGCTGCTCTTCTGCGCCCGAAAACCTCAGCTCTCTACTTTGCACCCTGGGCGGGCTGCGGGATTGGCACGCCCATTCCGCGAGTTTCCAATAACCTTGAGTCATCCACCGATCCTGGTAGCACAAGTTGCTATAACTACCTATACGAAGAATCACTTCCCTCCACGCCGGCCGCCAGCAGACCGTCTATCAGCTCGCTGTAGTACCACCGCCCGGCCGACCGCCGAGCTGATGCGGTCATAGACAACTCTACAAAGTACAAACCCAGATCCTGCAGGGACTGCGGCAGGTCCCAGTGGTAGACGGTGACGACCGGCTCCACGCCGGCCGCCAGCAGACCGTCTATCAGCTCGCTGTAGTACCGCCGCCCGGCCGAGCTGATGCGGTCGGGGAACCCGGACGGCAATAACCTTGGCCACGATATAGAGAATCTGAAAAACGCAATGATTTAATTACTTCATTGGATGTGATTAAGCATGTGATTAGGGATTGCAATCCCGCACCTTATTCAATCCCGCGGGATTGATTTGCGGGATTGGCATCCCGCGGGATCCCGCATGTTTGAATTTATGTTATAAAATTCAATAAATTGAAACTATAGATTTATGTTTTATTAAAAATCAACTTTACTAATAGAAAATGGCACAAAATTATTTGTTTTGTAACAAAATAACAATGAAATTATGTGATTACTCTAGTCTTATTAGATCTTAAAATAAAATGCTTTGAATGCCTCAGCAATATTGAAGTCAGAGACCTCCCAACATTATGGCTCCGTATTTTGCGTGGCTATATAGGTCCCATAGTGGTGACCCCGAGACGGACTGACTCTTTGAACACCTGCAAGTAGCTTCAGATTAAGTGCAGCAGCAGATCCCATCCGCAGAGATCATAATACTTGGTGACTTTAACGCCCACCGTGCCGACTGGCTCAATTCCAGTAAAACTGATTATTCGGAAAGATATTCTGTTTGCGACTTTGCTCTTACGAACGACTTAATACAACTGGTTGCTACGCCTTCGCGAATCCCAGATATAGACGGTCAGAATCCTCCTTTGTTGGACTTTCTGCTGATTTCAAATCCTGATGGCTACCAAGCATCCATGACCGCACCACTTGATTCATATGATCATTGCCTTGTCACTTACGACGACATTGCGACAGCGTGCTGTTAAATACCGTCGTGTGTGGCTCTACAAGTTAGCGGACTGGGATGGTATGCGGTTGTTTTTTGCATCCTATCCTTGGGGACACTTGTGGTTCTCGCCGGATGATCTCGACAACACTGCCAACTCCGTTGCCAATGTGGTAATGCAAGGGATGAAGCTTTTCATTCCGTCCTCTGTAGTGACAACTTGCGGCAGATTTCGTCCCTGGTTTGGTTCATGCTCCAAAAAAGCTTCTCGTCGAAAGCAGAAGGCTTACCAATTCTAGACCAATGCAGTGTCTGCTCGGGATTTAAATATCAGCACATATAAAATGAAGTACTCAAGAATGAGATCACTCGGGCAAAGAAACAGCACGTCAATAGAATTGGTGAGAGACTCGAGCGCCTCCCTTCGAGAATGCACGGGTTCTGATCTCTGGCCAAAGCTATTGAAGGGAATTTCTGCAAGCCAACCCTACCATCCCTACACATCGAAATTCGAAAATGGCATTATACCGGCTTCCTGGAGGACTAAGTGTACCCGATCCCCAAAAAAGGTGACCGCTCAAATCCATCCAATTACAGATCAATCGCTATAACCAATTTATAATATAATGGAATCTATTATTAGTATCAATAGCCAGCTCTTTCGATACTTGGACAAACAGTACGGGTTCCGTAAGGGTCGCTCGGCTGGTGATCTCTTGGCGTACCTAACTCATTATTGGGATCAGGCGATTGTGTCGAAGGGAGTCATTTGCTGTTAGTTCGGACATTGCGAAGGCCTTTGATCGGGTTTGGCACAAAGCGCTGCTATCAAAACTTCCATTCCATCATATGGGCTCCCCGAGAAATTATGCAAATGGGTCATGCGGGATCCGCGGATCCGCGTTTTGTAGGTGCGGGATCCAGCAGATTAAAAATTGGCGCTTTGCGGGATTGCAATCCCTATATGTAATCGCAATGATATGAAGCTATTGTTTTATCACCTGTTTATTCTAATTATGATTGACAGTTTAACTATTAATATTGTTATGAATTTCCCGATTACAATCTTTGCACGTATTCTATGCGACATATAAGGACTAGAGTACTTAAGAAGGTGTGCTTACTGTTTTGTTAAAGAATTTAATATTGGTTATGAGTATGACCCATAAAAGATCTAATCAGGATTTTTGTAACTTACAGATTAAATTGAACAAAACATTATAGTATATCATCTGGTAAAATTATAAAATAAATCATTTTGGAGCATCATGGGGTAAAAATACACTGAAGCAAATACCTAATTAATGTAAACTTAACAATTAACATCCTGCAAAACAATAAAAATAAAAAACCCCAAAATGTTTGTTTAAACCCTCTTGGTAAAACTACTGAAACAAAGTTTGATAAAAGTGGCCAGACTTCCAGAACTGCACTTTTATAGCATAATTTGGCTAGTGTTGCGAGGTAGCAAGGTAAAAACTAAAAAGGTATTGAAAATAGAGGATGATATGGCAGTAGGTATACCTGTAGAAGTGCAAGCCCAGGTCGGCCACCAACTTGACGTCCTCTCTCCATAGGCGGTAGCTGTCGCAGGCCACGTCTCCGGTGCCACCGTCGCTGATCATCCCGGGGTCCCCGTGGGTGAACACATCCCAGATGCTGGGAGATTTGTCTGAAAGATTACGCTTGATAACGTAAGCCTGTCTAAGTTACCAAGCATTATTAGCTGATCATAGGACTCTGAATCCTAAATAAAACTATTTTCGAAAGGATATCTTCGGATGCAAGTTTGAGACTACGTGATCCCATAATCTAATTGGATTTTAAAAAATAGTATGCAGACAATCTGTTTTCCCTTTCTCTGCCTGATTTATGGAAAAGCGTCCCTTAATTCTATTTGTATGCAGATTATGAAGCGAGTAAACCTATAGTGTCGGATATTTGTAAGTTCCAAACTCACCACTGATATTCCAGGCCCCCTCAATCTGATGGGCGGCTGTGGCGGCTCCGAACTTGAACCACGGGGGGAACTTCAGCTCCGAGACATTTTTGTGAGAACACACACCTCCCACTACAAAACTTAGGTAAATTATTGTTAATCGAAAGAATTATGTAGATGGTCTAACGGACGTGGCATATAGTTATTAAGAACTAAAGCTCCTTAAATAAAGATTAAAAAAAAAAGAATTTTAAATAGGTAGTCGAAACGTGGCGCGAGTTTCTTTCGTCGCTTTCATGTTTTTGTCGGGCTATAGTTTCTAAATTCTCATTAGATAGGACAATTCCGAAAGTGTTGGTCTCTAAAGACTCTACACGACTTGAAAATAAGTACATTTTTAATTTCCGTTCTCACATCACCTCCGAAAAATTAATATAAGCTTAGCATCTTTGCAATAAATATTTAATCTGTAAATTTTGCACGAAATATAACAAAATTAGTTATTACGTTAAACTTACATGATTAAAACTGATTGAAGATACATGTTACTCGGGCAAGTATTGATGATACAATAGACATAAGTCATAAACTCATAACTGATGATAATAATGATAATTTACCTTATAATTAACATTATAATTAACAAGTTAGACAAACGCCTTCTAAAAAAGTCAGTCAAGTAAAATCAGTACCTGTAAGTACCATAATATATCTGGTAGTATTAGTTGTAAGTGCAGGTGATTATAGTGCAGGTAATTAGTAATCAGGAGAAAGTAAGTGTGGACAGCGACTGATTAGTGCAAGTTTTTTTTATTTTCTCCTAATCACAGATTACAGGTCCTAATACAGAGCTGAAAAGGGATAGTGTGAACGAAATAGCGATTGATCTAGAAAATTGAGATAAATAGTCTACAAATTATAAGTATATCGTTTTATTTTTACTAACTTCGATTATTATCACTTATCAGGTGACGTGCTAATATCTCTTGTCTCTACTTTTATCATAAATCGATAACTGTAATGTCAGTCTGTTATAGAAAGCAGAAAATAGGATATTGTGCTTTCTAAAAATTTTACTCCATCCAGAAGTGCTAAGAGAGTATACAAACATTGATAATACATAATATCTTACATAATATAAAATTCTCGTTTAACCTTTAACGTCACGGGCGGGGTCATCGTTACATTTTTGCTTATGTGGGGATACCTGCAGACCCCACCCGTGATTTAATGTATGTACTTTTTTCACATTGGTTATGTGTTTGTTTTTTTTAATTGTCTATGTATAAATGGAAAATTTGTTGCCGACTAACAGAAAATCAAATTGCTCAAATCATATTATGCAATTTAATGTCTCTGAAAATTTTTGGAAACATTTTGAAAGAGTTAGAGGTAGCTAGACCTAGTGCACCAAAAATGAGGCGAAGATGCTATTATTGTCCCAGAACTAATTATTATTGCCCGTAAGCCTTATTATAAAAATATTTGCAAGTCTCATTCAGTAAAATTATTTATTACTTACCTAGCTTACTCAAGGAATAATTTTTGTTTAGGGTCGTACTTTTCAAGGATTGTCAATTATTTTTCTGTAAATTTTAGTGTTAATTTTTATTTTGATTATTTATTTCTAAGTCTAATTTTATGAGAAAAAAACAATGAGTTAGTCAAAAGTAGACATTTTTGTTGAATTTTAGTACATTAAACGTGTGCCCTACAAATTCTATGCACGAGATTGGTTAGTTCATAAAAATGTTCTTTACTGTCTAAATAATGGTTGGTTTATTATTTATAAATGCTTTTCATAAATAAAATAATATTTATTCTTATAATATAAAACGGGTTTTAAAAATTATTAAACCATTCTGAATTTATAGGTATATTTATATTGGGGTACCTCTAGACCCCACGCGTGACGGAACCTTACCCAAAACAACGCGTGTACTTAAAGGTTAATAAAGTTTAATAATATTTTAATTTATTATAGTTTATTATTTATTTTTATAATAATTTATAAAAATAAATAAAAAACTAAACTTAATAAATTAAAATATTATTTTTCAAGTTATTTAAGCACTCTTGGACCACAATTGGACCTCATACCGGACAAATCGGACATAATATTGCTGTTGTTGGACATAAATATTTGTTATAATTTACCTAATACCTCACATAAGGAAAATTAGATTTTTTTTGCAGATCGTACCTAGCTACGTGATATAAGCAAACTACTTAATGCAAAATACTTTAATTATAATTCTTTTTTGACCGACTTCCAAAAAGGAGGAAGTTATACATTCGGCTATATGTATCTTTTTTTTTGTATGTTCAACGATTACTCAGCCGTTTGTGGTCCGATTTTCAAAATTCTTTTTGTGTTGTATAGGGTTTAACTCGAATTTAGTACCATGTTCACAAAAGTGGTGATCTGATGATGGGATACTTGAGGAATCGAGGGGACTCCTTGAAATTTGTATGGAAACATATAGTAATTTTGATTTTTTATGAAGCATTCGAGGTAAATGCTACCAAAAAGTAAGATTTCGCACCAGGTTATACCCTGGATCCGAAGGTACCGAACAGAACTTTTGAATGCCTATAGGCTCGGGGATTTCGGCGTTGTTTAAATCACTGAAAGCATAAGCCAACACACCAATTTGATTGATCATCATCATCACAACCATAATTATACCATAGGTCATCACATTATGACCCAATTATTGCTACTTTTCGTGATATTTTGCATCGAAGCAGATGTTTTTGATGATTATTTCGCTGTTTGTGGACCGATATCCAAAATTCTCGTGTTGTTATATAGGATATAATCTTAATTTTCTATAACAATTACGAAAGTGGTGAGCTGATGATGGGATCTATGAGCAATCGAGGCAAATCCTTGAAATTTATCAAAACACTCATAGTGGTTAAAATGTTGTTTCTAGTAAGTTAAACATATTAAGTTACGGCTAAGAGAAATTTAATACGAAGGTGTCTCTTGGTCCAAAGGCACTGAACAGAACTCCTGAACCTTTAAAGATAAAAGTTTGGAAATTGCAGCATCACTTAGATAACTGCAAGCATTTACCACAGTTTCGCTTACAGTAATATAATGTGAATAGTTAACATTCGTATTGGTTATTTACGCATGAAGTTTTATTTTGTAGATAACCAAAAAGAGTGAAATTATTATTTTTAACAAAAAATTAAAACCGACTTCCAAGGTAAAAACAACAGCAATATGAACTAAAAAGTATTAAATAACTCTTACTCTTTAATAGTGCCGTTTTCAGAATTCGTCATTACTTTGAAGTCGGTACCAGCCCCTAAAGTTTCAGATATTTTGACATTACTGAACTCACGATTAAATTAACTGGTACCGACTTCAAAATAATGAAGACTGTAGTATGTACGGAAATAGTTGAGATTTAGACGAATTCTGAAAAAGGCACTATTAAAGAGTAAGAGTTATTTAATACTTTTTAGTTCATATGACTGTTGTTTTTACCTTGGAAGTCGGTTTTAATTTTTTGTTAAAAATAATAATCTGTATTTAAACTTCATTATTAATTACGAAACGAATGAAAGAACGAAAATATTATGAATATATTAATATAATATTATTGTAGAAGTCTCCATACAGTTAATATTATAATGCGAATGTCTATCTGTTATTTTTTCTTTTTTTGAGTCCCGGAAAAGCACATAGGATATTTTTTATCCCAGAAAAAATTTACGGTGCCCGCGCGATAAACGAATTTTGGCGCAACGGAGTTGCGGGCATCATCTAGTAGGTAATAGCCAATAGATATTTTTTGAAAATTTTTAAGCCCCCGTGTAGTACGCTATGCGCTTTCACATGCACGTATGCGAAATATTTTAAATGTCTTCTATTCTAAAATTTGAGTTGAAAATCGAAACCTTTTTAATTAAAACCTCACCTCATTTAAAGGAATTCAAGGCATTACACAATACAAATAACTACTCAACTTCTTAAAATTACTTTATTAAATAAATATAATTCTTAGTAAGTACACATCATTTTATAAAGTATACCATCAACACAAAACACAATATTAAATTATTATATGAGGTATTCATTGTGTTAGTCGCGTTTTGGGTAATCGACAGCTGATATTTGGGCGGCTCTATTAGCGCGTGTTCTCTGATGATGGCAGCGTAGTAAGAGGCTGACGTCCGCGGGCTGCGCGTGCGCTGATCGTTGAAATCCACTGCGAACAGCCCAAACTTGGGCCTGGAAGATAAAAAATTAATCAGTCCACTGTCTCCACAGTCCATACCACACGACGCGGTGCGGCGCCGCACCGCAGGTCATCTCGCCGGACTACCGACCACACGGTGAGTGCGGCGCCACAACGTTTTGCAGTACCGTAGCAGCGACGGACTCGAGCTCCACCAATACATACACCCCTCCCCGCTTCGTCTCAATTCCGATGCGCGATGCGGTCGCCGGAGTGCACCGCGCCGCACGACGCCGTGCACCATTCCATACATTTTTATAATTTATGTAGGAAACCGGAGTCTGGGTGCCGCACCGCCGCCAACTGACCGGTGCCGCATCAAGTTAGAATATACTAAACTAGTCACCAAAAGCAAAGTCAAATTTCACACGTTTATTGTGAAGTCGTTTTTGATTTGGGGGTCTAAACTCTAAAGTGATTGCAAATGGTTCGTGTACACACGGACCACGGTGCTGCTCGCCAGTTCTATTAAACTTGATTGTTACCGCGTGTCTAGATAATAATAATGATAATAATAATATCTACGGACGCTTCACACCACGTCAGTCTGGCCCCGTGCTAAGTACCCGAAGGACTTGTGTTACGGGTATACTATACATATAGTTAAGATTTTTATTATATGATACACATATTTAATATACATCCATGACCCAGGAACTTTATAAACTTTTTGTTCCGTCGGCGGGACTCGAACCCGCGACCTCCGGCTTGAGCTCAACGCGCTCACCACTGCGCCACGGAGGTCGTCAAATGTCAAAGACTGAATTGGCAAACACTGAATGAACAAACAGTCCAAACTCAAGCCTAGCGGCTAGCACACTATCAGTCTTTTATGTTACAGACAGTTTAACTAAACTGTAATTAGCACAAATTATTACTTTAAGTGCGAGGCGGCAAGAGAAAGTCATGGAAATGTCAGAAAACAACAGTCTTCAAAATCGAATCGCGTTAAGTCATTTTCCCAGCTCCTCGACTTCCAACTGTCCAGTGCTCATGCAATTCTATATATATAATTGGATTCTCGGAATCGGCTCCAACGATTTTCATGAAATTTAGTATATTATAGGGGGTTTCGGGGGCGATAAATCGATCTAGCTAGGAATCATTTTTAGAAAATGTCATTTTATTCGTGTTTTATCGAATACCGAGCAAAGCTCGGTCAAATAGCTAGTTATTACATAAGTGCGAGGCGGCAAGAGAGAGTCATGGAAATGTCAAAGAACAACAGTCTTCAAAATCGAATCGCGTTAAGTCATTTTCCCAGCCCCTCGACTTCCAACTGCCCAGTGCTCATAGAGAAATATAAAATGCGGGGCACCAGTGCTTAACTATTTGAGATGAAGTTACTGCTGAATTTCACGATCTTCTATAACTTACACATATCCATCCATCCACTCATAGTTATCCATGAGGCTCCACGCCGTGAAGCCCGTCACGTTCACGCCGTCCTTGTAGATCGACAGCAGAACCTGTTGATTAAATAACGTTTAAAGTAAGAAATTAAAAAAAAAACCGGCCAAGTGCGAGTTGGACTCGCCCATGAAGGGTTCCGCAGTAGCAATAAAGTTTATTTCTATAAAATTAAAAGGTTTGAGATTTATTTTTATATTTTAGTTGATTTAATGAAAGTTAAATTAAGGTTTACCATTTATGACGTATAAAAAAACTACTTGTTAGATCTCGTTCAAACCAATTTTCATTGGTAGTTTTTACAATAATGTACATCATATATATATTTTTAGAATTATCATGCCCCTACTTTAGAAGTTAGAGGGGGGGGACACCTCAATATATCAGAAACCTCAATATGATTTTTGAAGACCTATCCATAGATACCCCACACGCATAAGTTAGACGAAAAAAAAATTTTTTGTTTCAGTTGTACTTATGGGGAACCCTAATTTTTTAATATTTTTTCCATTTTTGTATGACAGACAGACAGACAGGCAGACATGACGAATCTATAAGGGTTCCGTTTTTTTGCTATTTTGGCTACGGAACCCTAAAAACCAACGACAGAAATGTAAGTAGATCAAACTCAAAGTTTTCAGCACTGAGCAGGCTGATGATGATGAACTATAGCTAAGAACACGCTCGATCATGTCAGCTTTCAAACAAAACAAACGAGATCAACTTGTCCGCCCGTTTGGTTGCTACGATGCCACGGACAGAGAGACACGTCAAACTTATACTATACTAGCTGTCCCGGTGAACTTCGTGTCACTTTAAAACCTTCCCTGGACTTCTACGAATATTGTAAGACTAAAATCAGCCCAATCCGTTCAGCCGTTTTCGAGTTTTAGCGCGACTAACACATATGAAAATCCATTTTTATATATAAGATGACGCGGCGAAAAAGTAATTAGCTGTTTTGTAATCTGTAGTTTTTATGATATCGCTTAGCCTGGCGTATTCTTTACCTGTTCCAAATGATCCTTGAAGAAGTGCACTCGGTCCATGTCATCTGTGGTAGGGTCGTGGCTGGCGTACCCGTTCTCTGCGATCAGCACCTCCACGTCCCCGTACTGATCCTTCAACCATCTCATCAGGTAGCGTATACCTTCTGGATTTATCTGGATCATGGATGGAACAAAACATTTGGATGTCGCTTTTTCTGTGAGGCGTTTGAAAAAGCATTTATTCTATTGAAGACAGTTTAAATTTGGAATCGATGACCTCTTGCACATAACAGGGATACCCGATTTTTAATGATATTTTTCATGGAGATACTTTGAGTTTTGAGAGAGAATATAGGATAGTTTTAAACTCAGCAAATAATATGTGAATTTCAATCCAAAAACGATTCGAATCGATTTGTATAATATTTTTTTTACACTTTTTTACATTTTAAAGTCTGGCTTTAAAAAATAATATTTTTTAAAGCCTTTAATTGCCTGTTTCACCATTTCCTGATAAGTCCCGGATATGCTATCCACAACTGATCTGACAGAAACTTCGTACTCAATCAGATAAGTTGGATAATTATCTGGTACTTCATCAGGTAGTGGTGAAACAGTCTAGTCTCTTGAAACTTACATAGAACCAAGCGGGCGGCGCCTTCTTCCACTGGGGCCTGACGGAGAAGGTGACGTTGAGTTCGGGGACTCCGAAGAAGGGCCACGCGCCGACGGTCTCCCCCGGCCGCGCGCGCCGCACCACGCGCGATGTGTAATAGTTGAGTGCGTAGAAATCGTATGTACCTATGAATAGAACATTCTGATTTCTAATAAATTCACTTTTTAACCGACTGTGCCAGAAGGACTATTAAGTTATAAAACCCACGTAAAAATTCAAAAATATACAAATATGTAATTGAAAAATCACTTATCAGTCCCTATAATGGCTTGGGTCTGAATATAAAGACAAAAAACAGCCTGACTCGTACTGACCTCTAATAAACTTAATTTCTTTTTCAGTAAATGGCGGCAGTCTTGACTTCGGGTACCCCTGTCGCCTGCTGTTCTCGGCTATAATCTTCTCGATCGCTGGCGGCCAGCCACCTTTCTTTGAGAATATTGGATGCGAGAACATTCCACCCTTAAAGTGCAGAAATGTAATCCATGTAAGAAGCGTTATTTTCTATCACGTTTGGCTATCTTTAATCTATCCATTTTGAATTAATACCTAACATTTAATAGATGTACAAAACTTACACCAGAACGCGTCATAGCTTTTCATCATTGCCACAGCCCACAGCGCGTTGATATCTAATAGCATGTCAGTCACGACATGAATTACGCTATTTGGTCTTTCTGTGATAGCCACAACGCGTGTGCGCGTTTTCGTTAGAGCCATTGTTTTACTTTAACCACAACGCGTTGTGAGCTATTTTTTCCGCTCACTGAGCGTTTTTGATCTTTGAGCGTAACAGATATTATATATAAAATTGATACCCCAAACTGTAGCACAAGCTCCGCCACATCATCAATCTCCCCGTCGGCCGGCTCGTACCACGTGATTGTGTTGGCCAGCGATATCTTGCCTGAAAGTATTTAACCGGCATCAAAGTACGAAAAGTGCATACTAGTACTAGATTATGAGCTATAACTTTGGCACAAGCAGACAGGATTAACCAAATAAATAATCTGCACGACCTTTTAAAAAACCTACTTGAATTATGACGGTGGGATTTCACCAAATACACATAAAACTTAGCTTTATAAAACTTAGTTTCCATTGAACGCGTTCATTCTGCGACGCAAATCTCGTTTTGTTTCGATTGGATTTCACCACCTTCTTTTGATCGCGATTATTAAATCTAAGTTTACGTGACGTCACGCAATTATTTTACATGTTTTCAGTATTATAAAGCCTTTTCACGTTAATTTAACTTCAAAATAGAAAGAAACAATACATAAACTTACAAACGCATGTGTCAAAACTGTCATATTGACATTTCTTTTGTCTATGTTTTTCGTTCCGTCATGACAGGGCTTGAACGGGTTTTATGACGTTGAACTTCGGACTTTGGGCGTTCAGAAGATAAAACTCGGATTTGCTGTGAACGCGTTCCGTTTACGCCGGTGAAATGGATTTCGATCGCGTTTATACGTTTTGAGCCGGTTCAGAGTGCTTTGAACGCGTTCCATTTCTTTGGTGAAATCGCCCCTTAGTATTTTGCCAAGGGACGTTACCTTAAATCCATTATCCAACAAAGGTTGGGGATTATATTGGCCGCAGGATTGCAAGTGCAAAACATCAGACTGTTCGATGTTGCGATGGGCGGCAAGTTACATTTGCTCGTTTGCTGGCACATTTTAAAACAAAACCCTTCATTCCAAAATATTTAATGTAATACAAAGCAACTTACCGCGATACTTATCCCTGAATTCCTGGTCGTAAATTCTCCAGGCTTTAGCGTGTGCCAGCAACGCGTGCCTGTTGCAGAGGTATTTCCCGATGTCTGGATTCAGGACACCCGGAGCATACACTCCCATGGTGTACGCACCATCGCAGAACACCAGAGGTTCATTGATGGTAATCCAGGTCTTGACTCTATCCGCAAAGAGGGAGAAAACCACACGAGCGTAATCCGCGAACCAATCGACGACTAGAGGATTGGTCCAGCCTCCTGGAATCAAGAAGTAGAGTAAAGGAAATAACAAGAATACTGTGTAATAGAAACGTAATAAATAATAATATTAAATAATTGACTATCGACAAAACAAATTCAGCTGCCTTCAGTTAATTCTAAGAAATGCAATATAAAGTTATAGGCTTAAAATCTATTAATCATATTTTATTACCTGAACCAGCTTCACGCCGGCCGCCAGCAGACCGTCTATCAGCTCGCTGTAGTACCGCCGCCCGGCCGAGCTGATGCAGTCATAGACAACTCCACAAACTCAGATCCTGTAGAGACTGCGGCAGATCCCAGTGATAGACGGTGACGACCGGCTCCACGCCGGCCGCCAGCAGACCGTCTATCAGCTCGCTGTAGTACCGCCGCCCGGCCGAGCTAATGCAGTCATAGACAACTCTACAAACCCAGATCCTGTAGAGACTGCGGCAGATCCCAGTGGTAGATGGTGACGACCGGCTCCACGCCGGCCGCCAGCAGACCGTCTATCAGCTCGCTGTAGTACCGCCGCCCGGCCGAGCTGATGCGGTCGGGGAACCCGGACGGCAGCAACCTTGGCCACGATATAGAGAATCTGAAAAAATAAAGTTTGTTAAAAATGATGACCAAATAAGACTTGTTTAGTCAAGTCTGTCAATGATACCTTTGGTACGCGAGTCTGACTTAAACTTGGCAGATTTTTTTGCTTAAACTAATTTTGATTCATAATAAACTGACGGATTCAAAGAACAAAACTGTCGCATTAAAATAGTAAAATTGTAGAATCAAAGCATTCAGTATCTAGGTAGAGTCATGGATCCAAATGGACTACATATTAGGTATTTTGATAAACCAACTTAAGGGTGGTGTGTAGGGAAAATAAAACAAGTACACCACCCATAATGCGATTCAGAAAAAAATATGACGAAACCAGTAAATTGAAAATTTTTATGATTAATTAATAATTAGTAATTACGTAAAATAATAAGTAATTAACCTTATAAATCATTGCGATTATCCTTACCTTGTCCATGACATGCAAACCTTGGTATTTACGGTTCATTTTCATACTTAGCATAATATTTTTCACATAGTACGTACGTAGTAATAATTACTGTTTATGTTTAGTATGTGTTTTAGCAGAAAACGCCAATTTGGAGGCCATTAAGGGTGGAACAATTTTGAGTAGTAATTCTTTTATTATTATTATAAATCTTCAAGGAAATAAGGTTTAATAAAATAAAAATATTTTGCATACGACACAAAAATATTTAACTGGGACTTTCCCTAGGTAAAAGGTTTTAAAAAGTCATTGGTAGCATCCTAATTTATACAGTGACACCTTAAAATATATTTTGCAGAGGAGTAGTGAACCATTAAGAGGCCTATTATGAAAACCAGCATCGGGAATTGAGTTTACAACATTATGATTTATTATTATTATGCTGAGTAGATGCTAATTTGGTAGGACTTGAATTGTTTTTGATTATTTTTAATGTACTATCAGAGATGTTGATTCCTAAGCAGATGGCCGGCGGACGCGGATAAGTAATATTTTGGTCGTGATAACCCATCCGACCACCACTGCATCAGTCAGTGCGTCCGACCGATCACAGCTAACATAGAATTTACATAAGCCGTCCACATGAGTCATGACGTAGACGTCCGTCAACTGCCGTAGACATCCGTCAACTGCTTAGGATTCAATTTCCTCGATGGTACAATTTATTTCTCTCTTTCTCTATAAAAAAACTTTTTCACCCCGCCTCAAAAAAAAAATCCTACACACGTTTGGGGTCCGGGGATATTTTATTGAATGAAACGGAATGCAACAATAGCTTTAACTATGTATAGGATTTTTAAATAGATACATATTTAATGTTAGTAATAAATCCATACCAAAATCCATACTAATATTATAAATGCGAAAGTGTGTCTGTCTGTCTGTTACCTCTTCACGCTCAAACCGCTGAACCGATTTTGCTGAAATTTGGCATGAAGATACTTTGAGTCCCGGGAATGGACATAGCGCACGCTGAGAACGAAAGTGACCGATATCAAAATTTTGGTTAAATGAGTTAAATATACAGAATGACTTAAAAAAGTACAATCTATCATACTTATAATAGAAAACTGGCTAATTATGGTAAGAAAAGGATAGAGCTATATTTCGGTCTCTTTGTCACTCAAGCATTCTCGCCCCCCGCGCCCGAATCAAAGTGACGAAATCAGTGTTGCACCGTGAGTTGTCGTAGCAGGACGTTACAAGTTTAGTACCGCAGTGACCGATTACGCCTTGAGTCTGTTTATTTGTCAATGTTGGAGGTAAGTTACGTTACAATTTATATTCATAAAGTGACCGATTTAGATTTAGGTCCCTTTTATGTTTTGTGTATTAGCAATTCCAGTGGCATATGTCAAATTTGGTCACCTATTTATTAAGAAATTAGTCTAAGTGATGGTCCCATTTTGAAACAGGTCTGTTTAGTTATAAGTATACTCTTAAATATTTTGTGCTATTCAAAAGAAAGTCTGTTTAATATTTTCAAGTTTGTTTTTCAATAGGCACATCTAGTAATAGTGCAATTCATTACTTTTTTCAGTGTTTAATGTTTTCTACTGAGTCAGCTATCCCAAAAGCTAAAAATGAAAAGAAGCGCTTTAATTCTTCAAATGGTGGAGGATAGACAACAAAATGAGGTAATTTGGGATACTATTTATTTATGCTTCGTTTTTTGTCAGTAGTTATGTTTATTGTTAGTAAAAGAATTTAATATTATACTTGCTTGCAGAATCTTAAAGAGGCTTTGGAAATCGACAAAGAAAACATACCATCTAGTCCTTCAATCATCGAAAATACATCTCCACGTCTGGGCCAAGAACATCAGATAATACAAAACCCAAGCAAAAAATCAAATCCTTTAAATGTAAGTTATTAATTTCAATGTAAGACATGGGTCATTAACATCAACTTTTCTATCTTATGATAAAATGTTAAATTATTCATGTTTCAGGAGCCTGAAAGAGCTTGTCAAGAAATAAATACAGAACCAGACATTACTGACAAAACTTCGGAAACTACAGATGCTGTCCGACCACGTTCAAGAAGTTCCAGTACGAGCAGTTCTTCATCCTCAAGTAGTAGCAGTACTTCATCATCTTCAAGTACTTCAGTTACAAGTGAATTTCAAAATACAACTATTCCTGGTCCTAGTACCAGCAATTTAAGACCTCAAAAAGTAACCCACGTTTATACGCTCAATCACCAATACACCCAAATGAAAGTGATGTGGATCTAAGTGACTCTGATCCAACATACCGTGCTGTAAATTCTAATCAAAGAAGTAGACGTGTTTCCAGTACTAGCTCTTCATCTTCTGATTCTTCGGGTCAACCGCAACCCTCAAAAAGTAGGAAGCGTAAAAGGAACCCTGGTAACTGGAAACAGAATCAGACAAAAATATCACGAAACTCCGGAAAAAGTTACAGGTCTTTGTCCAAATCAAAAAAAATCATTCCAGCTAAGCATGTGAAAGGAACATGTACGAGCAAGTGTAGACTTAAATGTTTTGATAACATAAAAGAGGATGAGAGGTCTAATCTGTTTAAAGCCTATTGGGGATTGTCAAATTTGGAACTACAGCGTGCTTTTATTAGATCTTGCATGATAGAAGTGCAACCTAGGTACAGGTATTCAAATGCTCAAAACCCCCGCCTTCCAAACAACGCCTTTTATTTTACAGTAAATGGCAAAAAGATCCGTGTTTGCAAATTGTTTTTCATAAACACTTTGGACATAACGGACAGACAGTTGAGAACCGTTAAGAGTAAAACCAATAGCCATGGTATCGTAGAGCCTGAGGGTAGAGGAAAGCATGACAACAAAAAGAGGGTAGACCCTGAATTGCTCCAAAGCATCAGGAAACACATAGAGTCCATACCGAGGGTAGAATCTCACTATTTAAGAGCTACTTCAAGTAGGGAGTACATATCTGACAGCAAAACTATAAGGGACCTCTGGACTGATTTTAACAATGATCAAAAAGAAAAAAGTCTGCCACAGTGCGACTATTGGTTATACTTGAACACTTTTAACAAAGACTTCAATATAAGTTTTTTTCAGCCGAAAAAAGACAGGTGTGAAACGTGTGTTGCGTACGAACTTGCTCCAGAAAGTAACAAAACACTGCTCAAGCCGAACTATGATAAACACCTCCAAGAAAAAGAGCTTTGTCGCCAAGAAAAACGGACAGACCGACGAAACATTGACGAGACCCACATTTGCGCAATTTATGATTTACAGTCCGTCATGTTATGTCCCAGTCCAAGTTATTTTTACTATTCTTCAAAAATAAACTGTCTTGATTTCACAATAACAGAATTAAAAAATGGGGAAGAGGATAAAAAGTCTTACGGAGACGTTTACTGTTATTTTTGGGACGAGACCCAGGGACAAAGGGGAGCCAATGAAATAGGCTCATGTATTTTTGATTACTTACGAACTCTTAGCGCAAAAAACGCAGATAAAAAGTTACATATAACTTTTTATTCTGACAACTGCACTGGCCAGAACAAAAATAAAGTTATAGCTAGTTTATATTCATACGCTATCGCTCATTTTGGTAACATCGAAAGTATAACCAATAAGTATCTAATAAAAGGGCACACCCAAAACGAAGCAGATAATGTGCATAGTTTGATTGAAAAAGAAATCAAGAAGAACGAAAAAGCAGGGCCTATATACATACCAGTTCAATTTGCTACCCTGATCAAAAGCGCTCGGAAGTCTGGACAACCTTTCATAGTCAAAGAAGTTAATTATGAATTCTTCTTAAATCTCAAACTACTTCAGGAGCAGTGGGGATACAACTTTAAGGAAAACCTCCATAAAGAAACAGTTTTGTGGAATGATCTTAAAGTACTTAAATTTGATAAGGCGGAGATGTTTCACTTTTATTACAAAACATCATACTCCGATGAGATTTTTTCTCAAATTGACATGAGGAATAAACGTAAAAAAATGATGGGTTTCAAAGAAATTGTACTTGAACAGCTATATGAGCATGCACTTGAGTTAAAAGAAAATAAAAGAAAAGATCTCAAAGATTTATCAGAAAAAATTTAATACCTACTATTTACGCCAGTTTTTACAATACTTTGTGAGTAACTAAACTTAAAAATAATAATAAATAACATGGATACATACGAGTATTAAGTGCTTATTATTAGGAGTAATATTAAAATATAAAATTTAAAGTGGTATTACTATGTCATACTCAAAAAGCAAAGTCTGAATTAGTGTATTAAGCAGAGTTTAATTAAAATGATTTGATGACTATGACTACAAGACTGTTTAAACTGATAAGTTAGTGCTAATAATACAATTAAGAATTACTTATCTAAACCAGTGAAAACAGTAGGTAGGTACTCATTGTTTTGTTTATCTGAGTTAGTGTATTAAGCAGAGTTTAATTAAAATTATTTGATTTGGTAATACAACCGAATTGTAATTACAAAACTGTACTAAGTACTATGTTAGACTGATAAGTTAGTGCTAATAACGGCATATTGTTGAATTCGATAAATACTTTATTGTTGTTACAGAAATATTATCGTGATAGATGTTA
This sequence comes from Lysandra bellargus, assembly GCA_905333045.1. Lineage (NCBI taxonomy): Eukaryota > Metazoa > Arthropoda > Insecta > Lepidoptera > Lycaenidae > Lysandra > Lysandra bellargus. The sequence continues at coordinate 6,924,262 of HG995331.1, read as the reverse complement.
CCTATGTTATATTTAGGAATTACTATCGAAACCAGTGAAAGCATGGTTTGGTTAATGTTGTCATTTGTTTAGCCTTGTTTCCTACCAATATTTGATACGATTTTGATATTATTTTGTTTAGTGTGATGATTACAGGTTCCTATTTTGTCTAAGAAGTGATTTAATAAATGCCATTTAACTCTACTTCACTGTCTTATTCGGCTCTTTTGAGAAAATATACAAAATCATAAGAGGGAAACTGACTGATTTTTAGAAATAACCTTTTTTTCTTAAGCAATATTATAAATGAACAGACCTTTACCTAAAAAGGTCAGTAGACATAAAGAAACTTCTAATACTAAAGTGACCTATTTTTCCGAGTTTTTTTTCAAGCGCTATTTTATATAGGAAAATAATATTATTTGGCAAAAAATATTTTGTATATCTAAAGCTATTAAGTCAAACAATATAATGCAAAAGAAATTTATAACTTTCGTAATCATGTTTTAGTGTAATCGTAAAATGAACAGAAAATGCTTAGTCCCACAGACACATTTTCGTCTTTTCCCAAAAATTGCCAATTTCGAGTTGAGTCACTTTCGTTCTCAGCGTGCGATAGGATACTTTTTGTCCCGAAAAAACGTACGGTTCCTGCACGATAAACGAGTTTTAGCGCAACTAAGTTGCGGGCGTCTATCAGTCTGATAACTTTGATAGCTCCGGTTTAGTTCCCGAACTGGTGGTAAGTCAATAAGTAGGACGTTTTGAAGGTATTTGAATTTTTTTGTCTGTCTGTTACCTCTTCACGACTAAGCTTTTTCTATAAAGGTACTTTGAGTCCCGGAAAAGGATAAACAATTGATTCGGTTCTGAACTTTGGCGCAATGAAGTTGCGGGCAACATCTAGCTACCTATAGAAATGCAAGCCGAGATGTGTAACCATCTGGATGTCCTCTCTCCACAGGTGGTAGCTGTCGCAGGCGACGTCGCCTTTGCTTCCGTCGCCAATTCTTGACGGCTTTTCATGGGAGAACACGTCCCAAATACTCGGCGTTTTGTCTGAAAGATACCGTTGAATAAGTTTTTCTTATGCGGTATCTAATTACATAATATTATTTGTTTAGTTTTAAAATTTTTCAAATATTTTAACAAATCATTGCATTGTCACTGGCTCTTAATACACATAGAAAGTTTCAAATTAATTAGACTACTGGAGATAGGTAAAAATCGTGCTGAAAGATAACGTTACATACTATACAGCCCAATCTAATAAAAGAGTGCAGGTAGCACCTCCATCGCGGGTATCGCAGACACAATAGATTTTCAATTATGTTTGGGGATTGATGGTTCCCAAGTAAAACAATATAATGCTTACCACTGACGTTCCAAGCCCCCTCAATCTGATGGGCGGCGGTGGCGGCTCCAAACTTGAACCACGGGGGGAACTTCAGCTGTGAGGCATCATCCTCCCAAACATTTGTGCTCCAAGTACGCTCTATTAGGATACTACAAATAAAGTAAAATATGATAATCTTAGTATCTCTTCTTGTATTATCTGCCCTATTAAGCTACTATATAAAAATAAGTCAGGTTTTCATTCCTGACGCTATAACTCCAGAACGCACGAACCGATTTCCACGGTTTTTCATTCGTTGGAAAGTTCTCGGGCTCCGTGAGGTTTATAGAAAAAAATTTTAGAAAAAACTTCAAGGAAAAGCAGAAAAACAGGGAAAATCCTTTTTAACATACAGCGCCATCTCTGATACATAGCATGTACTACAACGGCGCCAGTACGTGGTGTGTGAGTATCCCTCACGAAAATAAGTACGTTTAAATATTCTCAACTTGGGATCAACTAAACTTGGAACAACTTTAACATCCACAGAAAAATAATCTGTACAGCCTGCGGAAAATGTCTGCGTCGTCGATGTTTCTGTGAATTGACCTGGGAATCATTTTGCTGACCGTGTCTTTTCTGGGTAGGCTTTTTGCAGCGGTAACCGACATCCACGCGGGTGGAGCCGCGGGCGACCGCTAGCATTTTATAATAATATAAAGTTTGTGCCCTATTTAAACTTCAGGATAAGAGCTCAAAACTCCCAAGTCACAAGTGCACAATCTCAGCTTTCAAATAAAACGCAATCCGTTTATCTTTACAATACGTTAGGACTTAGGAGCTACGAAATTTCTGGTGACAAAAACTTACAGAACTGTCACTTATTACTTATTAGTTGTAACTTGTAACGAATGAAAATATCATGGTAATCACATGGTAATGGTATTCTGCCAATTTTTTTCAACTTTTAAAATAGGTCACCTTATCTTAATCAGTGCTTTCGAACCACCTTACCATATTACCACAAATATCTAGTTGACCTCACTTACCTTAATACTACCACATAATACTTCATGTTGAACGCGGCAAAAACAAAGTTACTTTGGCCCGAAATATTTAAATCGCGATCATTTATATTTTATATAAATTCACGAAAATATGTATATATTCAAATACGTAATAAAGCTATTATGGTATTTAATAATTAAGAATGAAAATATTGCACTAGTCCGACCATGCATGGTATTTAATATTTATGCTGTGAGGATAATGTTATTGTATTAATTTTTATTGTTATGCGCACGCGCACCTTCCGCAGCTCGCGACAATACGAGTGACCGTCCTTATCCGATTTTTTAAAGGTTAAAAAATTTATGAGTTAAAATTCTAGGTAGTGGTCGCATACCTAAATTCAACCGGATATTACTTAAGAAACTATACTTCACACGCCGTAACCTGGCTGTAGCGGTTATTGACTCCCTGTCAAAAATCTTGTCATATTTCATTATTTTTTATACAAAACGCAATTGACAATGAAGTGGCATATAGGTAATAATTAAACAAATAAAATATTATAATATTTTTGCAGTCAGGCGATATTGTATTTTAAATACTCGACGTACACATAAAAAGTTTGAGATTATCATTCTAAGAGTTTTTCCGATGAGGTTTTCCAATGAATCTAAAGCTAGAAACAAATAATTATAGACCTGGGGCCAGTGACAGATTTTCATGACCAAGTCCCTCCCAACCGAAACTTCCTAAAATGATTAAGGGACTTATAATATAAAATATACTAGCGAGCGTCAGCTGCGACTCCGTTGGTGAGGTATAAGTGTAGAGGTAGTGCAAAAATGAAAAAAAAAATTCTTTCAGAGCTGCTACTTTCACAGTGAACTACTACAAGGAACACGTACACACCCTAAAATATTATAATTTATTTTTGTTACACACTGTATTTGTTATAAAAACTCTCAAATTAAACATACCGCCAAATAACATAAGAAATGTTATTTTCTCCCGGATGAAAGTTAATCAGAGTGTTGTTAAAATACTCTAGTAAACAAAAAAAAAAAACAGCTAGCTGTAAGCTAAGTCAAGGGAAAAGTCATCAGCTGATGAGTTTCAGTAGGTCATAGATGCTGTTGTGTTACAACTTTCAAGGAACCAGCTGACAAACTTTACACTAAGATACAGCAAGCTGATATTAATTTTCATTCATAGTAGCTTATGAACGATCACCAGGTAAATTTTTAGCTGAGAGGAAATCATTGAAAAAAAAATTTTTTTTATGTTCAAGGAGCCAGCTGACGTATAATCCACCGTGTTATGGTCAGCTGACTATGTTTTTCTTTCAAAATACAACATAAACTATACTCTGATGAATTTTCAAATGAGAGGAAATGACTGAAAAAAAAATTATTTCTTCATCTTTGGGAGGCTGCCACTGCTCAACCCACCAACGGAGTCGCAGCTGATGCTCGCTAGTATTCATAGAATAAGTCCCTTATGCATTTTACAAAGTTTCGCCCCGGAGGAAATCATTAACCAAAAATTTACCTGGCTCCCGGGCCATTATCGGACGCATCCTAAGTCACGACTGATGGATGCGACTTAACAATGTGCACGGTTCATCCGCGGACGTCATAGACCTAACATATATATGTCGCAGGGGAAAGAGGATATCAGGGATTTCACGATATCCCCAGGGATATCACGAACTCCCGGTAGATGCCGAATATTCTTGTTTGTTACGTCTTCTTACTAAAAATATCTAGTGATATGTCATTTCACTAAACTAAATCTAGTGAAATGTCAGAAACGCGGATACCGCCTAATAAAAATCGAGCCACTCATTTCTCTCGCTCGCTCTAGTTCCCACACGTGACACGGGCACTAGTGGGAGTGAAACAAATGCATCGCTCGAGCTGGCGCGGCTCGTCTAGCCTGGAGACAGACAGACTAACCCTTTGGGTACGGAACCGTAAGAACTAGGATAATCGAAGAGCTGGAGTAGCTGTAGTACCTGTGCCTGTACAAGAGCCTAACCAAACTAGAGATCGACATGCCACCTTTACAAAAAATATTCAACTTGGTCGGCCGCTTCATTTGACGTCAAAAATCAAAGGTCTGAAGTATCTGATGAAGAACCCTCAGTTGGTTTCAATTGTATGATTCAGAGATATGGTGATGCCCCCTCAGATCTGCTATAGTTGCATTACACGTGTGATAATAATAATAATAACTCCCACTCTGGTTTTGGTGACGGTGGCCGGTTTCATTGAAACCAGGCCAAGAGTAATTTTATAGTGCCCAAGTATGTGCGCAGTACACAAGAGCAATCTCTATATTCCTTTACTCGCATCACCCGGTGGGACGGAAGACTGACACGACCGGCGAGAGATCAGGCGTAGGACCGACTTTTTACATGCCCATCCGACGCATGGATCATCTAACATCTTACTTGTCAGATTCAGATGTTAGATATGATCCTATCAAAGTACCCGTGTGTATACTAGAGCAAGCGAGAGAAATGCGTGGCTTGATTTTTATTCGGCGGTGTCCGCTTTTCTGACGTTTCACTAGATTTAGTTTAGTGAAATGACATATCACTAGATATTTTAATAAGAAGACGTAACAAACAAGAATATTCGGCATCTACCAGGAGTTCTATCCCTAGGGATATCGTGAAATCCCTGATATCCTCTTTTCCCTGCGACATATATATGTCAATGGCAGACGTCCGCGGATGCAAAAAGCATCCGGCCTGCCAGATTCTGTTCGGACGCCCGAACGCTCAATGTTGCGACTTATGTCAGACAATGTGCACAGTTTAGTGTATTTTGTATCAATGATCAGATAGAAACAAGCGGCATCCGATGAAAACGTCCGCGGACGTTCGTCCGATTTGTTCTCAGCTTTATAGTCTGTGTCCTTATGAGAGTTCAATTTTAATACAATGCGAGCATTTTTCACATAGCTCCTAGACTAGAAAGTCCAATGACCGCTGGTGCCAACTTAATTCATTTTGACTTTACTTGTTTACGGTGTCCTTTAATTATTATTGTTCGACTGTATGACTATTGACTGCCTTGGGGCTTTTTTTCAACCCTTCTTGATTTTTTATTAGCAAAATAAAAAGGGTGTCCTTAAAGTTTAGACCTTGATCGTTATCTTGACAATACAATCAATGCCACACAAAAATTAGTCGATAAACCTCTAATATTGCAGTGTACTTGTCCTCGCATCAATCATTATACAAATTATGTTGTAAAATTTATACAACGTCCATTGCTGCTCTCTTTTAATATACCTAATTAAAAAACATAATATTCCCTGTGGTCCCCGTAGAGAACTTTAGGAGGCCGGGTGCCATCGAAATTCTCATACATATACGTAATACCAAAATCATTTTCTCATACAAAAATATTTGACATGTTTGAGTTATTTTTCAGCTTAAAATAGTAATTACCTTAGTTCAGCTGCACAAAAATTTACTGCAAAATATTTAAACACTCAAATCAATCAAAAAGAGCTCTGTAAAAAAGGGATTCCTATTTTGCCAACAGAGGAGAGTGATATTTTAAGCTTCCAAAATTTGTACATAGATTGGTTCAAGCATACACTTTAGTTGACCATAGCTTATATGAAATGTATTAATGGTTTTTAAATTACGCGACAAAAACCATTTTGTCGCTTACACTCTTTCCATTTTTTGCCGTTCCGTTGCTTCTTTTTATGAGAGACCAGGCCGGCCTCTCATAGAAAACAAGCAATCTAAAACGTATCCAACTCCGTAGTCAACAAGGAACCCTTATAGTTTCCGTCTGTCCGTCCGTCTGTCCTTCAGACGGACGGCTGTCTGTCCTTCTGTCTGTCTGTCCGCGGTTTTGCTTAGAGACTATAGGACCTACAAATATGTAATTTGGCATGAAAATACATATCAATTATGCCGACAAAATGGTACATAAAATATAAAAAAATATTTTTTATGGTAACTCCCCTACACATCAAGCGGGGTTGAATTTTTTTTTCGCGTCCACCCCATCGTGTTTGGTGTCGTTGGATAGGTTTTTAAAATATTATGAGTATTCAATATTCATAGATCATTTTCCGATTTAGGGATCCATTTGTGAAATATTAAATTTTAAAGTGGAAAAAATTGTTAGAGTCCGGTGTCGGGGCCCTTCTATCAGCTAAACGGTTGCTTCTGGAAATGTGAGAAAATTCGCGGGAGTAGGAAAACTATCACGGCTAAGAAGACTTCATAGGTTATTGAGTATTAGCACAGAATATATATTAGTTGTACCAAGTAATAGTCGATCAACTAAAAAAATGTAGGTATTTATTAGGCGAAGTATAAAGGAACTTTTCGTTCAAATTCCTTTGAAAGTAACTGAGATGATGTTGTTAGTAGTGTAAAACATGTTATAAAATATGTACATTCATTGACCATACAAAAATTTTCAAAAACTAGCGGTACTACGGAACCCTATGTTGCGCGTGGCCCAACACGCACTTGGCCGTTTTTTTGTTTTTTTTTTTACTTTAACGCGGCGTCACCTTTATCAATCAATTTTTATTGCACCTCCCGTTTAAAATGGTATTTAATAACAATTTTTCTCACGGTATTCATTAAGAAATAAAATCCAAGAACAGAGTTTTATTTACTAAGTAAAAACAAAACAATTAACATGTTAAAGTCACATTAATACAACATTATATTATGTTTTATGATATCATCATAATAATATTGTGTCCGTTGGGATAATTTGGCTCACACATTGTAATTTAAATGTACAATAACACTATAGTTTACGTTATACGTTTTCCAAAGGCGGCGTTCACAAATTACGTGAGATGTTTAAGGTGAGGGAGGGGGTCGGGTCAAATCTAATCTCACGTTGGGGAGAGGGGAGTCTCAGCAAATCTCACGTATTTTTTTTTTTCATTGTTACTTATGCGTAAGATTTAATCGTAAACGTAATCGTAGACCATTTATTAAGTAGATTTAGTACTTAGATCATTTATTAATTCGTTCGAAAGAAACTACTTTGACGATATACATATACTGACGTCAAACAATCCAACAGGTTTGTACAGTGTGTAACAAAAATAAGTGATAATACTTTAGGGTGTGTACGTGTTCCTTGTAGAGAGTTCACTGTGAAAGTAGCAGCTCTGAAAGACGAAATTTTTTTTTCACATTTGTATGGGCAAGGGCCCGAGCGTCACGAGTTCCCCCATACAAAAGTGAACTCTCTACAAGGAACACGTACACACCCTAAAGTATTATCACTTATTTTTGTTACACCCTGTATAAGAAACCCACATTTTGAAAAATCTCACGGAGGGGGTTGAATAAAATCTCACGAAATCTCACTAGGGGGAGGGACGTGTGTTACGGCACGACGCCGCCACCGTGTTACGGTACGGCGCCGTACCGTAATACGGTGCCGCGTACGGTGCACCGCGCGCCCCTATTCTGGGTGAAACTTCCGAACAAAAATTTTGTCCAAACTTAAACGAGGCACTTATTTGGAACACATAAAAATCGGCCAAGTACGACTTAGATTCGCGCACGAAGGGTTCCGTACCATTATTATAGAGAAAAATAACCAAAAAATTATGTTTTTTGTCTGGGAGCCCCCTTAATTATTTATTATAAGTTTGTAAGTAATTTGTAATACGAATTTACCCAAAATTTCCTCTGTTTTTTTTTCTTTTGAGTAACAACAAGAGAATAATTATTTCGCAATCCATATTATGCAGACAAGCAATCTCGTTCGAGCGCAAATATCGACTGAATAGGGACGCACCGTACGCGGCACCGTGTTGCGGTACGGCGCCGTACCGTGTCACGGTTTCGGCGTCGTGCCGTAACACGGTGACGGCACCGTGCCGTGTTTTTATGGGGACGCAGCCTTAGCCGAAACTTTTTCGTTTCGCTTCGTTATAGAATCGCCGATAAAAATGTATGGAATTGACATAAGTCGAGTCGAAAGTCAATATCATAAACGCTTGTGTCAACCCCATACATTTTTATCAGCGATTCTATAACGAAGCGGAAACGAAAAGATTTTGGCACACCCCCCAGAGCACACAGGCTAGGGTTACACGGTCGGTCTGGATCAGATCGATAGACAGAGGACTGAACTGATACCTTGATCTGAACTTGTAACCTTAGTCTTAAGTGGTCTTACAGCTTAATAATATACAGGGTGCAATTAAATCTACCAGCCAAATTTTTTTAGGGCTTAGGTATTATTAGGGTAGTCCATTTAACCAAAAAATAGGGTGTTCATTTTTTTTCAATAACATATTTTTATCCCACTTATAAACGTTACAGAACGGTCACTTCGCGGGGGTGGGTAGAGCGGGGATGACGCGGGGGGTGGAGCCAGGGATGAGCGTGCCTCACGCGCCGGCGCGGCAGCGTCGCATAGTGTCCATTAAAAAAATAAAAACATCTTTAACTATTTCATTAATAATTCTGTTTTTTGTGGTGTTTTTTAGGAAAGCAATCTCAACATTTTAGTACTGAGTGATTATAAAAGAAAAAATACGTGTATATTTATCAATATATCCAAAGGTGAATGCCCAAAAATGTATGGACCAAAAATCCATAATCGATTCAAACCATTTATAGTAGACTACTTATACGGTAGGTATCCCAAATACAATGTCCTTTTTGGATTAAACAATCACCTGACTTTTCTTAAGTAGTCTATGATGTTAATAGGAGGAGACGATCACAGAATACAAATTACTTACATGATGCTACAAACGATATTGTGACGATTAGTACGCAGTAAAAACACATTTATCTCTGTCTTCTGATTCTCATATTCATGTATTTCATGTATTTAATATTTAAATATTTATCATTTTTATATTGTCTGAAAGTATAGAATGTCAGTTTGGTATAGAAATGGTATAATCTGTATATGTATATTTTTACGATTATTACATACAATACAATATTACATTTTCGAAAATAAAAGGGCAAATGAGCACCTGATGGTAAGCAATTACCGTCACTCATGGACACTCGCAACATTAGTAAAGCTACAGGTACGTTGCCAGCCTTTTAAGGGGGAATACGCTTTCTTCCTAAAAACGCACGGTGGAAGACTGCCACTCATCAAAGTGATGAGGATGGTACGAGTGCGAAAAGTTGCAGGTTTTTTTTAAAATGAAATAAAGGGGCAAACGAGCAAACGGGTCACCTGATGGAAAGCAACTTCCGTCGCCCATGGACACTCGCAGCATCAGAAGAGCTGCAGGTGCGTTGCCGGCCTTTTAAGAGGGAATAGGGTAATAGGGGATGGTAGGGATGGGTAGGGAAGGGAAGGGAATAGGGTAGGGGATTGGGCCTCCGGTAAACTCACTCACTCGGCGAAAGACAGCGCAAGCGCTGTTTCACGCCGGTTTTCTGTGAGAACGTGGTATATCTCCGGTCGAGCCGGCCCATTCGTGCCGAAGCATGGCTCTCCCACGTATACAGGTGGTATGATTCCGAACATTTCCTCAGAGGACTCCCCATGATACAACCGGTAGAGGATTCAGAGAGAAGCCACGTGTGATATTTTAGTTTACATTCACTGGCATTTCAAAAAATATCAAAAACTGACGGTACTACGGAGTCCTATATTGCACGTGGCCCGACACGCACTTGGCCGGTTTTGACATTATTTTCTCTAAATTGTATAATCTTATACGTTTCACCATCGTTTTCACGAGAAAAGCACAAAAACAAAGGAAGAAACTAGTTGATTCAAAGCGCTGTGCATCTCAGATTAATTTTTTCAAATTATCCGTTTCGGTTATGGTTTTGAATATTATGATTTACATATTTATAATCTACTGTTAATGGTCTACTTTGATGTATATAAATTATTTTAATCGACTATGGGTTTTTTTTTGGGCATAGTCATTTGGTTGGAAGGTTTAATTGCATAGGTAGTTTTTGTTTTGCATTACTCGACATATTTTCATTATTCGATTGAACAATAAGTATAATGACATAATTTAAATTGAATGTCTAAATGAATAAAAAGCCACAAATTAATACCATATTCGGAAACAGCTGTATATTCAAGTAACTCCTAATGACGACCTCAATTGGTTGAGTGTGTGGCAGCTCAAGCCGGGGGTCGCGGGTTCGAATCCCGCCGAAGCGACGGAACAAAAAGTTTTCAATGTTCCCGGGTCTGGATGTGTATCGTGTATGATATAATAAAAATCTTACCATAATATATGTATAGTATAAAAGTATTAAATATATTTTCCGTTGTCTGGTACCTGTATGTAACACAAGTCCTTCAGGTACTTAGCACGGGATCAGACTGACGTGGTGTGAAGCGTCCATAAAAAAAACTATATTTCTCTGCACAGCACAAGTAGAAATTGGTACAATAAAGTTTTTAATGAACCATAAACGTATTTAATGGTTACCTGTTGGCTGTTGCAATCCAACCTCTTAGTAAGACCTTCATTTTCTTCTCGCTTAACTTGACACATTTTACCATACTTAACACCAGAATTTTTTTATGAAAGTAAATACATTGAAAATCATTTAAATTAATTAAATAACGAATAAAAACAATTAACTTTAATGAATTCCTAATTTACAGTGACGCATAACTTAACAAAATATTATTTAATATTTAAATAGCACTAGCTTTTGCCCGCGGGTTCGCCCACGTGTTGGGTATGAGAACGACATAATTCCAGGATAAAAAACCGGCCAAGTGCGAGTTGGAGTTATTTAATAGTTTTTAGTTCATATAACTATTGTTTTTACCTTGGAAGTAGGTTATAATTTTTTTGTTAAAAATAATAATTTCACTCTTTTTAGTTATCTACAAAATCAGGCTTTATGCGTAAATAACCAATACGAATATTAAATATTCAGATTATGTTACTGTAAGAGAAATTGTGGTAAATGCTTGCAGTTACTGCAATTTCCAAACTTTTATCTTTAAAGATTCAGGAGTTCTGTTCAGTGCCTTTGGACCAAGAGACACCTTCGTATGAAAGTTCTCTTATTCGTAACTTATGTTTAACTTACTAGAAACAACATTTTAACCACTATGAGTGTTTTGATAAATTTCAAGGATTTCCCTCGATCGCTCATACATACCATCATCAGCTCACCACTTTCATAATTGTATACAAAATTAAGATTATATCCTATACAACAACACGAGAATTTTGAAAATCGGTCCACAAACAGCGAAATCTATCACGAAAAATGATGACCTATATCACCTATAGTATAATTATGGTTGTGATGATGATGATTAACATGAGAATTTTGAAAATCGGTCCACAAATAGCGAAATCATCATCAAAAACGTCTGCTTCTATGCAAAATATTACGAAAAGTCATAGTAATTGTAAATAAAGTAATTGGGTCATAGTGTGATAACCCATGGTATAATTATGGTTGTGATGATGATGATCAATCAAATTGATGTGTTGGTTTATGCTTTCGTTGTTTAAACAACGCCGAAATCCCCGAACCTGTATCAATAAGCATTCAAAAGTTCTGTTCAGTACCTTCGGATCCAGGGTATAACCTGGTGTGAAGTCTTATTTTTTGGTAGCATTTACCTCGAATGCTTCAGAAAAAATTGAAATCACTATATGTTTCCATATAAATTTCAAGGAGTCCCCTCGATTCCTGAAGGATCCCATCATCAGATCACCACTTTTGTGAACATGGTACCAAATTCGAGTTAAACCCTATACAACACACAAAGAATTTTGAAAATCGGACCACAAGCGGCTGAGTAATCGTTGAACATACAAAAAAAAGTTACTATCAGAGAAGTTGATTCCTATGCAGATGGCGGACCTAAGTAATTTGGTCGCGTTACGTCAAACCCAGCCGACCTATCACAGCTAACATTGAATTGACATAAGCCGACCACATGACTTAGATCCGCCATCTGCATAGGAATCAACTTCCCTGATGGTACATACAGCCGAACGTGAAAAATATGGAAATAACTTTTTACACAATATACAATATAGCCCAAGTCACTCAAGAATACACCAGCTTTCTATTGGTATCAATGGCGCAGATTACACGCATCAATATTATCATGATTCCGTGATAATATTGATGGTGTAAGCGGCCAAATTGAAGAATCGTGATAATATCACAGAGATTTAAAAGTTCTTGAAATCCACGCGATTCTGGGTCACGCGTCGCTTCCACAGATTATGTGTCCATAGGTAGTCCATAGGTATGGATGATTATATTAGAATTACCACGCGTGCTACAAAATATATTTTCTTTTACTAAATTACTGCATAACGCGTTTATCATTATTATTTATAAGATATCCATAGTTTTATACTAATCTCCGTACTACTTAATACCACGTAATGTCTCTCTGTCTGTCTGGCGCAACGTAGCAGCGGACATCAACTAGTAGCATTATATTTAAATTATATTAATTAAAATAAAACTATATTTTTATTATTTATTGAGATCAGATTACTTTACTTATACATATATTTAAAAAAACAACAACAAACAACAACACGTTGCGCCAGACAGACAGACATAATATTATTAGTACGGATAGTATGGAACTATGGATATTTTATATAATGACAAGCACGTTATGCAGTGATTTAGTAAAAGAAAAAATATTTTGTAGTACTCGTGGTAATTCAAATATAATCTTCCATACCTATGGATGATTACTCAATAAAGAACAAATCAAGAAAAATTAATAGCACATACGACACGAATATCGCGTTATGGCCTTTTGGTGATTGCCAAAACGCGTCGTGGCCGTTTTTATTAGAGCCACGACTGTTTCATCATGACCACAACGCGTTGTGAGCTATTTTTTCGCTCACTGAGCGATTTCGGTCTTTGAGCGTAACATATATAATATATGCAGATAAACAGATGCCCATTTTTATGGAATCCGAAAGATGTTTAAATAAAATATAAGATAATGATAATAATAAACAATGATCCGTCTTGTTTTGCATGCGTTTAATTTTTAACGCGCATGTAAGTATTATTGCTTTTGCTGCTTTTCTCTTATAAAATAAAATCTTGTACGAGACGACCTTCCTCTAGCGATTTCAACTGTGTACTGACGGCAACTGACGGTGATAATATTGACCGTATAATAAGGCGCTTCAGTACTTGTGATTCGCGTGGATTCGCGTGATACTCGAATCATGATAATATTGATGCGTGTAATCTGCGCCAATCGAATCAGAACTTAGTTTCAGAGATTAGGTACCTCCTACAAACAAACAAAAAATCGTTTGTCTGTAAAGTCGGTTTACTGACGACAGTTGAACGTGACAACGTATGACGTTGTCACGTTCAACTATCCTTAACCCCTTAACCCTCGCTTCCGAATCTCTATAAATAGAAACAAATTTTTCGACTGTAACCTAAAGTTATTTCGATGTATTTCTTTCAAATCGACCTATGCAAAGAACAAAGTTCTATTTGAATATATCACCAAAGTACTTTTATTGTATTTTTTACTGCTATCGGACGTCTACATTTTATAAAAAAAATAATTTAATAAAAATGTTACGTAAAAACAATAGTTAGGTACTACAAGTGTCACCTCACTACCAACTTCGAGTAGCAAGATATCGACAATTGCAGCACTTACGTCAGCGTCTTGTTGGCCCAGCGGAACAAGCTAGATATCACAGCGCCAAGTTCCAGGTTCGCGTCCACGCGGCGGCAATACTACACTTTTCGCTTTCTTTAAAAACATATTGCAACTATAGTATATATAGCAGCAGACGCATCGCTCACTCAAGTAGGCTTTAGGAGAGAGACGGATGTGGAACGCTGCCGAACGCAAAGGCCGATTGTGCTTCCTTGTCGCTCGTTCCGCGCTCTCGCTTGCACTTCAAGCCTTAAATGGAACGCCTCAGAGCGAGGTAACGCCGCATGAACTGTCATGTTTTTCGTGCTCGCACCCCATATCGAATTATAAGACGTTATCACGTCAAAAACGAACTTTACCTGAGCTTTATAATTATAATACATAATCATATAAAGCTCAGGTAAAGTTTGTTTTTTTGTTGTTGGCGTCATCTAGTATTATATTAATGTACTTATATTATTACTAGATGACGCCCGCAACTCCGTTGCGCCAAAATTCGTTTATCGCGTGGGAACCATACATCTTTCCGGGATAAAAAGCATCCTATGTCCTTTCCCGGGACTCAAAGTATCTCCATACCAAATTTCACCAAAATAGGTCCAGCGGTTTGGGCGTGAATAAGTAACAGACAGATCGACAGACACACTTTCGCATTTATATTATTATAAGTATGGATATAAAAATGGATTTCCAATTATGTTAGTAACGCTATATTATAACTCGATAGCGGCTGGACCGATTCTACTAATTTTAGTCAATAACCCTTGAAGTCCGGGCAAGGTTTCAAAGTGACACGAAGTTCGCCGGGACAACTAGTAAATTATAACATTAGTGTAGATATCAACGAATACTATACCTACTCACAAGGAAGTAGATATTTAACTAAATTATTTCGGAGACTTCGTACGTGTAAAATTGTTTTATTTTAGTTGTATTTTTTGTTTTAGTTAAATTTCAAGTACTTACAACTAAAATAAAATATTTTAGTTGTACTTACTTGAAAAAAAAATTACAAAATACTGATAATATATTGCAATATAAATATACAACAATTTACAAAATATAAAAGAATACAACGGTTTAAAATGAAGTAGGTAATAATTAGGTATTCTCTATTCTTCCCAAAACAAGGAAGAAGGAATAATTTTTGTGTCAACTTTGTACAAAAACTAAGGAGTGACGAAGTTAACATCACGTGATTTCATAAATTATGACAATTAATTTAAATTATTTATGAGCAATAAACATTTAATTTAATTACCTCAGCTTAATACTAATTAAAATTTTATAAAATATTGTCCTCGGAGAGTTTTGACTAATGGTTACTAAAACTTTTAACTAATAATGCAATGAGATTTCGTTTGTTTGTTGTAGGATTTGTAGACTCTAGCCAAGCCGTTTTCTTTATCGCTTCTTTATAGAAACGCCGATCAAAATGTATGTCCGAAATGACATAACATGAGTCCAATGTCGACTTTATTTTATCGAAGGCTTAATATATTATGTAAATTTCATACATTTTGATCAGCAATTCTATTTAATAAAGAAGCGATGAAGAAAACGTCTTGGCTAGAGGCTGTATCACAAATTCACAAGATCAATAATCAGAATGGTAGGATAGAGAGTAGAGACATAGTTCAACATTAGGGGGCGTCTACAAATTACGTGAGGTGTTGAGGGGGGAAGGGGTCGAGTCAAATCTCGGCAAATCTCACGTATTTTTTTTCTCAACAAAATAATACTATTTTGGTCCATTTCATCCAGATCGTACGTATGCTTAAGAGCCGGGGTTACCCTCGAAATTCTCATACATACGTAATACCAAAATCATTTTGTCATACGAAAATATTTAACATGTTTGAGTTATTTTTCAGCATAAAATAGTAATTACCTAGGTTCCTGAACAAAAATTAACTTCAAAATATTTAAACACAAAAAAAAATTGTGTATCAATTTCTTTTACTAAATTTACTACTAAATATTTAAACACTAAAAAATAGAGTAAAACACTAAAAATATATAAATAAATAGTAAATTTACTACAAAATATTTTGATACTAAAAATATTTTTTAGAGTTGAAATATTTTGTAGTAAATTTAATATTTATTTATATATTTTTTAGTGTTTTACTCTATTTTTTAGTGTTTAAATATTTAGTAGTAAATTTAGTAAAAAAAAATTTTACACAAAAAAAATTTTTTTAGTGTTCAAATATTTTGAAGTTAATTTTTGTACAGGAACCTAGGTAATTACTATTTTAAGCTGAAAAATAACTCAAACATGTTAAATATTTTCGTATGAGAAAATGATTTTGGTATTATTATACGTATGTATGAGAATTTCGAGGGTAACCCGGGCTCTTAAGATTTAATCATAAGCGTATCTAATATTCACAAATTCGTTCGAAAGAAAATGTACTGACTGTCAAACCACCATAGGTATTTGTTTTATCCACCCGTACAAGTTTTTACGCAACATTTCGTAACGTACACTTTAATGCTATTTAATACTTACCTATTAATTATTATTAAACAAGACTATAATACAAGCCTTTTTCTCATGCTTATATTATTTAATTAATTTAACAATCCAACGGTTTTACGTAAGAAACAGAAAAAGACACTTTGAAAAATCTCACGTGAGATTTTGGGGGCGAGAGGGGGGAGTTGAATAAATTCTCACGAAATCTCACCAGGGGGGAGGGGGGGAGTCCAAAATATCAAAAAACACCTCACGTAATTTGTGGACGCCACCTTACGATAAGGGTGAAGCCAAACGAGCGTAATTAATTGTGAGTTGTGAGTCGCAGAATTTCGGCTGGCAGAAATACCAAAGTCACAACCTTCAGGACCTTTAAACAGTTCTAACTAAAGTAATAATACAATCTATGCTTTAAAAATTTGTTTATTTGATACCTTTTACAAAAATCCAAAGATTGCCGGATTTAATTTTCGGTTCTGACATCTAGATTTCCCATAATATTTATTTTTTCCTCTAACAAACGAAAAATGTATCCACGCTACCGAGTGAACACTTCACATCTCTGTCTCTCTGGCATGAAAATCGACACAGGTGCGAGAGTGATGCGAGATCAAGGTCATTGGCAGTTGATGCGTACATCATAGACAAATTATATTTTTTTCAACTTTTAAATAATAAAAACCGGCCAAGTGCGAGTTGGACTCGCCCATGAAGGGTTCCGCAGCAGCAATAAGCTTTATTTCTATAAAATAAAATATTTTTGATTTATTTTTATATTTTAGTTGATTTAATAAAAGTGAAACTAAGGTATACTTACCATTTATGACGTATAAAAAAAACTACTTGTTAGATCTCGTTCAAATCAATTTTCGTTGGTAGTTTTTATAATAATGTAAATCATATATTTTTTTAGAATTATCATGCCTATCTAAAGTAGTTTAGAAGTTAGAGGGGGGGGGGGGGGGGGGACAATTTACCACTTTGGAAGAGTCTCTCTCGCAAACTATTCAGATTAGAAAAAAATGATATTAGAAACCTCAATATGATTTTTGAAGACCTATTCATAGATACCCCTATACGCATAGGTTAGACGAAAAATATTTTTTTTTGTTTCAGTTGTACCTACCCTACCTACCCCTAAAATTTTTAATAATTTTTCCATTTTTGTATCAAAATCTTAATGCGGTTCACAGACTACATCTACTTACCAAGTTTCAATAGTATAGCTCTTATAGTTTCGGAGAAAAGTGGCTGTGACATACGGACGGACAGACAGACAGACAGACAGACAGACATGACGAATCTATAAGGGTTCCGTTTTTTGCCATTTTGGCTACGGAACCCTAATAAATACTGTGGCACCTATGATATTCTATTATAAATTATTATTTTTAACAAAAAATTAAAACTGACTTCCAAGGTAAAAATCATATTACTATTGTTTTTACCTTGGAAGTCGGTTTTAATTTTTTGTTAATAATAATAATTTCACTCTTTTTAGTTATGTACAAAATAAGGTTTTGTACGTAAATAACCAATACGAATGTTAACTATTCACATTATGTTACTGTAAGCAAAATTGTGGTAAATGCTTGCAGTTATCTAAGCGATGCTGCAATTTCCAAATTTTTATCTTTTAAGGTTCAGGAGTTCTGTTCAGTGCCTTTTGACCAAGAGACACCTTCGTATGAAATATTTTGTATTCGTAACATATGTTTAACTTACTAGAAACAACATTTTAACCACTATGAGTGTTTTGATAAATTTCAAGGATTTCCCTCGATTGCTCATAGATCCCATCATCAGCTCACCACTTTCGTAATTGACCCTATTTATGCAAAATGAGTCCAATCCACACCATTGCCAAAATTGAGTTAATAATGCAGAAGTATTCCAAAATGGCCTTTTTATCGACCCTATGAAGATCGTACTAATCTAACAATTTTTTCAGAACAAAACATTTTCACAACAAAGTTACCAACTAACAAATTAATGAGTATTGTTTTTTTTACATAGATCCAAACTAGGTACATGATCTCTCGATTTTTATTTAATTAGGCAAGTAGAATCATGCGACTTGGTTGCTGTTTGCATATTAAAAAAGGCTTAGTTCTTAATATTTTACAAAGACTCACCGGTCATTGTGACACAGGCCCGACACAAAAGGGGCATATCCCTTTTTTCGTTATGTTATGGTTATCCAAGTTAGGGTAAAACGACTAGTGATTGGACAGTACCAGTTATTGGACAAAACACAAAAACGCAATATTATTATAAAGTTTACTTCAAAAACTGCCTTTTTTAAAGTAATAGAACTAGATATTACTATAAACTAGGTAAAAAATCGGTCGTGCACCTGATCTCTCACCAGTCAGGTCGGTCTTCCGCTCCGTTAGGTTACGAGAGTAAAGAATAATGCTCTTGTGTATTGCGCATACACTTGGGCACTATAAAATTACTTCTGCTTAACTGGCCCGGTTTTATTGAAACTCATACGTGGGAGAGCCATGAGAGAGTGAGTTTACCGGAGGCCCAATCCCCTACCCTATTCCCTTTCCTCCCCTATTCCCTTCCCTTCCCATCCCTACCCTCTCCTATTACCCTATTCCATCTTAAAAGGCCGGCAACGCACCTGCAGCTCTTCTGATGCTGCGAGTGTCCATGGGTGACGGAAGTTGCTTTCCATCAGGTGACCCGTTTGCTCGTTTGCCCCCTTATTTCATAAAAAAAACCAAAGTGCTCTTGTGTATTGCGCACACACTTGGGCACTATAAAATTACTCCTGCGTAACTGGCCTGGTTTCATTGAAACCAGAGTGGTCGTGTGTATTGCGCACACACGACCGTTACGACACGATCGTATAGAGGGGAAAAATCTAGGAAGAACAAGCCGAAGAACCCCATATCCAGGACAAACAGTTGCCGAGTTATAAGCACCCAAAGTTTGGCATTGACAGCCTGGTAACTGTCAAACGTCGAATAAAAGCGGCCATAACTCCGCTCCCAATAGGCCTAGAGGAACGGGGTTTCTTCTAACGTCAAAGGTAACACCTCGGCTACCCCCTCCCCGAATTTGAACTAAATCGGAGACATCAAATTTTGTCTCAATTCTGAAGCCAGGATCGAATAGAGGAGAAAAATCCAGGAAGAACAAGCCGAAGAACCCCATATCCAGGACAAATAGTTGCCGAGTTACAAGCATTCAAACTTTGACATTGACAGCTCGGCAACTGTCAAATGTCTTACAAAAGTAGCCATAACTCCGCTCCCAATAGGCCTAGAGGAACAGGGTTTCTTCCAACCTCAAAGGCAATACCTCGGCTACCCCCTCTCCGAATCTGGACTAAATCGGAGACATCAAAATTTCAAGGACGAATCTTCTACTATACTTACAATACTTTTAAATGAATAATGTAAAATTTGTCTATTACAGTAATGTAATGGACAAATTTTACATTACACATTCTTTGCATTTAATGGGCAATGAAGGTTCGATAGTGGCTCATTATTTTGTAAAATGGCAATGTAAGATACTCCATTACTATTTTTTTTGTTATATTATTATTATTTTTTACTTTAAGATTTTTGCAACATTGCTTGAAACCATCACTACTAATGAGAAAGTGTGTCTGTCTGTCTGTCTGTCCGTCTGTCTGTCTATCTGTCTGTCTGTTTGATATCTCTTCACGCCCAAACCACTGAACCGATTTTGCTGAAATTTGGTATGCAGATACTTTGAGTACCGGAAAAGGACAATTCATCCCGGAAAAATGTACGTTTCCCGCACGATAAACGAGTTTTGGAGAAACGGAGTTGCAGGCATCATCTAGTTTTAAACATCCTTGTAAAAACCAGAAAAAAGCAGGAGCGCCACATTATATCAGGTAGGTACTTACTGCCGAAGCATACAACAAGACAAGATATATTTAGGATATGCTCACCTAGATACAAAAAATTATTAAGTTTTGAATCTAAATTACATATTTTTCTCATTTCAATCTTTTTTTTTTTTGGGAATAAAAGCATATAAACTAAAAAATAATGAATATATATTTCATTCTATTACTACATAACCGAAAGAAAAAAATTCCAGTTTTCTTCAAAATTTGAAAGTTCATGAGGCCTCAGCTTATTTAAAAGCAAATTTTATAAGTTAAAATCGTTGTTTCTTTAACTAATTAGATGTTAGACATCCAAATCGGGTGCACAGATATCATGCACGAAAATCCTGTTGACTTGTGTAATAAATCTAAAGAGATGGTTCGCTTTGGATTATATGTATCCCACACTAATATAGTTTTTCTAAAAGGAACCCTCCTGTTTTTGTTTAATTTTTGTTGGAAATAGTAGTCATTTTTAAAATATTTATGTTTGTACGCATAGAATAAGTTACCAAATATACTATTGTAAATTAACTTTACTTAAAATAACAATCAGTTTTAAAGAATACACAATTTTAATAAAAACGGCTTTTTCTCAGAACTGTCATCGTGTTGGTTGAGTCCGGTATGCATAAATAGGTCCAATTGTTATACAATATTAAGATTATATCCTATAGAAAAACATGAGAATTTTGAAAATCGGTATATATACAGATAGCGAAATCATCATCAAAAATGTCTGCTTCGATGCAAAATATTACGAAAAGTCATAGTAATTGTAAATAAAGCAATTGGGTCATAGTGTGATGATCCATGGTAAAATTATGGTTGTGATGATGATGATCAATCAAATTGATGTGTTGGCTTATGCTTTCAGTCATAGTAAAAGGAGGGGAAGTAGGGTAACTCCGGCCCAATCCGCGATTTAATTACCTACTGTCTTAGGGTTGTCAATTTTAGGCGACGGCGGCGGCGCGATGGCGTTGTGATGTGGGAGCGGCTGTCTGCGCTTCGTTCGCAACCGCATGAACAGCGGCAACGTCGCGGTCTTACGACTTTTAATAATAATAAGTGACTCTTAATAATTGTCCATATTTCGGCCAATTTTCGTGCATATTTGCATGCATATTTCGGCACTTGGATCGTGCATATAATGCGATGTCTAAATAAAATTATAAATCTCTATATAAGTCTCTTATAGGTACCTACTATAAACAAATCTGTTATTATGATTCGAACTTTGCTTTATGTGTATAATTCATATCTGATTTACAATTAACACACAGCAATATTTATTACTCCTGCGATCATGATCGGACATTTTTGATTCGTTTGGCGCGGCGTGGCGCAACGCGGGCGTGCAGCGTAAAGTGTTAGCCCCGACTGATATGGTCCGAAAACGGTCCGAGATCTTAATAAGTGTGCGTGCGGCGACGCATTGATACTATGGCGCACACATACAAGCCGCGCGCGGTGCCTTTGTATGAAGATAACTTACTTCCCCTCCTTATACTATGTTTCAGTTGTTTAAACAACGTGCAACGCCAAAATCCCCGAACCTGTACCTATAAGCATTCAAAAGTTCAGTACCTTCGGATCCAGGGTATAACCTGGTGTGAAGTCTTATTTTTTGGTAGCATTTACCTCGAATGCTTCAGAAAACATTAAAATCACTATATGTTTTCGTACAAATTTCAAGGAGTCCCCTCGATCCCTCAAGGATCCCATCATCAGATCACCACTTTTGTGAACATGGTACCAAATTCGAGTTAAACCCTATACAACACAAAAAGAAATTTGAAAATCGGACCATAAACGACTGAGTAATCGTTGAACATACTTAAAAAAAATACATACAGCCGAACGTATTACCTCCTCCTTTTTGGAAGTCGGTAAAAAAAAAAGGTGTGGCACTCGAGAACTGCCACGTCAAGCTATTGCATAGCATCTAGTCTACACGCATACGTCTAGTTGCACGCACAGAAACACCGTGCCGAAGTCTAAACGACGTTAGACGATGCACAGCTTTTAAGTTTTAACGTCGCAACGCTGCGCGCTATGCCGGTCGGAGTGGGTGTGTTAGGCTTATTTTCTTTTCTGCATTTGGTCGCCGCGCTTAAGATGGAACGCGGGTGCAGTAAAATTTAAACGAAGAATTAACTAATGCCATCACGCTTCACCCGGCTTGCACCCGTTATAGTCCTCTGATTCCTCCTTCAAAATAGAGCCTATCTATTTTTTTATATCTTCAGGAAGAGTGAATCTATACCTCTACGTTTTTAACTTCGTACTCTTCGTAGGTTTCAATGTTCATTGTGAATGTGGTCAAAATTTCGTTGGAAAATCCGCTACATTAAAATTTATGCGATGCTCTAAAATTATAGTAGGCGTTCATAATATTATTAATAATTAAGTGTTTCAAGCCGTCATCAATCCTCCAGCTCGTCACGCCACCTTTTTCTAGGCCGGCCTCGGCAGCGGCGTCCATCTTCGGGTGCCCACTCTGTTGAGACCCTTGCCCAGCGGTCGGGATGCATGCGGCTAACGTGACCCGCCCACTCCCATTTCAGCTTGGCCGCCTTGACACCTACGTCCTTGATGCCCGTTTGGAAGCGCAGTATGGTGTTTCTTATTTTATCGAGAAGCCATTTGTTCTTTGGCATACCCCGAGTTGAGACCTTTGCGAATATTTTTATGTTATAATGCATGTTTTCACATCCAAAAATGTAGGCTTAGTTTGATCTATCGTATTATACTATGTACAAGATGTTAGTGTAAACACCGTTATCCTTGAAACCATCAAATGAGCCCGGCAAAATGAACAAATTTTTCCATGAGAACAATGTTGGGAACTCAAAAAAATCCGTCTTCAAACCCATACAAATTGCCGATCCGGGCATCCGTATGGGTATAAGACGGCATTTTTTTTTTCAGTTCCCAGCATTGTTCTCAAAGAAAAAGTTGTTCATTTTGACGGGCTCATTTGATGGTTTCAAGGATAACGGTGTTTACACTAACAGTTTACGTAATTTGTATGTTCGCAGATTAGTAAATCTTATTTGCATAATATTAAACTGAGGCGTCGCGTCGTTAATAACAATTTCCATCTTTACTCACCACTGCGGCATACAGTTCCATCGTACCAGAGCGCGGTGTAGACGTTAGTTTATTTTTATTTAAAAAAAACCGAGATTTTTATCAGTCTTCTGATCGGCTTAATTTGAATTCAAACTGTGTGAAAATGTCTTTAAAGTGTTTTATAATTTTAAGGTAAACTTGAATTAATATTACGAGTTGACCTAGACAGGTCTAGAGATCTGGATATCCTCACTGCAGCTGAGGCTACGGCCGAGGCCAAGTAGAGAAAGATGTAGTCATCTTTGAAAACAAACACCAGTGAAAACAAACTCCACGGGCATAATAATAAATAATAATACAACCGGCACTTTTTGCTGCCAAAAGTTTAATCTTTATTACTATAGGAAAGAGGCTTATATTGGATCTTCTTTATCGCGGTACTTTAACGGTCGAGATTTTCGTATAGTCATGATGCGATCATAATAAGCATAAAACATCATCGGTAATTCAAGTACTTCTGATCTCAAATGAAACTTGGGTGAATGAGAGGCACAGCTCTAAAGTCGAAATAATAATAATAATAAATCATTTATTTCAGACTAAGTCCATAATTTGTTAGTAAATACAATACTTAAAAACTATGTTAGTAGACATAATAATAAAATTCAATCAATCAATCAAAATTCAATCAATTTAAATATCTGTTCGTCCTGTTTGCGGCACTGCGTACCTGCACATGTAGACGTACCCAATGGCGCACAATGGGACAATCAAATTTGTCACTAATTATCCTAAGAATGATGTTGGTGCTGTCACGAACTCGGGTCATCAAGGAGGCAACCCGCTTTCGTAAGACGGCTTGGAAGCCATCTGTATGCGCTTGTGCGAACATATTTGATGCGCTGCAGAATCGTGGCAGCCCCAACATCACTCTCAGTGCATTGTTATATTGAATTCGGAGAGCGTTGTAAGCCCGCTGCGTGTAGTTGACCCACAGATTTCACGTGTACATACTTTGGCAAAAAGCTTTAAAAAGAGTTATTTTAACTTCTGCATTACACCGTGCAAATCTGCGGGCCAACATATTGCATCGGACTGCAATCGCTCTCCGCTCTCTTCTCTCTTCTCCAGATCACTATCGTCCTTCAAGTCCTCAGTCACTATATGACCCAGATATTTGAAAGTCGATACTCTCGTAAGAGCCACGCCATTGAGCGTCACAGTCGGTACTGTCTCTACGTTACGTCCCTTTGCTTTAAATATTACAAGGTTACTTTTCTGGACGTTGTAGACAAGGCCGTGTGACTCCGCATATTTCTCACAGACACCTATCAGTCTCCGAAGTGCTGAGATTGATGGACTCAGCAACACCATGTCGTCCGCATAACTTATGCTGTTTAAAGAGTAACCATCAAGTGAGCATCCAACCTGGGTGTTGATGAGTTCATCAATCAATTCATTCACGTATAGATTAAATAGAGTAGGCGACGATAATCCCCCTTGCCTTACTCCACACTCCAGCCTATACTCATCTGAAATGAGATTGCAGGAACGAAAATCGTATCGCAATAAAAAATCTAACGATGCGTCTTTACTTTCAGCCTTCTTGAGGCAGTGTGGTGCGCGAACTACAGTTTCCCGGCGGGGTTTAAGTTCGGCGCCGCCACAGCAGCAGCACAGGTGGAGGGTGCCTGGAATGCCAGTGGTGGGTCACCAATCACGTTCTATACCGTTTAAACAATGCACACCATTGGATGACTTCCATCCAAATCGACGAATATTATAACGTTGACTGGCCATTTGGTTGAATAGGACCTTCAGTCAAATGTCAATGCACACCCTTGCGCTCGTTACGTATTCAATCCACAAGATAGATTATTTTTCTTGCATGATTGTTTTTGGGGTTTCTAAAATCTCCAGACAGCTGCAGGCCATGGCCACCATAGATAGGTTTATTCCTATGGTAAGGGCGTTTGTGCACTACACGGAATTTTACCGTCCGGCGTTCATAACTTTCACGTTTGCCCAAAACGTAAGAAATCGGGACCATTCGGGACGCCGCGTCGCGCCACGCCGACGGATGGTAAAAATCCGTCTAGTGCACAAACACCCTAAGTCTAAAGTAGTCAAAGTGATGGATTAACAAAGGATATCTGTCAATTTTTCCGCAAAAGCTGTCAGCGTTTCTATTCTCTCGCCTTTAAGCCTGCTGGTATTTTGATCCATATAATTAGTGAATAACCAATACATCCGGAAATCAAAATATCCATGCCAAAAAACATAAATACGCTACGGACTACGGTATTACATATACCTATCGCAGACAAGTCTCGGAGCATCTGGGACGAGGTGATCCACGCTCATCCGGAGAGGGTTGTGGACGGCTCCAACGGCGACGTGGCCTGCGACAGCTACCACCAGTGGAAACGAGATGCGCAGATAGCTGCGGACCTTGGGCTGGACTTCTACAGGTCGGTTGCCTAAAGTATTATTGCCTAAACTAGATTTCATAGAACTAGATTTAAAGGTCTTAGCTACAGTTTATCGACATCAGCCCACTGATTTTTGCTCACAGTTTCTTTTGCCAGATCTTCTCGCCAAATTAGTTCCGAACCGGTGTACACCAGTAGTACTGACGTTCAGAAAAAATTTGAAAATAAAACTGAATAAGTAATTATTTTTTTACATGACAGCAAGTAACATTGTTCAAAGTGTGTTAATAGGTTCATTATTGTGCAATCATGCAATGTAATGTGGTGTGCGAGGATTTCGTGTTTGGTATTACATCTCAATTAGAAGGGTTCAAAAAAGTTTCTGCTTGAGTTTATTGCAATAAAATGATAAACAAAATTTTTTTTGTCGTTTTTAGGATTCCGTACCCAAAGAGTAAAAATCCCTTAGACCGAAAAGTTTTAGATTCGCTATCTGTCCGCAATGTCTGTCTCCACGTTCCAGTATTACGGGAGGTCACGACATTTTTGGTAACGATATCCAAAATGACTTATTTTAGATTGACAAGATAAAGAGCAACTCTCTGATGCCAAATATGTCGGTCTGCCTGCGTAAAGTAGTTGCGTTCTCTGTATAAGGCGCCTGAAAACCCAGTTATCATGACCAAAAAAAAAATGATAAGGCAAATGGCTGAGTAAGTT
Source organism: Lysandra bellargus (assembly GCA_905333045.1). Taxonomy (NCBI): domain Eukaryota; kingdom Metazoa; phylum Arthropoda; class Insecta; order Lepidoptera; family Lycaenidae; genus Lysandra; species Lysandra bellargus. The sequence continues at coordinate 6,897,687 of HG995331.1, read as the reverse complement.
ATATTAGGTAAGTACTAGTTGTTCTCATATCAGTAGCGTAAAAACTGACCAAATATTCTGTTGCATTATGAAGCAACGAGCGTTCAAACGTGACTTATTGTGACCAAAAAAAAATGATCAGGTAAATGGCTGAAAATTACAAATCGTAAACTGTCAGTACATACTAGCTTATTGGCACTAAAACAGACCAAATATTTGAATGCAATTCATAGTTATCGGCGACCTATGTCTGAACGTACCTATATTCTTTAAATATTTTACTAGTAAAGTGTTTGGTTTAAAAACGAAAAACACACGTTTTTATGACCGGTGAGGAAAATTAAAATATCTAATCGCTAAAAAATCTGAAATCTCACCCTGCTCCGTCATCAGACTCTCACCACCAACCAAGTGTAGCGAATTAGGTCATCAGTAGAAAACAAATGAGCCCAAGCTCAAGGGGTTTCGCAACAGCCATGGAAGAGTTATATTGTCCACCACGACACCATCATCGATCAGCTCGATGGTAGCAATTGCAATTATCAACGGACTCTTATAAACTTCATCATCATCATCATCGTCAGCCACTAAGAGTCCATTCCTGGAGATAGGCCTCTTCCATTTAAAATCATGTAGTAAGTCATAAAAAAGGCACAATCCCTTATTATTTCAATAAAATAGTTTCAAATCAGTCAAAGTATAGCAATGTAAAAAATGATAATGATTTTTTTCGAGGACAGCGTAGCCGATAGTCTTATTATAGCTCATCAAAACATTCAGGGGATACATGGCAAAGAATTACAAGTAGACCTATTTTTAAAAAGCCGTAACATTCATGTTTTTTGTGTTACTGAGCACTGGTTAAAAGATGAACAAATTAATATTATCAATAATGACTTTTATAGCATTGCCAGTGCGTTCTTAAGAAAGGGCGCCTTACGCGGGGGTTCTCTTATATACGCACAAAATGTTATCAAATATAAAGAACGCAAAGACATTGTAACCATTTCATCTGAATGCACAGCAGAAATATCCTGCGTGGAGCTTGAGGAATATATTATTATATGTGTGTACCGACCCCCACAGAGTGATTTTGATTCTTTCGACGTAATAATAGAAAATGTATTAAACCGTTTAGGTACAAAAAATATATCATATTATGTGGTGACTTTAACGTAAACTTTATGGAAAAATCTTCCACATGTGATAGATTCATGAATTTATTTGAAACATTTGACCTTAAGTATTTATTTTTAGAACCCACTAGGATCACTTCACATTCGGTAACGTGCCTAGATAATATTTTTTGTAACTGCCATTGCACAAAAATGTGTTTATTTAGTGACTTGACATCTGATAATTTAGGGCAAATGGCTGTATTTCCAACTAAAACCATCTCTTATACTGAAAAAATAACTTGCAGACCAATCACTTCGAGTAAAATTAGTATGTTTAAGGAAAATATAGCAAATAAAATTACAAATATAGATTTAAAACAACAAGACCCACATATATTATATGAAAAACTACACAACATTATTATATCAGAACATGACATTATATTTAAAACCAAAACATATTTTAATGTTAATAAAAAATTAAAATTTTGTGATTGGGCGACACCTGGTATATATATCAGTAGGAACAAACTATATAATTTATATGACCTTAAAAACTTTCATCCATTGTTTATTCAATATGTGAGAAATTATTCTAAAATATTCAAGAAAATATGCCTCGCTGCTAAAGCTTTATACTATAAGAAAATAAATAACTCTCACAATGAAATTCAACATTCCGATTATCAATTATTAAGGGCTTGTTTCACCGCTTCCTGATAAGGCTATCCACCACTTAACTTGACACATGTAGTATGGAGAATCTGTCAAATAAGCCTATCGGGCACCTTATCAGGAAGCGGTGTAACAGGCCCTTAATATTAAAAAATACTTTTGATTTCCTATACACGTTTACCCATTTGCTGTTGCGGAACCCTTTATGAGCGAGTCAAACTCGCACTTGGCCGCTTTTAAGGGTTCCATACCCAAAGGGTAAAAACGGGACGCTATTACTAAGACTTCGTTGTCTGTCCGCCTGTCTGTCTCCAGGCTGTGTCTCAAGTCAAACTCGCACTTGGCCGCTTTTTAGGGTTCCATAGCCAAAAGGTAAAAACGGGACCCTATTATTAAGACTTCGTTGTCTGTCCGACGTCCGTCTGTCTGTCCGTCTGTCTGTCCGCCTGTCCGTCTCCAGGCTGTGTCTCAAGAACCGCTCTAGCTAACCGCTAACCGCTAGAGTTCTGAAATTTTCACAGATTATGTATATCTGTTGCCGCTATAACAACAAATACTGAAAACAAAATAAAATTAATATTTAAGGGAGGCTCCCATGCAACAAACGTGATTTTTTATTGCCTTTTATGCTCGATATCAATAATGACAACAGGCAGGCAGTTGAAATTTTTACATATCCTCAAATATAATATATAATATGTACTTTAATAATAAATAATAAAATTAAAATAAAATATTTTTTACAAAAACACAACTTTTGGCCTATTTTTTCTATACAATGTGTCCCGACACCGGTGTCCGATCCTTTAATGTCATGAATAACATGATGTATATTTTTATTGACAAATTGGCATTCAGATTTTTTTAATCCAGCTTTTGAAAAAAAACTCTAGCTCTCATACTAATCTGACCAATACTTCATAAGAAAATCGTTGTAACTTCTGAAAACCTCTTCTATCTTTTTTAAATAAAAAAGAACGACTTTAATGCGCTAGATTTTTCACAAAAAGCCATTAATTAAAAAATACACAATTTAATTTCACGTTCATAAAGACTATTACCTGTGCAAGCGTAGTTCACAAGTTTAGCTATCAAATGAGACCTTTTTAGGGTTCCGTACCCAAAGGGTGAAAACGGGACCCTATTACTAAGACTTCGTTGTCTATCCGTCTGTCTGTCTGTCTGTCTGTCTGTCTGTCTGTCTGTTCGTCTGTCTCCAGGCTGTAACTCAATAACGGTAACAGCTAGAGAGTTGAAATTTTCAGAGATTATGTATATCTGTGGCCGCTATAACAACAAATACTAAAAACAAAAGAAAATTAATATTTAAGGGGGGCTCCTATACAAGAAACGTGATTTTTTTGGCTTTTTTTGCTCTATATCAATAATGACAACAGGTAGGTACTTGATTCTTTCTCAAAGTCCTTAGTTATATGTCTTCTTTAATATTTAATAATAACAGTAAAATAAAATAAAAAATTAAGGGCGGCTCCCATACAAAAACACAATTTTTTGCCTGATTTTGCTCTATAATGGTACGGAACCTTTCGCGCGCGAGTCCGACTCGCACTTGGCCGATTATTTTATCTTCGTAGGATATTTACACGAGAAGTATTAGTCAGATTAGTGTGAAAGCCCGAGAAAAACTAAAATGGCTGCCATTTTACTACCGTGAGAGAGAGAGAAATTTGAGAGCTAATTTGTCGATAAAATATGCCATAAATCATGACATTAAAAGATCGGACACCGGTATCGGGACACATTGTATAACGGTACGGAACCCTTCGTTCGCGAGCCCGACTCACACTTGGCCGATTTTACGTTAGGACTTAGGGGGTATAATTTAGCTCCCACACCGGTTTCGGTGACAGTGGCCGGTTTCATTGAAACCAGACCAGCTACGCAGGAGTAATTTTATAGTGCCCAAGTGTGAGCGCAGTACACAAGAGCACTCTCTATTCCTTTACTCTCATAAGTCATAACCCAGTGGGACGAAAGAGCGACACGACCGGCGAGAGATCAGGCGCAGGACCGACTTTTAACATGCCCATCCGACGCATGGATCATCTTACTAGTCAGACAATCAGGTGATCAGCCTGCATTGTCCTAACCAAGAAATAACAATATGTTTCCAACGCGGGAATCGAATCCACGACCTCCGAGTCAAGAGTCGCGCTCTATACCACTAGACCACTTATGCGTTTGTTAGGGCGTATACATAATATATAATGTACGGTCAACAGTTTGTCGATAGTACATCGCATTTCGCACTGTCAGCGTATACGCCGCCACGCAGTATTATAATTTACTTTATTTAACCAGTTCGCGTCAAGCCGCCAATCGGTTCGCGTGCTCTCTTTACCATTTTACCATTAAACCATTTTAGCATAAGTAAAGGATTCAATAAACCTATTGAACCTAACTTGGCTTTTACTCTGTACGGGACCAAACCACCTAACCATTGTGGTCCTTCGGCCTTTGAACCAGTGACCAGATATTTTAACCAATCGAAGGAACCCTAACCATTGTGGTCCTTCGGCCTTTTATAGAACCAGTGACCATTTTAACCAATCGAAGGAACCCTAACCATTGTGTTCCTTCAGCCTTTTAAAAGAACCAGTGACCAGATAGTGATTTAACCAGTTTAAGGACCCATAACCATTGAGGTCCATAGTCTTTCTTAACCAGTGACTATAACCATTCCAACGTGAGAGCAACGTGGTCTTTCGTTCATTAACGTAAGGAGAAACCGGTGCGGCGCTAGTGAAACCAAACACGTGTCGGTTGCGTTGTAACCAATTTAACCAATAACGTCGCGTGTGTAGTGTAGACCAGAACCGAACCAGTGTACCAATTTTGACCAAAGTGCTTGTGTGGAGTGTAACCAGTTCACCAGACCAGCGACGCTACCAGCAACGCTACCAGTGACTACCACCGGGGACGACTTCTGAAGACAACCAGGTCACCACGTGCCAGTCTTCAAGTAAGATCTTTCCTTTTTACCACTTTTTACCACTCTATTTTGACCATTATAATGCCCGCAACCATGGAGGCTCTATTAACCACCCAGAACCAGATCATATCTGCGATTAACACGCTGTGTGTCAATTTCAAAAAGGACGGGCCTGATCGTAAGACGTCCGCCTATATCGAAAAACGCCTTAATACTTTGGACTCGTACTGGAATGAATTCCAGACCAACCATACCAGGCTCTGCTCCGAGTTTGAAGATCTTAACCACCGCTACTTTACTGAAAACCATTACCAGCGGACGAAAGATTTTTACGAGGAAGCTAGGAACATGATGTCTAATTACGTAACCAACGAACCAGGCAAACCATTACTGAGACCAGCTACACCATTATCGCAGTGCTCAGATAGGCGCGATTTTTCTTCTCCCGCCCAGGAGGGTACCTCTTTTAGTTTCCCTGCGCCGAAGCTGTCGATCCAGGGTAACTCCAGTAGGGTGGAAGAAATGCTTCGTAAGCAGAAGAGCAACTTCAAGGCGCTTTCTCGAACCATAGAGGCTGTCAACCTTGAAAGCTGCTCCGAACGCTGGGAGTTTGAAGACATTTTAAGGACTATCCAATCCAGATGGTCGGTCATTGATTCTCTTCACTGGGATATCGACAGTGAAGGGGTACTAGACAACGAGGAGTACGAAACAGCTTTCGCCGAGATGGAGAGGAAGTACAACACCATGAAGAATGCAGTGAGCAGACAGATGTGGTCGTCATCATACCGGGAACGTTCAACACCACAACTGGACATACCCACTTTCAGCGGAAATTACCAGGATTGGATATGTTTTAAAGATTTATTCTCCGAAACCATTCACAATAATAAATCTCTACCAAATGCCCAAAAAATGCAGTTTTTGAAAAGTAAGCTCCGCGGAGAGGCTGAAAAATTAGTTCACCATTTACGCATTAATTCCGAAAATTATCAAGTATGCAGGGATATCTTAAACCAACGTTACCATAATACCAGATTAATATTTAATTCTCACATACAATTATTATTAACCATGCCTACTATTCAGCAACAATCTGCAGCGGTCATCAAGAAGTTACATGACACCACCAACGAGTGTCTTAACTCTATAAAAGCAATGGGTGTCGATATTTCCAACTGGGACCCATTGATTGTCTATATTTTGTGCCAAAAACTAGATACCGAAACACATCATGATTACATAGAGTCGCTTATGAACCCAAAAGAATTGCCTACTTTGTCCGAATTTTTGAAGTTTTTAGAAATGAAATTTACATCATTAGAAAGCTCTCGTCGTAAGCAGGATTTTAATAAACCAAGTTCATCTCAAAAACTATTCCAAAAACCATGGGTTGCAAATCATCCTAATAATAATTTGCATAATTTTATGAACAGAAACTTTAAACCAAGGCCAGCTGTAATAAACCATGTAAATACGAAACCAATGCATATTGCAACACAAAGGAAATGCATGCTCTGTAAAAACTGTTGCCATGAATTGTTTAAATGCAAACAATTTCTGGAATCGTCGCCGCTGAATAGACTTAAAATTATTGAAACAAACAAGTTATGTAAAAATTGCTTCACTAACCATTATGACAAGGAATGTACTTCGGAAAAAACATGCCGTTTTTGTAACCAACATCATAACACTTTATTGCACAATGCTCTCGTTACTTTTGCTCCCTCAACTTCTAGTAACACCAATATTGAGCAGCCTGCCCGAAAATCTAAAATATGCGTTACCAATGCCCCGCAAGAAACCATGCCCAAATTATTAGCAACAGCTAAAATTAATATTAGGTCTGTGGATGGCTGTCACCATACCATGCGAGCCCTCATAGACCCGTGTGCAGAGACGTCTCTTATTACCGAGAACGCTGCTCAGCTTTTAGGCCTACCAAGGATTAAGCGCCACTGCGTGGTTGTTGGAGTTGGCGCGAAGGCCAACAATAGTAGGGGAGTCGTACAGATAGACGTTTCTTCTCTTCACAATAATTTTACATTTAAAACTGAAGCCTATGTCATGAAGCATGTCGTCGGAAATTTACCAAACGAATCTTTTCTAAAACCATCTTGGCCTTGCCTGGATAAATGGTAATTTATCCAGGCAAGGCCAAGATGGTAACTCGCCGATCCAGAATTCTATAGAAGTAAGCCAATAGATTTAATTTTAAGCGTAGATGTGTACGAGTTAATTATTTTACCAGGTTTAATTCGTAATAGCACACCAATCGCGCAAAATACCAAGCTCGGTTGGATTTTAAGTGGGACCATAAAACCAACACAAAAATATTGCAACGTCGTCATGGTCGACTTGCAAGATATTCAGCGTTTCTGGGAGATCGAGGATATCTCGGATAACTCTATTGATATTTCTGATGAAGATAACCATTGCCTTCATCATTACCAGCAACATACGACGCGTCAACCAAATGGACGTTACGTCGTACGTTTACCACTCAAACCAGAGATTACTGAAAAATTGGGTGACTCGAAAACCAAAGCTGTGGCTCAATTTCGTCAGTTAGAAAAAAGATTTTCTAAAAATAAAATAATCGAACAGAACTACAAACAATTTGTACATGAATAAATTAATTTAAACCATATGAAGAAGTGCAATAGTAACCCGATACTTCAATGCTATTTGCCGCACCATTGTGTAATCCGAACGGATTCCACGACCACGGCCACGCGAGTTGTTTTTAATGTCTCAGCGAAAACTTCGACTGGATTTTCGTTGAATGACCTTATGTACTCTGGACCAAATTTGCAAGAAGATTTGTTTACTCTCATCCTTAAGTGGAGGCAGTACCAAATAGTCTTCACAGCCGACATAGAGAAGATGTTCCGTTTTATAGATGTCCATGAAGATGACCAGCCTCTCCAGAAGATCATGTGGAGAGATTCTGAACAGCAACCATTGGAAGAATACCAACTTACCACTGTCACATACGGCACCAAGGCCGCACCTTTCCTAGCCATGATGACATTGAAACGTCTGGCTAAGGATGAAGATCACCGCTATCCAGAAGCAGCAGAAGCTCTGGCTACCAGGTTCTACATGGATGATCTTCTCCATGGACAACACGACCTAGAATCTGCAAGAAAACTAATTTCTGACCTCATAAATCTTCTTAAGTTAGGTGGATTTAATTTAAGGAAGTGGTCGTCCAATAAACCAGAAGTATTACCAGATAACCAGTCACCATGTGAAGACCAAGCATACGTATTTAAATACCAGGAATCGACCAAGGCATTAGGACTTAAGTGGCATCCAGACCAGGATTATTTCACATTTCAGTTGAAATCTGAACCAGTTCGTAAGCTCACCAAAAGAAGCTTACTGTCGAATATATCGAAAATATTCGATCCGCTTGGATGGCTTTCACCAGTTACCACCAAATTGAAACTACTCTTCCAAGAAGTTTGGCTTCTAAACCTTAATTGGGATGACGAGTTGCCAGCTGATATCAACACGAGATGGAAAACCATAGAAGCTGACATCACCAAAATTAACCATTTAACCATACCAAGGTGGCTACAGTCATCAAAGAACGACACCATGGAGTTACATGGGTTTTGTGATTCATCACAAAATGCCTACGCTTGTGTTGTATACTGCAGAGTCAACAATACCAACAGCAACCAGTCTTCTGTAGTACTAGTAGCAGCGAAGTCCCGCCTCGTACCTGTAAAGAAAAATTTATCATTACCAAGATTAGAATTATGTGCAGGTGTTCTACTTACCAAGGTCATGAAGATCACCTGTCAAATTACAACATCAAAATCTACGGTTGGTCCGACTCGACAGCAGTGTTAGGTTGGCTCAACGGCGACCCAAGCAAGTGGAAACCATTCGTAGCAAATAGGGTGAAGCAGGTGACGGACATCATTCCACCGAGCTGCTGGCATTATGTGTCAACCAAGTACAATCCAGCTGACCCAGCAAGTAGTGGCATCACCACGGAACAGCTGATTAACTATTCCATCTGGTGGACTGGACCCCACTGGCTACAATCTTTTGAGGAGTCAAAATTAACCAATTCATCTTATACCACGAACGAAGAGCTGAAAAAACCATTATTAAATATTAATGTTACAACTATTAAATATGAAAACGAAGTTATAGAAAATATAATTAGCAGATACAGCGATTTTACGCGAGCTTCAAGAGTGCTTGCGTGGGTATTACGATTTACACCTAAGTCTAAAAATAAACAACAATACTTAACCATATTAGAAATAAGAAAAGCTAAATACTTAATTATAAAATATGTACAGCAATTAGAATTCTTAGAAGATATAGAATATATTAAAAACCATAACCAACCTAACCCTAAGAGTAATTTATTAAAATTAAAACCATTTATTGATGACCAAGGACTTTTAAGGGTTGGGGGCCGATTAACCAACGCCAAAATAGAAGATAGAATGAAGCATCCGTGTATTTTACCACATAACCATGTACTTACCAATATGATAACTGACCAGGCACATAAAATGACCTTCCATGGGGGTGCAAGATTGACCCTCGCGTGGTTGCGTCAAGAATATTGGATTTTAAGAGGAAATAGCGCTGTAAAGAAGCAGCTTCGAAGATGTGTGCTATGCAGAAGGCACGACCCCCTGAAACATGACCAGTTGATGGGAGATTTACCACCAGCCCGAGTCAACAGGACCCGCCCTTTTTACCATACAGGGGCTGATTTCACAGGTTTTGTTGACGTCAAGTCTGCGAAGGGTAGAGGAGTGAGATGTACCAAAGGATACATCGCCGTCTTTGTGTGTATGGTGACCAAGGCCGTACACTTAGAGTTGGACCCGATCTCACCGCCTCCGCATTTTTAGCAGCCCTAAGAAGACTTTCGGCCAGGAGAGGATCGCCCGGTCACATTTACAGTGACAACGGGACGAATTTTATAAAAGCAAATAGAGTCCTGCAAGAAGAGATAGTTAATTTAAAATCAATATTAAATGACCAGTTTTATGCTGAGATAACTGACATGTCGATAGAGTGGCATTTCAACGCACCATCTTGGCCTAGTGCAGGCGGTCTGTGGGAGGCGGCAGTGAAGAGTTTGAAATACCATCTGAAGCGAGTCATAGGAGAACAAAAACTCACATACGAAGAGTTCTCCACTCTCCTAGCTCAACTGGAAGGCTGCCTCAACTCTAGACCTCTGTGCCCGCTAAGCGAAGAAGTAGAAGATCTAGATTTCCTCACTCCATCCCATTTTCTAGCAAGTGGACCAACATTGACCATTGTTGAGTCTGAACACGATCTGCGATCTGAGAAGATTTACCAAGATGTGTGGAAGAGATGGAGTACTGAGTATCTTACACAGTTAAACACCAGGTCTAAGTGGCAACGTTCACAACCTAATTTAAATATAGGAGATATCGTTATTAGACACGACGCTAACCTGCCACCGGGTAAGTGGGCTCTCGGTCGAATCGTGCAGCTACATCCGGGGCAAGACGGGCTAACTAGAGTAGTCTCTGTAAAAACCAAAAATGGCGTTATGAAACGACCAATAGTTAAGTTATCACTTTTACCGATTAATCATAACAGTGAAGACGAAGACAGTAACCAAATTGCTGTCAATAACCAACCGAATAACCAGACAAATGACAATTTACCAAAACGAAAAAGGAGAGTTAGAAAAGGCATTTACCATTTATTTACCATGGCACTTATGTTATTTACGTTTTTAATTTCACCAGCCTCATGTGCATACAACGTAATAAACTTTAACGACAGTCAAAGTTTATATTTTGACAAAATATCTACCATGCGGTTAGTGCAAGACGAATGGAAGCTGGTAGTATATTATGATTTAGAACCATATTGGCAGGGAAGTAAGTTATTATCAAAATATATAGATCACATGGAACATTTATGTCAACAATCACCAGTAAGAAACCATTGTGAATCCATTTTAATACAATTACGGCACAGCTATACAGAGTTTATGCATTACAATAGCATTCTGTCGACGCAGCAGTTCCCACACGGGCACGCGCGGCGCAAACGCGGCCTTATCAACGTCGTGGGTAATGTTGCACACGCGCTGTTCGGTGTACTCAATGACCAATTCGCTCAACAGTATATTAAGGACATCCGCGTCGCTGATTCCGGAGCCGACGTCAGTAGCGGATAGTTACGATCAGGATCTAGACGATATAGGCGTTAAGATAAAACAAATGCATTCAGAGAGTGGTCTAAAGGGTGGTATATCTTATCACGATGTTCACCATTACGTCGCGATATACGTGGTGGCGGGTGTGCTGGTGTGTGGGGCAGCCGCATTCGCCGTGCGGCGGTGGTGCCCGCGCCGCAGTCGCCGCCAGGACTCCAGCAGCGCGCCGGCAGCAGCTGGCGCAGCGCCTGTGCCTGCCGCGTCGGACCCACCGCGCCCTGAGCCGCGGGGTCTGGCGAACGCAGCGTTTGTGTATAGTGTTAGTGACCAGTGTGTGAGTGTAGTTGACCATGGGCAATCTAGTGTTAAGTGTAGTGGTAGAGTGAAAGACCAGTCCACTTCTCCCGTAGTGCAAAAGCATAATTTTAGTGAATATTGTGATTATTAGAGACACTAGGGTACAATTAGAATAAGCGAATATTGTTTATCACCTTGTCTCACGTCACTCACTAACCATTGAACCATTTATTTTTTGTACCATTTTCACCATCACTCTTTCTTCTCTCGCGGTGGCAGCATGTACGGTCAACAGTTTGTCGATAGTACATCGCATTTCGCACTGTCAGCGTATACGCCGCCACGCAGTATTATAATTTACTTTATTTAACCAGTTCGCGTCAAGCCGCCAATCGGTTCGCGTGCTCTCTTTACCATTTTACCATTAAACCATTTTAGCATAAGTAAAGGATTCAATAAACCTATTGAACCTAACTTGGCTTTTACTCTGTACGGGACCAAACCACCGTACATATAATATCAAAGCTATATTATAATGTATACGCCCGGCACCCGTGTAAGTAGGTATAATATAATAATTAGTATAATTAATTACCTTTAGCGATAAATCATAATTAAACATAGGCATAATTGCGATTTTATCGTAGTTAATGGTACAAAAGGGGATTTCCATTCTGTAAAAATATTTTTTCGCGGCCTTAGTCTCTACATATTATTATTATACATTTTAATTATTGCGTATTATAGTGTAGACTGCAGGGGTTCCCAAACTGTGCGCCGCGGCGCCCTGGTGCGCCGTGGAAAGGCAAGAGGGGCGCCGCGAGTCGATCCTCCATCATTATCATTTATAACCACAAATATTATAAAATAAAATTATAATATTATGAAATATACGAAGCAGGCAGACGATTAAATAATTATTATTTACTTGCTTAACCTAAGTTCCTAACTATAATAATCATTAGGTGTTTATTTATGTATCTTTTTGTAATAGCTGGGTAGAGTAGGGCGCCGTGACAAAATATAGACTTGTAAGTGCGCCGCAGGCTGAAAAAGATTGGGAGCCCCTGGTGTAGAGAATGTTATGTAATTATTATGTAGCCTGCACCTAAATTCGCACAAAAATTCGGTTATCTTGCAGGAACCGTGTACACAAAAATAATATATAGATGACGCCCACAACTCCGTTGCGGCACACAATATATATTAGTAGTACCAAGTTGCGGCATAAAATTGTCCTATGTCCTTTCCCTGGGCTCAAAATATCTCCATATCATTAATCATTTCAGCAAAATCGGTTCAACGCGACGGTTTGGACATGAAGAGGTAACAGACAGACAGACGGACTGACAGACACATTGAAATTTCGCATTTATAAATATTATAATATTAGTATGGATCTAGACTTGTCGAAATAGAAAATATCTGCGCCTATTGTCGGCACAAAATCATATATACTTGTCTATTGCACCAACTCTTTTACAAGAGCCAATGTCTACAGGTTCTCTATATCTTGGCCTCGGCTGCTGCCGTCTGGGTTCCCGAACCGCGTCAGCGAGGACGGCCGGCGCTTCTACAGCAACCTGATCGACGAGCTGATCAGGAACCACGTGGAACCTGTCATCACCTTGTACCACTTCGACCTGCCGCAGGCTCTGCAGGATCTAGGTAGGTTTTAACTTTTTCATTGTAATTTTTCTGAACTCACTCACGGCAAATGAAATAAAAAATGTCTATTTGCAAAGCACGATTAGCCAAAAAATTAATTGACATCGTGTAACTTGTAAAATCTGTCTTCGATTGTACCATCGAGGAATTTGATTCCTAGGCAGTTGACGGACCTAGGTACGTCGTTTGGTCGGTTTACGTCAATTCAATGTTAGCTGTGATCGGTTGGATAGGTTTGACCAAATTACTAATAGGTCCGCCATCTGCCTAGGAATCAACTTCTCTGATAGTAGGTACCTACTTTCTTTTACTTTCCTATACAGGTCTTGTTGATCTTAGCAACTAAGTGACCTCTAGGGACACCTAATTTTATGTCGGCCAATAACTATTACAGGCGGCTGGACCAACCCTTTAGTATCTGACTGGTTCGCGGAATACGCACGAGTTGTCTTCGCCCTCTTCGGCGACCGCGTCAAGTGGTGGATCACGATCAATGAACCGCTGATCATGTGCGAGTACGTGTACAACACGGGGCAGTCCGCGCCGGCGGTGCTCAGCCCGGGTCTCGGAGACCTGCTGTGCACTAAGCACGCGCTGCTTGCCCACGCTAAAGCTTGGAGGATATACGATAGAGAGTTTCGGGATGAGTATAAAGGTGAGTGAGTGCGTTTAGAGTTTTACATCTGATAAAACTCAGTATTAACTTTAGTCAGTGAACTTTAAACTACACTTTAGTAAAATAATTGCTGTCGGTGTAAAGTAATGTTAGATTTGATAGATTTGACTGGTAAGTAATTTGATTGGTTTCGTTCAAGTTTCTTGTGGATATGATGCGCTTAGTTTACGTCACATGCGCAAGTCGTCGGTTTATCTTAAATTTTGTTCCAGAAAAATGAAACTTTTCTATGGTCATAATACATGGTCATAATTACATTTTGTGTTAATAAATAATAACAGAAGTCAGTATATCATATTAAGGAAGGTAAAAAAAGACTGAAAATAAATCATAAGTAGTTAGAACCAATACCCCTAGAGAGACTGAGAGAGTAAATACTAAGTTCAAATTATTTTTATTTGCTATTCGCAGGTAAAATAGCAATAATCAACCAAATAATGTGGTTCGAGCCGCTGGGAGCCGGTGATGAAGAGGCGACGCGACTGGTCACCGAATACGCGGTGAGAACTTTGATACGCTAAATTAGAGATTTTAATAATATCATTAAAACAATGTTCATTCAATAATAAATTTTATTCAGCTAAATCAAAGTTAAAGGAAGTAAATATTTTTCAATGTAAGAGCACATTCAGACCAGTGCCGTAAATAGGGCGGTGCCACCGGTGCCCAGGCACAGGGCGCAGACTCTGGGGGGGCGCAATGGCCAGACCAGGGGAGGCCTACGGCCCTGGAAGCATTGCTCTGGGTTCCTATATAATATATTTTAAAAAAAACAAGGGCGCAGTTATAGAAGCTCGCACAGGGCGCAAAAAAGGCTATTTACGGCACTGATTCAGACATGCCAGATTTGTGCACGCGGATTCAGCTCGCGTGTTTTCCCAAACGCTACAGCAGGAAACGTGCTGTAATCCTAAAGAAGCGCTTACACGGGCAACAATTGCGGCAATAATTGCCCGGCGACACGAATGGACCTAGTTGATGAAGTTGCGCCATACCGCTCAATTGTATTGCGCAATATTGCTGCTTGTTGCCGAAAATTGCTTGTTGTAGTCGTGACGTCAAAGTTGACGAGAATTGACTGGAGTGGAGCAATTTTAGTTGCCCGTATAAGCGTAGCTTTACTACGGCATTTTGGCGCTACGCCGTAGCCCGTAGCGGCTGTTATAAATCAAAATAAATAAGTGGTTTCTGAAAATTCGTAAAAATCACCCAAATAACAATTGGGATTGTCCATTTTTTTAATTGTGCCCATTACAAAAACATTTCGCGGAATAAGGTCAGTGATCGTTATTCTGTATACATATAAATTCAAAAAAATATCCATTAGTTCACTCGACCAACTATACGTTTTGAACTTTTGGTATGCTTCTCGAATCAGTTTTCACATAAATAAAAGGACCCATTCACTAGGCCTGCAAGTTGCAACACCATTCACTATCCTGCATAAGCCGGCGGACTGCACGCAGGATAGTGAATGGTGTTGCAGGCCTGCACGGCGGACTGCAGCAGGACTGCAATGCAGGATAGTTAATGGACCTTTTAACACCTTGTTGATACTTGGCATGAATGCTCTTTTCTTCATTTTTATGTACTTATTCAATGCTGCCAACCGCCGATGATGACGTCATAGATCCGAAAACATTAAAATTTTATTTAAAAATACTAGCCAATAAATTAAAAAAAATATTTAATTTATATTCTTAAAATACCCTATTTCAATGAAAAAAATTATAAAAAGTGCATGTTATTTTTTTTTGGACAATGCCCCTAATTGTATAGCGTAAGGGGCATTGTCCAAGCCGACTGGCGTGTAGTACATGCCAGTCGGTTATAGTTTTTTTTTTTACAGACCGCATTGTACACGCACCCAATATTTTCCAAGGAAGGTGGCTGGCCAAAGTCTATAGAAACTATCATAGCCCAGAAAAGCAAAGAGGAGGGCTACACCAAGTCACGGCTACCACCATTCACTGCAGAAGAGGTGCAACTTGTTAAAGGTAGGCTTTTTGTTCACGGGTCTCTGGCTTTTCATTTAATAAGAATCTTTAAGGGCACAGGGATCTACCCCGTGACACTGGCGGAAAAGGAGGTACTTGTAATTCTTTCGACTTACTGACTGAAACTTTCGTTTGAAATAAGTATTGTATGCAAGCCGGTAGAAATATTGTTACTCATTATATGTATTTATCCATAATAATAATGATGCATAAACCTAGTATCGACCAAGGTTACGTCAAAAAATTATTATGGTATAGTCATATTATAGTGACTATAGTGAGCGCTAACTCGTGGATACCTTTGTTGACTTATGTGCTTGGTTGTATTCCTTATTGTTATTATTAAGTAAAACATGAACAAATCTAACTTTTTCGTCGTCGTCTACCACTGTCTGTGCACTCGAACTTGGCAAGAGACTGGTTATCGCACGCTTAAGGGTCAATTCAGACCGCAACGCGACGCGTAGATGCCTTTTAAAAGTGTGGATTTTACAGATTTGCAGACGTCTCACGCAATGATTGAAATCTATCAAATCCATACTTTAGGAATGTTGTGGTCTAATTTGTACCCTAATATGTCATTTCCATACATTTTTGGTCGGCGCTCCCATATCCGATAAGGGGGCGTCCACAAATTACGTGAGGTGTTTTTGAATTGTTTGACCACCCCCCCCCCCCCTGGTGAGATTTCGTGAGATTTTATTTAACCCCCCACAAATCTCACGTGAGATTTTTCAAAATATGATTTCTTACGTAAAAGTTTGGTTTGACAGTCAGTAGAATTTCTTTTCGAACGAATTTGTGAATGATCTTAATCACAATAATATAACGATTACGCTTACGATAAAATCTTAAGCATACGTACAATCTGAATGAAATGGACCAAAATATGTAGTATTATTTTGTTGAGAAAAAAATTACGTGAGATTTGCCGAGACCCCCCCTCTCCCCAACGTGAGATTAGATGAGATTTGACTCGACCCCCCCCCCCCCTAAACACCTCACGTAATTTGTGGACGCCCCCTAAAGAAAAGGTCTTGGCTAAACCCTCAGCACTTACTTCCAGGCACGTACGACTACTTCGGCTTCAACTACTACACGTGCCGGCAGGTGTCCGCGGCCGGCGCGGGGGAGGTGGTCGGCGCCTGGCCCCTCGCCGGCTCCCCAGACCTCCACGCCAAACTACTCATTGATCCCAAATGGAACACCACTAATTTCTGGTTCTCCGTAAGTATGTTTATTCCATACTAGGTATATTACTTTGGAATCGAAGAAAAGAGAAAAACGACCGAAGTTTATTTAAATACGTCCCAAAATTCTTTTTGATAACTTTTGAGGTAACGAGATGAATTGGAATTGAAGTGGAAAAAAAACAATCAAACTATCAACATTATAATCTAAGGCTGGTCTGAGCTGATGTTCAAGAAACTGAAAATCATCATCTTTATTAATCTCTTCTACCTTTTCTCATCAGTCATCACTTTGCAGGTGGTCCCATACGGCATCCGTAACGTCCTGAGATGGATAAGATCTGAGTACGGCAACGTCGAGGTTTACATCGCTGAGAACGGCTACCTGTCCACGAGCAAAGCTCTACACGACCCTGACCGAGTGGACTACTACAAGGCGCATCTGGAACAGGTAAAAAGACGTTCCTTGGTGATTGCCAATTGGTATTAAGAGAGGGAGAGGTGGACTTCAGGGAGCCACTCAGGACTTTGTCCCTACTCAGCCTCATTGAGCGAGTCGCTAAAAAACATGATATACGGTCTGGAACACAGAAATAAGATCTAGATAGAGGTCTGTGGTCTGGAAGGAAACCTCCTACTTATTGGCATGGGCGTAGGGGGGGGGGGGGGGCAAATTAAGAAAGTCCTAAACTTCAAATTCGTGATTTTTAACATAATATGAGCGAACTGGAATTGTATGCCTCACCTGGCAACTCTCCGCCCCACGTAAGTATGAAACTCGTGAGCATTATAGCGACCGATCGCTACGCCCGTACCTCGCTACGCCCATGCTTATTAGTTATTGGTAATGCAGTTAACTACTCGAATTACCATTTCCATTTGCAATTATTTACCTACAATATGTTGCAAAGTTGCAAGTCTTACTCTTTGCCTTGTTTTAGATACTTCTAGCAATATACGAAGATGGAGTAAACGTCACGGGTTACACCGCATGGACCTTGATGGATAACTTCGAATGGATGGATGGATATCGGTAAATAGCAATATTAATTGTATCTAATGTTGCTTCGTAGAGGGAATATATAATTTTTGAAGCCGATTTGAAATAGTACATTACGCACCTAGGGCAGGAAAATAAGAAATGTCTCAGATCACATGTAATTCATCATCAACAAACATGTGATCTGAGGCTTTCTTATTTACTGCCCGTGGTGTGTATACTATTTTTCTCATCGACGGAGGCGGAAAACGGCAACATCGGTAAGCGCAGCGGGAAGAAAGTTGACGTTTTCCGCCCGGAGGTGAGAAAATTAATTTTATAGTACTTAGTACTTACCTAAATTTTCAAGAATTAAGATAATCTGCTTAAAATAGTTACTATTACTTCAAATTGAGAGTGTATTTCCACCGAAGATGAGTTAAGCCAACAGAATCGCTTCATTTGCTTGATTTAGCCCAGCTAAGAATATCACAGAAATTGGATGTTAAAATCACATTCCTTACTCAGCTTAGCTTAGCTGCCACCGAAACAATCTATAATTCTTAACTAAGTACCTTCTAAGCTTCTTAAGTGATTAAAATATTCTCAGATCCAACTTCGGTCTATACGCAGTAGACTTCAGCGACCCGCAGCGTGCGCGCGCGCCGCGTTCGTCCGCGTACTACTACGCGCACGTCATACGCACACGCACGCTCGACGCGCCGCTCGACTACACGCCGCATACAGCGCGAGCTAGTAGCTTACAGACGTCTGTGTTATTGTTAGTGTGTGTGATTTGTTTGCTTGTATAAGTTGTAACAAATTGGGACTAACAATTATAATTATGTAATTTTAAGGTAAGTTCAGATCAAGACGAACGTGACTCGGCTTTTCTTTAAAGTAACACAAAATAGTTTTGCGTGGCACCGCTTCGCTTGCATCATCCATCGATTCGTCATAACTCATAAGTCATGACTCGTCCTGCCTCGTTTCGTGTGAATGATCCTACGTTTTCTAGAACAAGGTGACATGTTAATTATTGTTAACTCGCACATAAATTATTTACTGTGATTAAATGTTTCGTCGATGTTCTTTGTTAAGGCGACGCCTTGATAATTTGGCTGTAGCGATGCCGATTTTTCTCAGCAATGACTAAAGCTAAGAAACTAAAGTTCATTGTCAGTATTCATTATGTCTTTGTCTTTGAATTGCCCATAGCATTACACGTTTGGACAACTTTTATAACACAGAATTATCAATCGAAAAGACCTCTGTAAAAAAAGGGATTCCTATTTTTCCAAGAGAGGAGAGTGATTTAAAGTTCCAAAATTTGTACATAAATTGGTTGAAACATACACATTAATATGTGCATAGCTTTTATGAAATGTATTTATGGTTTTTAAATTACGCGACAAAAACCATTTTGTCACTTACGCCCTTTCCATTTTTTGCTGTTCCATTGCTTGTTTACTATGAGAGGCCGGCCCGGCTAAAACATATCCAACACGGTTTCTTACTTTAACGCGGCGTCACCTTAAGGATAAAATAAAACAAACATAAACTCATCAGACCACAATATAATTGTTCCTTTTACGATAAAACCCTAACAAAGTTACATATTTACATCGGAAGCATCGAATGCCGCTATCTAATACTGTAACAAATACGCGAGCAACGAACCCACTACACCTCGACTAATAATCAAAACTTTATATTAAGAATTATGCAAAAAACTTTAACTGACTTACTTAGAACGATATTACCTTGCCTCTTTAAGGTGTGCCGCACTAGGCGTAACCGCACTACAGCGATACGACACGACGCGACACTTCACGGCCATATTTTGTATGTAATCGTATGAGCTAAGCTGCACTACGTTGCAGCGAGCTACGCGACTCGGCACTCCAATACTAAATTGATTTGAAGTGCCTAATTTCTCCACTACAGTGTAGCGAGAGCGACGCCTAGTGCGGTCCTACCTTTAATATCAATATAACAGGAGTTTAAACGTACCGGTAATATTAAGCCGCCGCTGAGTCGGCTCTAGACATCTACAATATCACAGAAAATACGATAAAATCGGAAAAGAAACGACAGTCTTAGACGTAAATGCCTCATTTGGAAACAAACGCTTTGATAAATAATATAATTTTGTAAATAAATTTTCTTGTTTAGTGTAGCAAAAGAGTAGTCAGTTGTTATACAAACATGATTTCAACATTTAGCTAGCTGTAATGGAGGCCCTTCACATGGCTATTTGTATTTGCGTATTTGATGTAATTGCCGAACAATCACCGTGTGTAGACGGTATTTTTGACAAATATTGGCCTTATTTGCCTATTTGACAAATATGACCAATACCAAATACCTTTGTCGGTTTTTGACGCACATCAAAGTAGTCAAATAGGCAAGTAAACAAAATCAAGTAAAAGTTTGGTATTTGACGTCCATGTGTGGAAGGTCGTATTTGCCTTTATTTGCTTGTTTGTGTATACGTCAATAATGTTGCCAAATACAACAAACAGCAAATACAAATAGCCATGTGAAGTGCCTGCATTAGATGCAGCGCAAGAATACAACAACAATTTAGCTTTTCAATGAATTCATTTTCCTCTTTTGCCACACTACGCAAAATTAATTCTAATACACATCCACATTATCTCTTTCGTTTCATTTGAAGAAAATGTATTTAAAAATATACATTCATTACTTTGACTTAATACAAAAATATAGAAGACAAACACGATAAACAAGTTTATGACGAGAAATATCTACATTCTACTGTATACACTCGAGACAAAAGTAGTCCTTACACCGAATTGTTGCGTTGTAACGGCTAAACGTACAATTATTTAAACAATATTGTCAAGTAACTATATCTTATACATAGCCAAGACCTTAAACTTCTTTATTTATGTTGCTTTTTTAGTTGACTAAAAAGAAATACTCTTATAACACGGTCAAATTAACTTGAAGCATTACTGGAATGCAATACATGCCCGCTCCATCAAACCATGCGTCAAGTTAATGTGACCGTGTTTTAGACTTGATGACATTAAATAAAATCTTGGCCTTTATATCAGGAATGTCCGTTTTGCAGGTTTTTTTTTTTAATTTTACAGGAGTTTATCTATTCACTTGCGCTCTTGATTAGGTAAATAGTTTAAAAGTGCTATGGAATCGATAAACTTCTGTCAAAAACATCTGCCAGACATAAAAATAGAGCTCGACAAGGCTTTAAAGTTTAAATGAACGTGGCGAAAACAGGAACTAACGCTGCCATCACACGAAAACGCCATTTTCGAACGAACGAAACGGTTCTCTTTTACCAGCAACGCCCCGTCCTCGTTCATTTAAATTATAAAGCGTTGTCGCACTTTAGGTAAGTAGGTATATCGACATTTAACAGGCGATTATGAAAAAGGCCTAGAATGTTCTAAAATAGTAACTCAAATAGGTACCCATGGAAAGTTTTTAATAAAATTCGATGATTCAGTGATTATTGTAATTAATAACACGATAATTCATGACATTTTTGCTTTATGCTAGATTATAAAAATACGATATGAGCATGAAAGAACAAGGGGCATTTTTGTATGGAAGCCGTACCCAAGCATATATCTCTATCATCATAAAATGTTAACTTTTCAAGCCCTTTCATTTGGTATATGTCTCAAAGTGCTACATTAGTGGGTACGATATGCCCCTCCTTCTTTACCAAGATCTTAAATTTTAATTACAACCAAACTTTACTTGTATGTTCTTATATGAGTTACATCACAAGTTGTCAAAGTATATCTAGCGATCGTTATCATCTTTAAATTAGCTTACATTAAATATTACTTCACGTATTTAAATTAGAAGCGTCTTTATTTGGCACAAAATAAAATAAAATAATAAGCTTTATTTGAAACTGATTATAGGTAAACGTGTTCTTATTGGCATTTTGATGTTTTTACTCATAAGCACAGGTAATGCACGGTTTTCAGGTTTTTTGACAGCAGTTTATTTAGTACTCCGTAATGGAAAAAACGGAACTCTTATAGATTCGTCATTTGTCTGTGTGTCTGTCTGTCCGTCCGTGTGCATATGTAACAACCACTTTTCTCCGAAACTGTAAGACCGGCTATACTGTTAAAATTTGGTAAGTACTTAGATGTATTCGATAAATCGTACTTCCACTTGGCCGATTTTTTTGGCCGACATCAAGTAGTTAACCAATAAACAACGCTACTAAAAAGATAAAGTCCTGTCAAAAAACCTCAGGAGCTGGAAAAAAGTGATACTTTAGTACCTTATGATGCTAGCTGACTGACTGCCACACTTAAACATGAATATTACTTAACTGTAATTAAATGAAGAGTTTGAAAGATAATGTTTTGGGCTTAATCACAGTTAAGTAATGAATTACGAAACTTTATGAAATGAAAATTTACCGTGGGAGAGCCATGCTTCGACATGAATGGGCCGGCTCGACCGGAGAAATACCACGGGCTCACAGAAAACCGGCGTGAAACAGCGGTTGCGCTGTGTTTCGCCGAGAGTGAGTGAGTTTACCGGAGGCCCAATCCCCTACCCTATTCCCTTTCCTACTCCTCTCCTACCCTATTCTCTCTTAAAAGGCCTGCAACGCACATCTGCGGCTCTTCTGATGTTGCGAGTGTCCATGGGCGACGAAATTTGCTTTCCATCAGATGACCCGTTTGCTCGTTTGCCCCCTTATTTATAAAAAAAAATCGTCTTTGAGTGCGGCAGTGATGAGTGAATCTAGATGGAAAATAAAAAATTCCAAAAATAAGGTGTTCCCTTCCCTTATTTGGTGCTCCCAAATCATGTCTTATTTTTCTTATATCATTTTTCTAAATATAAATAGATTTTAATGTTAATTATTTAAATGACAAATCCGTAGCAGGAACATTTTACAATATACAATAGTCAATTTATTTTTCATATTCGAATAAAACCTAATCGAATAAACCAATTTCGAATTTAAAATATAAGACTATTATATATATATATATATGATAATGATTGGTTTTGTACCATTATTTGATTTAACAATTAGTGTATTATATAACTTACAATTGGTTTAAAAATAACGATAAAAGATAACTTTAACATCAGAAAAGTTAAAAAACGTTTAAAACAAGAAGTTGATTTATTTGGAAGATTTTTCTAAACAAGACAGTTCACATTGAAATGTTATTATAATATTTTAATTGAAATTTTACATTTAAAATACTTTTTTAACGTTACAATCTTTTAATTTAACTTCAACGATATTTCTTTACTCTAAGCTCAAATCTTGTACGTTTTACGGTTGATTAAAATTCCTTTTTAAATTTAAATATTTAAAAATACTCTAATTACTTAGTCCTCTAAGCAAAAGTTATTTTAGAACCGTCCTATATTAGTCTTAGGAAATAAATATAAAGATTTTTACATTTTGGTTTTTAAATGCCATAGATAAACATACAAACGCTAGAGTCAATAAAATGGCAGTTTAGGTTTAAATTTAGAATAATCGGTGCTCGGTAAGGTTTACCTATTACCTAAATGAAATGTAAAGCCTCACTCCTACCCGAAGCATTATGCAGAGAAACAGCTAAATAGTCTTGGAAGTCTAAAGATGTGATCTGTTGAAAAACACGCCTCATTGGAAAATCAATCTTTAAGAATAAGAAAAGTGTCTCTCAGTTCTTATCCGTAGATATAATGATATAATTTTCATGAACATTTTTATTCTTTGTATATTATGTAGCGAAGAACTACGTATCTTTAACAAGAAATTTACTGTACAATTAGGCCTTTTAGGCCCAATCTCACCAACGCCTCTTAATGTCAACAGCAGCAACAGCAGTCAAAAAAAGTTGTCATGTCTTCTCTTTCATTCATATGAAAAACGAAAGAGGTATAAAATAAACATGATACTAAATCGAGCATTAACTTTAACAGTCGTTGGTGAAATTACAGTCGGGGCATTATAATAGGCCACATTTGACATCCGTCAAATTTATTTCCATAGTGAGGTAAGCTGCGTAACAACATCGACCAAAACGAATAAATCGATACGGACTTGAAATAAAATATTTGATTTTTAAACGTTATTTGTAAAACCAGAAACAAATTCCAGTCCCATTATTACTTTAATTCAAGGAGCAAAATAAGACAAGTACATAATTTACAAAAAAAAAATGCATTTTTTCCCTTGAATTATAAAAACTGTTAAAGTTAGTATTATCATTATTCATTTCACATAAATATGTGTTACTGTTCACAACGTGGTTATTAATTTATGGGGATATTTCGTTACAAGTAATCAATGCATCGATACTATTTATTTGCTTTCGATTTTTAGAGTAACATCCCTAGAGTTTAAAAAGAAAAAAGGTCAGCTGACGTAACATTGTAACGACGTGCATTTATTAACATCAGAATTTGTTTATTACATTTAGAATTGTTTATCAGTAAAAACAAAACGTTAAATAATTCGTATCGGTCATATTTACAATAAATATGTAATCGTAATTGAAAAAAGTTAATCAATTGTGCAGTTATAACAAAACGAAAATATTTATTTTTTATGTACGTCGCTACAAGGTCACCTGGTACAATTTTGATGAGCTGTCAAATGTGGCCTATTAAAATGTCCCGACTATAGGCCTTAGTATGTCAAAAGACTTGAATTTCGAACGTCGACTGACGTCATCGGAACTGTGTTTTAGTTTGAATATATTTTAGACCTTATGCGAAGGAGATAGGGGCAACTATTGCGGGGTCTGCATCTGGGCCTTGCGGCATTGGCACAGCCACTTGATGATGCGGGCGTTCCTCTCGACGACGCTGGGGGGCTCCGTGTTGCGGTAGATCTGCTTCTGCACGCCGGGACCTTGCACCTAGAAGTGATAGTCATTTCTAAATAATTAATTGGAATTTAATTTGAATAGGTTTTAAGAGGTTTAATCGTAAATAGGTAGGAGACGATTCATGAAAATCATATCAGTAAGTGTATGAAATTATTTTCAATCCACATAGTACCTACATGCTTGATAATGGCTTTTTTTTCTTAAAATCCGGAGCACGTAAAAATTCACGATTCCTTTCCACGATAAGATACGTGATCATACCGCGATAGCAATATATTTCGTGAGCAAGTCGTCCGCTAGTCACCTGTTTTTATTTTAAAAAAACAAAGCTCCACAAACCGTATAATCGGCAGTCGCGGCAAGCTGGTTGGAGTCGACCGTGGATGCGGAGGAGAAGAACACAGGGCTGGCAGGGGGGTCGCGGAACAGGGCGTCGAACGTGCGCCCCTCCAGCCCCAGGTGGTCGAAGAAGTGCTGCAGCGCCGAGCCCCCCGACGACCCTGAGCCCGGCGACGCCTCGCCCGGAGCCGAGCCCGTGTCCGACCGACGGTACCTGGCAATCAATCGTCATTGATGCATTAATCATCATAAGGCTTCGGCCAAACGTCAGTAACGCAGGACGGGAGCGTCTGCAACGCGAAACTGGTGTGCATACGCGCGACTACGGTGCGAACCGATAGATTATTCCCGTTCTGCCGACGCGAACGTCTCGCGTTGCAGACGCTCCCACTTCGCAGTCGCTTTGGTCGCGTAGGTTTGGCTTAAGCTTTAATTACTTCGTACTTTAAATAAACTAAACTTGACCTTTAATGCATCCGTTGTGGATGTTTTATACAATATTTTCAGAGCGCAGTAACGACTCCTCAAATACTGTAGTGTCTGAGACACAGACATGTATCTAATTAGATAGGCCATATTGTGTATGTACTATCAGAGAAGTTGATTCCTATGCAGATGGGGGACCTACGTAGTTTGGTCGCGTTACGTCAAACCCAGCCGACAGATCACAATTAACATTGAATTGATTTGATCGACCAAATGACGTTGGTCTGTCAACTGTATAGGAATCAATTTCCTCGATGGTACCTGGCGTGCCGTCGCGTTCCCAAAAGGTTAGCAATTTCAATCTTTCGAAAGTCTGTTCTTTAGTCTGCGCTCCACCGTTATCGGAATCGGACGTCAATCGGAATTCTAAAAATGCCTAATTGTGCCGTATTGGGCTGTGGAAATTAGAATAGAAAGGTTTCTATAAATAGTGGATACATTTCTTAACATCGGTAAGTAATTTTGTTATTAAATCATGTGTCCTTTATTTTAAAATCAATTATTTAATGTTAATCGTGGATGGCTGTGGTTTTTACCACGAAATCTACGTAACTGCGTGTGTACCGCGTGATTCATAATACATTGCCGCTTTAGTTAGAAAATTATAGAGCCCGTTTTGTTTGTCCGCTATTGAGCGCGCAATGAAAATAAAACAATCGATACTTTCACTCATCGCTTAGTTTCGAGGTACAGTCAATATTCTCATTTTTCTGTCAAATGAAACAAATAGTGTTGTGCATATTTACGATTCTAATTAATCGATTTTCGAAACAGACATGAAACAGAGGAATGATAATATTCGCTTTGGGATATTTTGTGACTCGGTTATTATATTTTATGTAATATGTATTTATGTTCCTGTTTAGTGATTTAATTTAGAATAATATAATATATTACTAGCTGTCCTGGCAAGCACGTATCTTAAGATATATCATTCTTCAGCTGTTTATGAACTCGAATAATAATCGATTAAAAAATCGATATACCTATTAAAATGGCAAAAGAGGCGGGGCGCGGCGATTCCTTTGAATCGATTCCGCGCGTACGGGTATTCCCATCACTAAAGCGCTCTTGTGACGTCACAGTAGGTATGAAAAAAGTGACACGCTCGTGTTCATACAGATGGAGCGACATGGCGCTTCTATCTAGATCTTATTTCTGTGGTCTGAGACAATATTTTTAAATGACCGTGTGGTTGCCCAAGCACATACGACATTCTCACAACATAGTCGGCCTAGTCCAGAGAAAAGAACTAGTCAATACTTCTGGGACTATGTGCGGGTTTCCTCACGATGTTTTCCTTCACCGTACGAGTGTCCGTATTATGTACTTGAGATCAGAAAATGTCTCATTGGTGCACGCAGCACGTGAACACGCCTCCACCCGGGATTCGATCCTGCACCCTCAAGGAGTGCGAACCAAAGGTCTATCCATTAGGCCACGGTCGCTCTTTAAATCTTATATCTTTAAACGAGCAATTCTTGTACGATTTTCATGAAATTTTGTATATAGGGGGTTTCGGGGGCGATAAATCGATCTAGCTAGGAATTATTTTCATAAAACGTCATTTTATGTGTGTTTTTTGAATTTTTTGAATACCGAGCGAAGCTCGGTCATCTATACTAATATTATAAATGCGAAAGTATCTCTGTCTGTCTGTCTGTCTCGCTTTCACGCCAAAACTACTGAACCGATTGTAATGAAATTTTGTACACAGATAGTCTAAAGCCTAAGAAAGGACATAGGCTACTTTTTAACTGAAAAAGGGGTTGTAAGGGGGCGAAAATGCGTAAATTTGTTAAAAATAAGTTAGTTCCAAAAATTCGTAACAGATGGCGCTAAGAGTCGCCTACATCGCGCTATCGCTTGCTCATAAGTCTTTCTATAAGAGGTGGTACCATGCTAATGCACTCCACTGCCTCAATTACTAGTCACTTGCACTAATCAAAGTGAATACAGGCCTTTACGCTGTGTTTCGCCGAGTGAGTGAGTTTACCGGAGGCCCAATCCCCTACCCTTTCCCCTTCCCTACTCTCCCCTATTTCCTTCCCTACCCTCTCCTATTCCCTTCCCTACCCTCCTCTATTACCCTATTTCCTCTTAAAAGACCGGCAACGCACCTGCAGCTCTTCTGATGGTGCGAGTGTCCATGGGCGACGGAACTTGCTTTCCATCAGGTGACCCGTTTCCTCGTTTGCCCCCTTATGTCATAAAAAAAAAACAAGCGTCAAGCAGCCATAGGTGAATGGATGAATTTCTGTCTATGCCGCGATCTAACTGTCGATATAGACAACAGACCTGTCGGAGATATCGGACTTGGAGCGCAGTATGGGCCTGGGCCTCCTCTGCTTGTAGCGCAGACATCTTTGGCGTTTGAACGTGCCGAGCGGCGACGTCACTTCCTCCGTTTGACACACCTGAAAATAAATTGATTATTATAATATGTCTGGTTTTTAAAAGATTTAGAAGTAACGAAATCGACTAGGTATTTTTTTAAACGGGCTTTGGCCCACCACACATTCCCACCACTGTATCTCCTGTGTCGCCAGGATCGACAGCGGTATCCAACCACGAAAACCCTTTGATATGATCTCAGGGAGCCCGAGGGACATGCTAAAGCTGTCTTGGGACCCGCAACGAATTTAATCAGAAGAAGATAGGAGGAGTAGGAAGTGTACAGTTTCCCTCCCCATAAATAGCGGGAGACAGCACAAAGTTGCAATGACCGAAAGTCAAAGAACTAAAGGGATAGCACCACGGGAATAATTAATATTAATTATGACTACTAAGCTAGATCTAAGTTAATGTTGGGATTTGTTGTGTTACACTGTTTCCAGTAATAATTATGACAAAAACGCTTAAAGGCACGGAAGTTCCTTGCGTTGTCCACGAGATCATCGTAATATGGGACTCCAGATTTGCAAAGTATGTTGTTAAGCATTATAGATCTTTCGTTTTGCCAGAGGTTACACTCCCAGAGAACATGATGGGCGGTTTGTTCGAATATGTTGCCTTCGGTCGAGCACTCGCACATGGGTGATTCTACTAGTTTAAATCCATAGAGTTTGGCTTTAAAATTACCATGACCGGTCAGGAATTGAGATACGCAATGATCAATATCCATCCAGTGTTTGGATAGCCGTTGACGTATATCTGGAAAAAAGTTATAAAGGTGGCGACCTTTTGTGGAGTTATCCCAACGAGTTTGCCATTCGGACATTAGGTAACGTACTGAATCATCTAAGGGTTCAAACAATCTAGCTATTTTTGGTTTATCGCGAGCGTTTAAAAAGTCCGGGCTAGTAATGTTTTTGTTGTGGTAGTACATAGTCGCACGACGCTGTATTTCAAGGTCTACGGGTAAAACTCCGGCTAGTACGGGTAAAGCTTCGGTACTTGTGGTTCTGTAAGCTTTACACAGGAAAATGAGAGCAAGACGTTGGCTTTGTAATAATTTGCGACGAGCCGCACCAATAGTTGCTCGGTCGGCCCACACGGGAGCCCCGTAGCATAAAGTACCTAGGAATGTCGCTGAGTAAATTAGTTGGAGAGTTTTAAATGAGAGACCCCATGTTGAAGTGGAAATTTTGGTAAATGAATAAAAGTTACGTTTAGCTTTTTCACCGGTCTGAATTATATGATCTAAAAACGAAAATTTATTTTCTAAGTAAAGCCCGAGATAACAGAGCGACTGCTTGCGTTTAACGTTAACATTATTAAGTTTAATGCTGGGTGTCGACAAGAGGGATCCCTTCAAAAGTATTTGGTAGGTTTTATGCGCGGCAAAATTTAAGCGGTTGCGGTGGCCCCAGTCCGAAATTAAGTTTAAACTTTGGTTTGCTTTTGTTTCAATTTCGGAACGTGAGTTAGCCTGAATAATGAGAAAACCATCATCGGCATAGCCAACTAGTATGCAAAGCGGTGGGAGGGGGAGGCATAGCAGATCGTCGAAGCCTACGTTCCACAATTTAGGCGAGAGTACGGAACCCTGTGGACAGCTGCACGTCAGGGTTTTAGCGTGAATGCAGTGACCAAGTTGAAGCTTAGTTAAACTGTTATAAAAGTAAGAACGTATCAAGTAGTAAATGTTTGAGTAGCACCCTCTATTTTTTAATTTTAATAGCAGCATGGGCCACCACGCATTATCAAAAGCACCCGATATATCTAATGAGATGGCAACAACGTATTTTGTTTCTGATAGATTAACTATTTTTCTGACTTCTAGGGCCGCATCTATAGTCGATTTCCCGGCGGTGAAACCATACTGCTGACTATGAAATTTAGGGCCACCGGGAAGCAGGCGCGGTACGATAAGGCGTTCTAACAGTTTACCTAAACACGGTAAAAGCGTGATCGGACGGTAGGATTTTGGATCGTCTGAAGGTTTATTACCGGCTTTGGGAATCAATTTTATACTACCGATACGCCAGACCTTTGGAAAAATACCTTCCGTGATACATTTATTATAAACGAGTAAAATTGAAGAGTTCGCCGCTATACAGGCTTGTTTTATCATTAGGTTTGAAATTTTATCCTCGCCTGCAGATTTTTTAATAGGCAAAAGATTTACTATTTTAATAAACTCATCGGATGAAGGCAAGTCGGAAGGCGGTGTTTTTTAACATATTATTTTTCGCTAGAGTAACGGCGGCGCGGTATCGTGACCTTGAAATACGAAGGTTAATTAAACTTAATATATAAGTGTCATCCGAACGGTCGATTCCCGATTTACGAAGGTTATTAATTTTACGTCTAGCTTTTCTAAACTCTCGCCGAAGGTTTAAAAGATTGTTGTTCCACCATTTACAATTTTGATCTTTTTTCAGGGGCCTACGACCCAAGGCAACATCGGCACAGTAAATAAAGGTGTTTGTCATAATTTCGGCGCACTCGTTGGCGTTCAGTTCCGGGCGAGTGAAATCTCCGGCATGAGCGGTCATAAGGGAACGGAATAATTTCCAATCACCACTTTTAATATTGTATTTATAGTCGTTAGAATTAATTACGGAATCACTCGGGACCGCACGAGAAAACTCGTACGCCAGTAAGCGGTGATCACTACATGACGCATCGGGAAGGACACGCCAATGCCTAATCTGGACGTACGCGCTAGATAGCGTGACGTCAATTGACGATTCGCCCGTTGGGCTACTATAGGTAGGTGGTGCATCGGGGGTGTTGTGAATTTGGAGGTTAAACTCCGCAATAAAGTCTTCAACGGCGCAACGTCGGTCGCGATCTGTGTACCTTAGCTGGCCGTCTACTACTAAATCGACTAGGTATGTAAATGTTTAAGCACTGAAATGTAAAAGAGAAAAAAACATACTTTCACTTATAAAGTTCCGTCGATCAATTTAAGTTAAAACGGCTCCATAACTGTTAATCATTTGAATCTGATATTATTTTTTTGTAAATACATGTAAACTCCATGTAACGCCACTCCATTTAGCGACAAACTCTCTAAAGCGTCGAATCATTTGACTTTGGTTGGTTTAGCTTGTTTATCATATACACACTGCTGCTAGAGTGATGCTATACACTCTGTATAGCATTACTCCCACTCTCAATAACGACAAAATCACAACGATTGAGTAATAAAAAAGTACCTTTTAAGGGTTGGACCTCATCTGGCAGCACGGAATCGCATTTGTTCCGCCTGTGCTACCACGTGCTGCAGTGTGCTGCCGCATGCGAACGCGCGCTGTCGCATTCCGCAGACAAAAAAGGCGATCGGATGCGAAGGAGAAAGGATGCGTTAGCATGCTATCGCGCGCTTCAGCGTTGCGGAGTCTCCCTGCCGACCATTGCATTTTGTCCGTGATGCTGATCGCCTCGAGGATTCCGCCGCGTGCTATCGCATTATGCTTTCTGTCTCGGTCTAGCAAATGGCAGTTCTAAGCGACAGAAGGAGAAAGGGCGACGGAAAAAGGCGATTTCGTGCTGCCAGATGAGGTCCAACACTAAAAACTGCGCAGTTGTGTACGTTTTTTTGTCGCTTTACTACCCTATCCCGTAATGATTTCTTAGAGAAATGAAAACTCACCTGAGGCGCGTTAACGTAGTCTTTCTTCTCGTCGATGTTGGGTCGCATGCGCACCTCCTGGTACTGCGGCTGCTTGTTCACCACCTCCGTGTTCGGCTCGTGGTATCTGGGTATATCACAGAATTATACTAATCTTCTTTATAATTACTAAGGATGATGATAAGGATACATCGCTTTTAGCGTATTTACTATTTGAACTGAATCAAGGCGACACGACCCGGCTCTGCACACACAAAAGCGGTCACATGAAACTGTGTCTAGATCCTGAGTTTAAAAGATGCGTAAGAGATGAAAATGCGTTTAGTAATTTTTGGGCAAAGTATAAAAAAATAAACGATATTTAGCCTTTTTATAGTTTGTGCGATAAAAGATGATATGGGTGACAGTTCTCATATTCCTTGTTACGGATTTTTTTACAAGAAAATAAAAAAAATATGTAATAAATTATATTCCATATACAAAAACAAATGTTTCTTAGAACTGTAAATGAATAAAAATGAAAAGTTGCTAAATGCTAACTTATTAATATAAAATTATAAATATAAGCAGTGAAATAGGAGTATGCAATTATTGATACGAAAATATTTGAGAAATGTCAGATGCATGAAACGGAACTTAAGCCAATAGAGATATTGAGACTGTTGAATCGAAATCAAATCGATAAAAAGGGCGGCCATCTTAAATCGCTAGCGCCACTTTGAAACGTCAATACGAAATCGATAATTTCGAAGTGATTTAAAAAGTTAAAATTTTTAGGTAACTTTTAATGTGTCACCCATATCATCTTAAAACGCACAAACTATAATATTAGTATGATCATATTACCTGGAGTACTCTCTCGTCTTGCTGTAGTCCTTCCTGCCGACGTTGAGGCACTTGAGCGGCGCCTTGTAGGTGCAGTCGTAGTCGCCGTAGTCGTACACCGGCGGCTCGTCCTGGAACTGCGGGGGCGGGGCGCTCGCCTGGAAATATAAAGACTCGATTATAAGAACATCGATCGAATGTAAGGACTAGTATCTAGTATAGTACGCGTATAAATTGATCGTCTAGGGGCCCGCTAACAGCAGATATTGCACACCATCAGTTGTCAAATGCTTGTTGCTTACCTGTCGCAAGCAATCGCCCTGCCGGTCTTGAAAGTACCTACTAATCGCTATTTATCTCGTTCATATTGGAATCTCGTTACTGACCGCAATAGCATTATTTTAGTTTTTAGTAAAAAAGACAGACAGCAAGTGAGTTTTTGTAAAAATTTCGACGTACTTACATTAAGAATGAAGAGAGAGGTAGAAGACGTAACAAACGTCTAGTCTCTGAGCAAACAAACAAAACTATGTCACATCTCACCTGAAAGTGTATACCGACTCGTGACGGCGTGTGCGGGGGGTGCGGCGCGGCGTGCGCGTGCGCATACTGCGGCGGCGACGGCGCGCCATCTTGGAACTGCGGCGGCGCGGACACGTACACCGGCTCCGCCCCGCCCCCGCCGCCCCCGCTAGCGGGCCACGCGTACCGACTGCGGGAATAAAACGTTTGAAACATCTACAAACCAAACTCCAAACACATAGAAGCTTGTTAACACGCGTACTGGCTACGGAACGTTTCATTTGAAACATACGATTCACTTGTCTCGAATAAAGTAGAAATTAAATACATTGGCACCTACCATTACTTTTCATACGAGCAATTTTTTTTAGTTTAGGCTTCATAATAGTAATTTCGTTCGTGAGTGAGAGATATAGGTACTAATTATTATTATTATTATGTAGTTATTGTACGAATTTCTACGTATTTCTCTACCGAACTATCTTTATGCATCTAAGTCTAACCCGAGTACCAGTTTATAATAAATTAATTATTAAATTGCAAAATATGTACGCACCTCGGCCGAACGTCATGTGCGTGCGGCGGCGCGCTGCGCTGCGTGTAGTGCCCGCTCGAGCCGCCGGAGTCACGCGCAAACGAGGAACCGCAACGACTGCAAAATAATGTTTATATTTTAATTTTGTATAAAGTTTAAACAACACATTTGTTGACAGTCATCCTAATATGGGACCTTAGATTTTGGTTAGAAAATAGTAGAAAAGTTGGGATGTAACTAAAGAATGAACTCTTAGGGCCGCGTTTCCACTGACGCGAAGCGGAGCTTAGCGGTGCCGAATTGACCAATCACCATGCTCGAAATCTTTGCTCCGCTTCGCCGTCATTCCGCTGGAATAGCATGATTGGTCAATCTGGGCACCGCTAAGCTCCGCTCCGCTCCGCTTCAGTGGAAACACACCCTAAAATGTCAATATTCGGGGGTTTTACTGTGGATTTGGATATGTTGAATAGTGCATTAAAGGACTGACCTATTATATGACTGATAGTTCTCTTCGCCGGGTGAGGGGTGCTCGGAGAACGCGTCGCACGAGGACATCAACGACGAATGATTCGATCTAAAATTTAAAACGCCATTGCATCACACTATTGTGAACAGAGACTCGTAAAGCTGATCGCACATTTGTCCGCACTATACGCGTCAAACGCATCGTATAGTAAGTACACAAAATGCGGCGCGTACGGTGCGGACGAATGTGCAAGGTTTCACGTCATAATTTCGTCGCTGTTCAATGTTTCACGTCGTAATATGCGTTCGGAGCGTGCGTGCTGATAAATGTGCGATCACCTTAAATATAGTCACAAAGCTACATAGAATATCCATACTAATTACTAATTTACTAATATTTACTAATTTACTAATTTACTAATATACTAATTTACTAATTACTAATATTACTAAACTAATATTATTATCTCTGTCTGTTACCTCTTCACGCCCAAACTGCTGAACCGATTTTGCTGAAATTTGGCATGGAGATACCTTGAGTCTCGGGAAAGGACATAAGATACTTTTTATCCCGGAAAAATGTACGGTTCCCGCGCGATAAACGAATTTTGGCGCAACGGAGTTGCGGGCATCATCTAGTTATTATTAATCTGTTTAGCAGTTGTTGAATTAGCACAAATATTTTTTAGTAGCAAATACCTGGTCTTTATCTTTCGTACCTCGTTCCTTTGGAGGAGCATGAGGCGGTGCGATGGTGCGCGGAGTGACGGCGGCGGCGCGGCGACCGCCCAGTCGACTCGGAACCCACCACCTGGTTCGCACTGAAACAGAACCGTAGTTTCTAAGCATAATACTATACAGGGTGTAACAAAACTAAGTGATAATACTTTAGGGTGTATATTATGAGTCCCTTATATTGAGTTCACTGTGAAAATAGCAGCGCTGAAAGAGAGACTCTCTTTTTACTTTTGTGTATTTTTTTTAAATAACTATTACTACTTAGTTTTATCACACCCTGCAGTTTTATCTCAATGCAGGTTTCAATAATATTTTATAAATGGTTAATTTTTTTCGTTGTTAAATTTCAATATGATTCACAAACTATTGCAATGTACGGAAAATGCCTACTATTTTTAAGTTAAGTATCGCAAATATATCCTGATTATGTCAATAAACGTAATATTACATTAAATACTAGAATGTTTATAATACTAACTGCTCGGGGTATCCATGCGCCTGCGCATGTAAGTCCGGCAGCGACTTGTGGCTGTTGATGTTGGTGGCGTCGCCCTCGCGCGCGCTCGGCGCTGAGTGAGAGTTAGATCTATGGAAGAGAGAGAGATCATATTTTATTATTACATTTTAGAGTTAAGGCACATTTGACTGAGACACGCAGCCTATATTCGTCTACTGCTGGACATAGGCCTCTCTCAATGAACGCCAAGATGACCGATCTCCTGCTACTCGCATCCAACATGAGCCCGCAACTAAACGGAGATGGTCGTCCCACCTAGTTGGAGGTCGACCTACACCCCGATTTCCCAGCCTTCGTCTCCATTCCAGAGTGAGTTTACTCCAGCGATCGTCTGTTCTTCGAGCTAGGTGGCCAGCCCAGTTCCACTTCAGCGTACCTATTCTCTGCACTATGTCGGTGACTTTAGTTCTTTGACGAATTGTTTCATTTCGAAGCTTAACCGCCAATGAAACTCCGAGCATAGCGCGCTCCATAGCACGCTGAGCAACGGAAAACTTACGAGCTAGCCCTGCTGTAAAAGGCCAGGTTTCCGCTCTGTAGGTCATAACGGAAAGCACGCATTGATCGAAGACTTCCGTCTTCAAGCTCTGTGGTAACGGTTACCAAATTTAATTTTATTACATCAAAGGAAACGCTCAATCGTTTTATTATAACAGTTCACATTTCAAGTTGTACCGTGCTGTCCGACGCTGCGACCATGAATCGACTTTTCCCGGACAAAAAATCCTCATTTCGAATTTAAATCATGCATTTTTATTAACCTGATATATCTGGGCGCGGAGTGAGCATATTCTGCAGGCGGGCTAATGGTGTCGAGCTGGTCGCCGCTGCGGGACAGCTCCGGCAGACCATCGCGGGGACTCGACTCGGGGCTCGCTGAAACACAGATTATTATTCGTTACTTTTTTTTGCCCACGATTTCTTAGCGGGTAAAACCTAGTTAAAGTTATTAGGTCTACTGACTGCGAAACCTTTGGTCAACTTGCCTCGTATCTACTGGCCTTGGCTCGTGATTTTCTTTGTGACTTGTAAGCTGCTCGCTAGCTAGAGAAGACCATACTTTTTTACCTAGCCTATATTTATTTCAGAGCGTGCTACTACTCGTTTTTGTATATAGCAGTGATCCTTACGATAAAAACAATTTTAAAGGTTACTGAGAGAGATACTCACGTATAGAATACGCACTCTTCACAACCACTTCGGGTCTCTGGCGGGGGATGACAAAGGACTCGGGGAAGAAGACCCTCGCGTCGCCGAAGCTGTGCCGGTTTCTCTCGTCGCGGGGCCCCCCTGAGGTGCCCGACGACGACGTGCCTGAGTACGCCCCTGATGTGTGCTGAGACCGCTCCCTCTCAGGGTACGAGTCCTTCAGCCGTCGGGACTCGGAGAACAGCTTTTGCGCTGGAAAAATTATGTAATTTCAGCGTACAAATTTTGGGGAAGCGTGTCCAAAGCGACAAACTATTGCTAATAATAAAATGTAAGTCTATTTGTACATCATCCATAGTGATAGATTAATCCTTCCACGAACGTGCGCGCGCCGGCTGCCCGTGGTGGGGGTCGTCGCGTCTGCGAGCTGACAGCGGTCTGCGCGTGTACTCACAGACGTACGGCGGCGGGTAGACGTTCTCCCTGCTGTCGGCGTGCTCGAGCAGGCGGCGCAGCGTGTTCTGCAGCCCCTCTCCCGCGCTCACGGCGCGCCGGCTGCCCGTGATGCGGGTCGTCGCGTCTGCAAGCAAAAGAACTCAGAACGGGATACGCGAGGGAACAAATTTTTGGTAATGTTGGGTTTTGGAAAGGGAGACCACAAGAAAGAAGAATCAATATCGCCCAAAGTTTCTTCTAGTGCTAGAAGTCTCGGCTACGGATGAGGTACATAAAAACTCCTCATTAATGGAAATGTGTGGAATGTGTAAAAGTGTTACCTAAGGAGACAACATTATACTCACAGGGGTTACAGCAGGCATCGTTGAGGGCACCCGAGCTGACCAGGTGACAGCCGCCTGCAGCGATCGCCTGGCTTAGCCCACTGCTCACCTGAAAAAAAAAACAGTTTTTCACACTAACCTTCAGAGTAACACGCATAATCAGCAATTGGATCACATAATCAATTGATGTATAAGTTTACTATAAACATACAATATAAATGTACATATTTTGCAAACATAATTGATTTTGAACAATGTTATGACATTGGTCTAGCAACCTTTGATAAGTAATAATTAGAACCATTAACCTGTTCAAGCTAATGTGAACCTCCTCATTGTAAGATCATGGCTGACATCATCTTGGTTTATAATTAGATCTGAGCTTATATATGTTTTGCATATTAATAGCTTTTGGATGGATTTTGCAGTATTCTAGTTCAATAAAATCTATAATCTTAAGGCCCAATTGCACCAATGTCTCTTCGTGTTAACAGCTTGATAAAGTGTCATGTCTTCTCTTTCATTCATATTATGAAAAATGAAAGTGTTAACATCATAACGTGATACTAATTGTTGACATTGGAATTGGGCCTAAAAGTAGCAGCTATATTTTGTACAATTTTCCATTGTCAATATTAAATATTCTTATTTTAATGCGACGTCAAGAATCAGATTTAATCATCCCCGTGCTTATGCCAACAGCCTGATTTCTGCTATGATGAGTACACTTTATACGGCCTATACGGGTTCCCATAGGCGACGTCTGCCGATTTCTTCTTTTGTTTGTACTCACTCTCAGCGGCAGCTCCTGCTTCCTGTCCAGCACCGTCTCGGACTTGACGTAGAACGCTTTGGTCTCGGCGAGCAGCTCGACCGCGGACTTGCGCTTCTGCTGCGGCTGCGGCGCGCGCGGCGCTGACATCTCCTTCTTGCGCGGGAGTTTAAACGAAGCGAACAGCGAGTCCGCTAAACGACGCCTGAAACCACGCACTACATTAATCCAGAATTCTTCAATATGAGACGGCGGCGTATCTACCGTTCAGAAGATTGACAGGACAGCTATGCCAACGGTATCAATAACGATCGCTATTGATGAAATTCTGACTAAGTAATATAAATCATAACTGACTGTAATTAAGTATACATCTTATAAATCAATACAAGTGCCGAGTTATTTTTTCCTTGAAAGGTCAAAAATCAAATCACTTAGGAAATATTTGTATAGGTATCTTATAAGTGACTACAGCACTATACGCTACGTAATTGGTATGTGCGCACAGGTGTTCGAGTGACTCAAAGACAACGCACTTTTGTCGCACTAAAGGTCATAATATGAGGTGACTGATACCTGGGTGGTGATTCGAAGGATCGCGAGTAGGAAGTCGCAGTGGCAGCGCCTTCAAACTTCTTCCGCACCTCCTCGACCTTGGCCCAGCCGTCGTGGTTCAGGCGGCGCGCGGGCAGCGTCTGCGCCGCATGCTTGGCGAGCTGCTCGCGCGTGCGCTGCACCGACACCTCAGGGAGGGGCTCGCGTCGCCGGGACTCGCATCGCTCCTGCCGCCGCCGCAACGACAGAGTCGCCGACGAGTACTCCTCGTCGTCAAAGCACCTATGGATAAGAAGGCTTTTATTAGGAAGATAATTCTGTTACTTATTTTTTTAACATACGGAGCACAAGGAACACAGTTTGAGTTTTGACTACATAAGGTTTTGTCATTCCTGATCAACAGGCTCTTTACATCCTGAAAAAGATTGAGCCAAGACACGGCCTGTGAGGCTAGAGAAACATTATATCATGAACGCCAGCTTATAACTTCTCCACTTGAGGTTACGACGACACTGACGTAACCTCAAGTGGAGAAGTTCGTCTCTAGTAAAAAAAAAAGGTTGTTGTACGGCGAGTAGGTATAGGTCTACCAGAATCTGATGGCAAAAAGTGAGAAAATGAATTGACTCTAGCAATACCGGGGTAGTTGTAATAAAACATTTTGATCCTTTTTTCAACCTATAGCGGCTGGTTATGTGTGTTGAACATGCAAATATAAGAATTTATCCAACGATCAAGGATATTTTTTGAAAATCTGCTGTCAAAAATTGCCATCAGATTCTGGTAGACCTATACAAATGACAAATGGCAAACATTCGTTTGTTTAAAAGGCTCTTCTTTTTATGTTTCTTCTTGTTCTTTTAAAGGATGCTCGTACCTAGCGGGCTGCGCCAGGTGCGAGCGGCAGGGCTGGTAGCAGGAGAGGGCGGCCATGCCGGGAGCGCGCGCCCCGGCCCTCTACCATCGCTCACCACACCGCACCACGCGCCAATCGCCTCTGAAACAACAGGGAACCACCGTTACTGCAACTGTTAAAAGCACAACTTTTACTGCCGCACACGGCACATCACCCCAAGAGATTTATTGATTACCCACCCATATATTATTTTTGATAGATCATAGAATACGTGTTGTCATAATATTATGTACATAAGCTGTCAAATTATCTGACTGTAGTTAAAAAGATTATACAGTTTATGTTTTAGTTTATTACAATTTGATGGTGATGGCTGGTACTACTAATATATATTCTGTGGTGATGGTGATGATGACATTAAACCATCACGTCCTGAAGCATTATTATAGTCACACGAATTAGCGCATCCTCATAAGCGAGCAGGTTCAGTGGGCAGGTGGCCTAGATCCGTTTTAGGCACTGCACCGGTTAGCGCCCACCGCGCCACAATACACTGACCTAGTGTCCTCTAAAACTATATAAAATATACACTGAAACTAATTTGATGGGATGCTTCATGTTGTTGTTACAGGTACAGCGGTCAACAACCTTTTGGTTGGCAACTGGCAAGTCAAAATAAATAAGTGCTCTGTCTGTGGCGCCATAGTAAAAGGAGGGGAAGTAGGGTAACTCCGGCCCAATCCGCGATTTAATTACCTACTGTCTTAGGGTTTTCAATTTTAGGCGGCGCGGGCGGCGCGGCGGCGCACTATGGAAAATGGTAGAACTAGAGCATATCATAAATGGTTTTTAAAAATATCACAATTTGAATGAAATATTTATTGCATTCGATACTCTAATAACCAAATAATCCTAATCAGACATTTTTTTGTACTAAAACTGCATAAATATTTTTTTTTTCATAGGT
The DNA here is from genome assembly GCA_905333045.1 of Lysandra bellargus. Lineage (NCBI taxonomy): Eukaryota > Metazoa > Arthropoda > Insecta > Lepidoptera > Lycaenidae > Lysandra > Lysandra bellargus. Next base: position 6,857,575 of record HG995331.1, on the reverse strand, counting down.
TGAAGTAAGTTGAAGTAGCGGATGGCTCATTCAAATGTTTGCATACACATAATTCAAATGAATATTGTGAAAAAAGTATTTAGCACATGCATGCGGTTTTATACATTTTTAAAAAGGATATTTTATGTTCTTATTAATGAGCTATTAACTTTTTTTAATATGCTTTTTATTTTTGAGTAAGTACTTAAACATTGACATACCCTATTTTTCACTTTCTTTTTTTTTCGTCGAAGGTTTTCATATTTACCCACGGCTCCCCACGCGCAACTTTGATAGCCTTACTATTCATAAATAAAAAATTTAAAAAATCTACTGCGGAAGTTTGCGGTCCTGGAAGTTATGGGAAAAAAATTTGATAGAGGCGGAGTAGATAATTCGGTATCTTTTGCGGTTACTGCTGACATACTTTACAAAAACAATATTAACCACAATATTTTGATAGCAATAGCTTATTATATATTTTGCACTCGTCCTGCGTGAGTAAATATGCATAACATTGACATTAGTACGTATTTAATACTGAAAAACCAGTATATAAGGGGAAGCAAATATCTTCAAATTGCACATTTCAGCGTGTATTTCATATTAAGTGACACTTATTTAAATTGGTTATTTCCATTAAAATGTCAACTTTCAACTGTACTAAGGGTGATTTCATCATTCCCTATATCGAGCGTGGCAGAACCTTGGAATCGTTGTCCATAGTTCTACAGCAAACATTAAATGTTTCTGAAAACAACTTGTGTTTTGTAATTGGTGACATTCAAAGACATATTCTGCCTTCTTTCAATAAGCGCTGGGCTCAAGCATCACGGAAAAAGGACCAATTTATTCTGAATAATACAAGCTGGCTGGAGTCAGGATATTCAGTACAGTTTCCGGAGTCTGAAGCACATTCACTGCCATCAACTTCTGGTGAACAAGGAAGACCGTGCATTGCTTATGGAGACTCCTCAGAATCAACAAAGAAAAGGAAAAACACTTTTACTAGAATTTATGAATTTATAAATTTACTAGAATTTATAAATGTATGCCTTAGAAACTGCGCGAATTTATGTTAGTAACTATGATTGGTACTACATGCCATCCTCCGTGCACAAATTACTTATACACGGAGAAAACGTGATCAAACATTTTTCTGTTCTTCCTGTTGGGCAACTGTCGGAAGATGCACAAGAGTCGCGCAATAAAGACTACAGAAATATGCGCCTGCACCATGCCAGAAAATGTTCCCGTATAGCTACAAATGAAGACGTATTTAAAACGCTTCTATATACTTCAGATCCATTCATTTCAAGTTTAAGAAAACCTTATGTGAGAAATGTGAAGGATCTTCACATTTCTCACATAAGGAAGGCACTAAGTCTTTTGAAGGTGGTACCTGAAGGTGATCCTACATTTACACCGGATGTAATTTTAGCTAGGAATAGCGAGGATAATAACAATTAGATATAACATTATCAGTAACTAAAACCTAGTTTTAAAAAACCAATAATATTATAAGATTTGTCTAATTTGAGATCAATTAGTTCGGTGTGAGGTATAAATAGGTACTATACGATTTTAAAATTTTATATATTTTATTATGCTTGTGTGGTAAGTAATTATTTAAGTTTTCTTAATTTTACTCATATTAGTACTTATTTATAAAAAAATAAACATATAACTACTCGTAATATTACTTTTTTTCTCTTTTCTTTTTTTTTACCTAAAATAAATATGTATACATTGAAAAAAAATACAAAAATTGATTATTTTTAAAATCTTTGTATATCACTGTATACATGTGCCAAATCTCAATACAATACGATGAAAAACCTTGAAGTTACAGATTTTTGATCCGATACGGACCCAAATTTTCCACTGTGCGGCGTTGTGATGTGGGAGCGGCAAGCGGCTGTCCGCGCTTCGTTCGCAACTGCATGAACAGCGGCAACATCGTGACTCGTGGTCTTCCGACTTTTAATAATAATAAGTGACTCTTGATTGTCCATATTTCGGCCAATTTTCGTGCATATTTGCATGCATATTTCGGCACTTAGATCGTGCATATAATCCGATGTCTAAATAAAATTACAAATATACCCTTTAAAACAACATTAAAAACTAACGCCTGTCTCTTATAGGTACCTACTATAAATAAATCTGTTGTTATGATTCGAACTTTGCTTTATGTGTATAATTAATATCTGATTCACATTTAACACACAGCAATATTTATTACTCCTGCGATTATGATCGGACATTTTTGATTCGTTTGGCGCGGCGTGGCGCGACGCGGGCGTGCAGCGTTAAGTGTTAGCCCTGCCTGGTATGGTCCGAAAACGGTCCGAGATTTTAATAAGTGTGCGTGCGGCGACGCATCGATACTATGGCGCACACATACAAGCCGCGCGTGGTGCCTTTGTATGAAGATAACTTACTTCCCCTCCTTATACTATGGTGGCGCTGTGCGGACCGCACATATTATAAGAGAGTTACGCTTCGACACGAATGGGCCGATCGATTGGATCATTAAGGCAGTGGTCTTGCAGAATATTGGCGGGACGCAATGCTTCCATATGTTATTCCGATAGATTGAAAAAAAAAATTCAACCTAGCCATAGAAGCCCCCGAAGCCTAAGTTATATAGGCAAGCCTAAGTTATATAGATCAATTACATTACTAATTCACAGGGAATTAGTCATGTAATTGCTCGTTTAGCTAGTAAAAGAGCGCACGCTAGCCATTACCGAATACATTTTTATTACATTACACTAGCGGCCGTAAGAAGACGACCAAAGTTTGGCGACCGCTGGTGTAGAGTGCTGTGGAGGCACACGTGCCAACTGGTTGTCACGCAATTTATCTGTGCAAGCGTAGAGCTGACTCGTCAAAAGCTGTTACTAGTTCAATACCTAACGGCTATAATAGTATATTATTATTTATTATGCATAAAAAAGTATTTGATTTGATTTGATAAAGATAGGTATATTTAAGTTTAACCTTCGTTAATCTTAATCCTACGTCTAATCCAAACTCGGGACTGACAAATTTAATAAATTTTTGTACTAATAGAGTTCTCACTTTGAGTCTTTGACGCTCACATCACGCTGACAAGTACCAAGTACAGCCTAAGTAACAGGTATTATACCGCAAACTCGAGTTTGTTGACAGCACGTTTGGAAAGTATTCAATCGAAAGTGCACGGTTTTTATCCAGTAATTAGATATTATGTGAAAAGCATACACAATGAGACTATTGGACCTTTTTGCTCGATCATCGTCTTTGGTGTGCTTATGCAATTACTTTCACGAGGTAGTATGCCCCTGGTTTGTTCGTGACTAGAGACAAAAATATCTGGGTAATAACTCACTGTTAACCTCAGAGATATAGTTCTCAGATGAATAGAAATCCGAAAGGCTGCTAGACGGGAACAGATAAGACAATAAGAACTATGCATCACTAGGTATTACCTGAGGAAGTCTTATGTCATCCGTTATACGATCTAAAACCTCAGAAGTAACTGGATTGTAGCTTCGTAAGACCTCAGTATCCACCCACCCATCCTACTATTCCATCAGGATCTTAAAAATTCAAACATTCGGTTCTTTTACAAGTCGTAATACAAATTTCAAAGAAAATTAAAAAGCCGCTTAGCGCCAAGCAGTGGCGAGGGGTGAATATTTTGAGAAGGGAAGCCGGAGTAAAAAATCTACTTACCAATTTTGGTAATTTATAATTGAATGACATGCTTTTAATTTTCAAAACTAAGTTTGGAAAACAAAGTTTCCTTCGACAGCAAAATATAATCTGTCAGACAACAGTCTTTCTGAATTAATGCCATATTTTCCGAACTACACGATTACGTCGTACGACTCACAATTCACAAGTCACAATATAAATTAATTTAATTCACGACACTCTTCTAAGTTCTAACGCTAAAACAAAATTTAAATTCGACAAAACAAAACAAACGACATGTTGTTTACAAACACACTATCCGCCATATTAATATGTCAATCTAAAAACCAGCAAAATAAAAATGTATTACGCGCCTGTCATATTTAGTACCGCTAAAGGCATTCTTAATAAAGTCGTATTACAAAAAATCCTACCAAAATAAAATGTATTACGCGCCAGCAAAAGTATAATGTCGCTACATTCATTCTTAAATTCGAATCATAACAATTTTACTTCATGACTCATCTATCTCGCTTGCACTTGTGCGTTGCTAATTAACCTTTCTCCGTAATAACTCGTCGGGCATCGAGTTATTTCCAAGTATATATCGCGCGTGCTAGAACGAGACAGAACATGACGACCAGTTCACAGGAATGAAAAGGACAGATGCTTACTATGAACTGTCGTTGTATGGAGAAATAAGCCGCTAATCCACGGCTTGATTCTCTGCGCCCGCACATTGCATTGCCTTTTAAAATTTATAGGCGATAGTTATTAATTCAAACTATGTATTTCAAGTGAGAGAAAAATTTATTGCATATAACATTGTGAATTCAAAGTTTTTTAAGTAGGTATGTAAAATATTTATTAGATAAATATGTCGTTGGTTGGTTGGTTATATTCGATTTTTCTAAGCCCTAAGGGAAGCCGATGGGAATCGGGTTATATGGACGCTTCGCCACTGGCGCCAAGTTGTCAATATTTTAGTTATTTAATATACAGACACGACAAAATGTTTAATACCTAGAATGAGCTAGAATAGCTTCAAATGGATCAAATGGAACAGGTATTGCCGAGTGCTAGGTATTAATATTTATTTTATCAGGTTTCAGTCGTTTCCTAGACATGTTGCGCAAGCCCTCACGTTTTGCTAACTCATTAGACAGCTCTTGTGACAGACACAAGGCCTGGAATTGTGCAACTTGTTTAGAGTTTAGGCCACTTTGAAAAGGCCGACTAATGCCAAGTTTCTGATCAGATTCTATACATTCGGATTTTCGAATACGGAAAACGTGTGAACGCGGCCAACCTTAGTATTCGTTTTTTTTAAATTACCTTTTATACAGTGTGTAACAAAAATAAGTGATAATACTTTAGGGTGTGTACGTGTTCCTTGTAGAGAGTTCACTGTGAAAGTAGCAGCGCTGAAAGACGAAATATTTTATTCACTTTTGTATGGGCAAGGGCCCGAGCGTCACGAGTTTCCCCTTACAAAAGTAAAAAAAAATCGTCTTTCAGCGCTGCTTCTTTCACAGTGAACTCTCTACAAGGAACACGTACACACCCTAAAGTATTATCACTTATTTTTGTTACACCCTGTATAAAAATGTAAAAGGGATTCGTGAAAAAAGGGATAAAAGTTTAGATGAAAATAGGACATGCAAGAGAACAGCATTATTATGCCCGGATTACACGAGGCTAGTTTTTCAAGCTAGGATAGCAAGCTAGTGTTAGTAAGCTAGCAAGCTAGTGCTTCTGGCTTCGTGTGGACAAAACTATCTTCATTTGTAGCATGCTCCAAGCTAGGTCAGCAAGCCAGGACAGTTTGGTAAAAAAAACTAGCTTGCTATCCTGGCTTGAAAAACTAGCCTCGTGTGTCCCGGGCATAAAGTTAAAATGTTCGAACTTAACATCACGATAAAAGTTATAGTGTAGTTACGACATCGCATTAACGGAGCGCGTAATGCACCATTTTCAGGAAACGAGAAAAAAAATCGCTACAACTCCTGGCATACAATACATAACTATTAAAATCGCTCTGTTAGCGAGCAGTACGTACTCTTTATCTGCAATTTTACTCTAACACTAGATGATGCCCGCTGCCCGAAACTCCGTTGCGCCAAAACTCGTTTATCGCGCAGGAACCGTACATTTTTCCGGGATAAAAAGTATCCTATGTCCTTTCATGGGACTCAAAGTACACGCTATCTCCATACTCAACAATATCGGTTCAACGCTATGGGCGTAAAGAGGTAACAGACAGACGTGAGACAGAAATATTTTCGAATTTATGATATTAGTATGGATTGATCCACCTTTGATCCAGTATGCATTCTAAATTCTAATTATTAGAGACCGGATTATATGCATTTGCATATCTGCATATGCATTTGCATATTTTAGCCATTTTCAACGGTAATAGCATATTTTATCCAAGGTCTAGTTATGATGTATGTTTTCGGTACATTTACAGCATTTTTCACTAACCCTGCGTTACGAAATGCGACCAACTATAACAACAATAACAGTTAACAGTAATAACAAAAACATAAGGGCTATTGAGTAAAAGTTGCAACTTTTACTGCATTTCGAATGCAGTCAGTAGCCGTGTGCGTCTTTTGTTTTGACAGTTACGATAGTAAAATGAAAGAGCCAGAAGAACGTCGCGCTTGCCAACTACAAATTAATGGGTTGGCAGAACTTTTCCCAGAAACTGTACCTAAGTGTTAACAAAGCACCCAAGTTCAAATTATGCCCAGTTTCCCCAGTGAATGTGGAGCGAACCTTTTCTATTTACAAAAATATTCTAAATGATCGTAGACACAATCATAGCACTGAAAATTTTAAAAAATATTTGCGTTTACAATTTTTTTTAAATAATTTTAATGTCCTATTATAATGTTACTGTACCTATTATCGCCTATCAAAAATATTTGAAGTACTAATTGTAATTTGCATATTGTCATTTAATTTTGCATATTCTGCCAATTTTCGTGCATATTTCAAGCATTTTTCGTGCATATTTGCATGCATATAACAAGCTTTTTATGTTGCATATAATCTGGTCTCTACTAATTATTACACCTATCAAACAACAATACGGTATTCAATATCAGCATCAAACGACTGCATTGGAGTTTCGACAATTCAGCACTCAACATTTGACGTTGGTTTGACATTTTACATGTATCGTTTTACTCTAGTTTTACTAAACTGAGACTGCATCAAAACCATAATATCGAAGCTGTAGGTACTAATGTAGTAGGATTGGGGTACCGGTCCGTTTAGACTTTAGAGACATCGCAAACAGGGCGACTTGTCGCCGCGTCAGGCGCGGTGTTGTCGTTTGCATCTAGGGTCTTGTCGCCGCGACTAGACGCTGAGCTGTCGCTGTCGCGTGTCGCCTATTGTGCGCCTACATTAACAAAGACGTGCACCCTCCTAGCGCTCACAGCGAGACTGACGATGCGCTGTCGCGCGACTGTCGTCGTGTGTGCGCGTGCACAGCGCTACCAGACGCAGCGACTAGTAGCGAGCGCACTCGACTCCCCTAGCTTGTCGTCGCGACTCTGACGCCAAGTGTGCGGAGATTCGAACAAAGTATATGAAAATTGTCGGCCGTAGCCTGTCGTCGCGTCTAGTCGTCGAGCTGTCGCTGTCGCGTGTCGCCTAGTGTGCGCCTACATTTAAAGTTATTTTACCTCTAACGGGACTTTACGCGGACCACACAAGGATCATATTTCTAGAAAACCCAAGAATAAATACCTAGTGCTGAGTGCAGGTTCAGAGAACGCGCAGATTGCAATATAGTAAGCCAATGTGTAATATCATATCTACATTTTGTGTAACATATTGCATAGAAGGATAATAATTCGTAGATTTCATAATAATTACCGAAACTTAAACCGCATAATTGCAACATTTTATGCCTCGTAATAAAAATGTTAATATATGTAGTATGTAGTCTTACTTCAGCATTTTAGACAAATGGAGAGTAGGCGTCTTTAGCAATAGGTAATCGAGCTCACGTAAAGTAAATACTGTACAGCTTTTCCATACAAAAAGTTAAGCCGGTTTGAACTACGCCTTTTTAAACCTTTTTTTTAAAGTCGGGAATAGCTGTTTTCAAACTATGATTTATGAAAATATATAAACTCGTTGCTTTGTTGTTTTATTATACTTATGTGTATATAGTATCACATAGCCTATGTGATACAGCAATACCTAGTTTAATCTCAATTTGGAGTCCCCAAACTCTACCTTGACCCCTGCTGCAGCTTTATCGACCACCTTAATATGTAACTTTAATAAACATGAACTTCATTACATAAAGTTCTTGTTCTTATTATTTATGTACATATAAACTTACGTAATATTGTAACGAGCGCGTGAAATAAATAAAAATAATTACTAGTGTGATGACGTCACACCCAAATCAGAAGTACCGCAAAAGCGTTTTCGTCAGTACAAATTAAGAAATATAAAATCATATTTTCAAAACGACTTTATTTATCAATCATATTTTTATTTGATGATAAGTGTGAAATATTATTTATGTACATATAAACTTACATAATATGTATTATAACGAGCGCGTGAAATAAATAAAAATAATTACTAGTGTGATGACGTCACATCCAAATCAGAAGTACCGCAAAAGCGTTTTCGTCAGTACAAATAAAAAAATATAAAATCATATTTTCAAAACGACTTTATTTATCAATCATATTTTTTTTGATGTTAAGGGTGAAATAGGGTTTTCTACTAGAAATATGCATTTGTTCAATGAAATTGAATATAGGCCAAGTAGCCTATTGTGACCATAAGCGTAGCCATAAAAGCAATGATTTTTTATTTTCATGTTCATCAAAGTTAGGTATGTGACAGTGGATTAAGCTTCAGATGCGCATCACCCTACATTTTTGTTTCCATTTTTAATTTCTTAATTTAAACAATATGTCGCACAACACCGGCAAGCTAATTCCACATTTCCGTGTTGCGAGCTCAAAAAATCGGAAATAAAATATGACAGCGGCAGTGTGACCCAATTCTCAAGATATGCTGAGAGCTGGCTCTAGTTCTCTACGTTCCGAACACGCGAATTCAAATACAGAACGGACAGAAAAGCTTTATTTGTGGTTCATTGTTTAAATTGAAAATAGAATAGGAAAAGAGCGTTACAGTGACCGAAATAATTATGGTTCCTATTCATATAGGTACGCCGTACTAATAGTACTATGAATACGAAAAAAACTTTCCACCTATCGCTGTTACCACTTCAAGCTATATAATATAACCACTGAAACAATTTTGATGTAATTTGGTATTTCGATTAGCTTCAGCGCGTTAAACGAATTTCAGCGGAAAGATTTTCTGGTTTGTTTGGAGTAGGCTAATGATAACTTTGGACCGATTTTGATGCCATCATTACACAATGCGAAGTCCACATGATTAAAGCAAGACATTTACGGTCTTACCACAAAAGATTAAACATCTGTTAAACAGTTGTTTTGAGACCATTTTGTACTGATTTTTTCTCTAATCAACTGTTCAACGGTTGTTTAAATCTTTTGCAGTAAGACTGATCATAGACATAATATTATACTCACTGCGAACAGACTCTAGTCAAGTGGTACTCAACCTTTTTAAGGTTCCATACCCAAAGGGCAAAAACGGAAGTAACCTATTACGGATACTGTCCGTCTGTCTGTCTCCAGGCTGACGGGCTCGGCTCCAGGGCCACTGACAAAGTCTCGGCGGGCCACATGCAGCCTGCGGGCCACATGTTGAGTATAGCCGCTCTATAGTCTCTACACAGTAATAATATATCATACAAAATCCTAAGAAACCTGTAGAGGCGAGTTTCTCTATAATGGCGCGCCATAAACATTTCCTGCGGTGTGCAATTACTTTTCACTACATCGGGTAATCGATCGAAGACAATCACGTTACGCTTTTATTACCCACACTTTTTAGGGTTCCGTACCCAAGAGTAATAACTAATAAGTAACAACTCAATTGAGACTCCATTCTCTGTCTGTCCGTAAGAAGTCAGAACTCAGCAGGCAGTATTTATATTTAAAGCGAAACCCCGATCGAGCACCGGTGATAACGACAACAATAGAATACAATAGCATTTCCGAGAATCCCCGATCGAAGGATTAATCCAGCTATTAGCTGGATAGCTTTATATTCACAGACATAAATATATTAAGGTTTTTATAGCTTTCACATACTAGAAACGAAATTAAAATAGATTAGATGACCCCCGGAGGCCTGCAAGTCCGTTGTCCAAAAATTCGTTTACTGCGCGGGAACCGTACATTTCTTCGGGATAAAAAGTATCCTAAGTACCTATGTAATTTTCCCGGACTCAAAATATCTTCATACCAAATTTCATCAAAATTTAGGTTTAGGTTTAGTTTTAGCGGTTTAGGCGTGAAGAGGTAACAGACAGACAGGCAGACACACTATCGCATTTATTATTAGTATGGATGCTCAGGAGATTCCACACACCAATCATAATGAAGTGGTTTTGTACAGAGCCCCACATGAGCAGGTCCGACTCGAACTTGACCGATTTCTTATAGTCATGGACTCGTGGTGCGGAGTCAGGGTCACTGTGAAACTCATAATCATAACAGTTTTCTGGATTCGTCACGCCAATCGCACACGTAGGCAATAATAATTGATGTACAGTGGGCGCCTTTTATTGGGGTCCGATTCTCATACATCGATTGTTGCTTCGATCGCGAGTTGACTCACTCGATTGTAGATAGTAGATACGCTTTTTGACGCTCGAATTTTCATTACATTTCTGAGATCTTGCGATTTTCTGAGATTTGCGATAGAATCGTTGAATGGTTAAGACTTAAGGTGTTTTGCTAGCCAATGAACTAACGCGCTATTGAGTAGAAATTCAGAAACCGTCTTTGTCTCTATCGTCAGAGAAGTTAATTGACATACAATAAGAG